>JADLSH010000363.1:2452500-3045000 GCA_016169945.1 Trachythela sp. YZ-2020 | reverse complement strand
CAGCGCAACAAGTCGTCAGAAAAGAAAGGGTTAAAGAATGGGAGGATAGGGCAGGACATTTTAGAGAGAGTGCACCACCAAGAATTCAGCGTATATTAGATGTAGCTTCGGAAAAAGGATCATCTGTGTGGCTCACAACACTTCCACTTAAAGAACTAGGATTTAACTTGAATAAGGGGGAATTTCGCGACGCCGTAAAGTTGCGCTATGACTGGCCAATTGACGACATCCCCTCCATATGTGTATGTGCATGGTGATGCCTTCACGGTTGACCACGCTATGATTTGCAAACGTGGAGGCTTTGTAATTATGCGGCACAATGAGCTGAGAGATCTGGAAGCGGAACTCCTCAATATTGTTTGTAGTGATGTCCAAGTCGAGCCCGTCCTACAAGATATTTCGGGAGAGCAACTTAATGATGGTTCCAATAGAGCACTTGATGCTAGACTCGACATTCGTGCGCGTGGTTTCTGGGAACGTCAACGATCAGCCTTTTTTGATGTTAGGGTTTGTCACCCCAATGCTGATTCGTATAAGAACCTGGAGCTACGCCAAGTCTACCAGATGCATGAAAACGAGAAGAAGCGCCTCTATGCAAGGAGAGTCCTCGAAGTAGAGCAAGGAACATTTACGCCACTCGTATTCACCACCACAGGCGGTATGGGCAAAGAGTGTATGAGATACCATAGTCGATTGGCAGAGCTGGTAGCCATAAAGAAAGGCGAAGAGTATGCGACAACTATGAGTTGGATAAGAGCTAGAACTTCTTTCGCTTTATTGAGATCAGCACTTACCTGCCTGAGGGGTTCAAGGGCAAGGAAAATCAAGTACGACATCAGGAACATTGATTTTAGTATTGAGAACGCCGAGAGCGCTACCTCTCAAACATTTTAAACTGTATAAATGATTTTAGTTATTTTAGGTATATTGTACACAGTTTGCTTACAAAGTTTTAAAAATACTGTACAGATCAACAAACACTAAGATACTTACCTTTAGGATATATTATTTATTAGTTATTAAATTATTATTATTGTATATGTTGAAATATCGAATAAAGTATTATTATTACTATTACTATTACTATTACTATTACTATTACTATTACTATTACTATTACTATTACTATTACTATTACTATTACTATTACTATTACTATTACTATTACTATTACTATTACTATTACTATTACTATTACTATTACTATTACTATTACTATTACTAATTACTATTACTACTTATTACTATTACTAATTACTATTACTATTACTACTATTACTATTACTACTATTACTATAATTACCATTACGAATATTACTATTACTATTACTATTACTATTACTATTACTATTACTATTACTATTACTATTACTATTACTATTACTATTACTATTACTATTACTATTACTATTATTATTATTATTATTATTATTATTATTACTATTACTATTACTATTACTATTACTATTACTATTACTATTACTATTACTATTAATATTACTATTACTATTACTATTACTATTACTATTACTATTACTATTACTATTACTATTACTATTACTACTATTACTATTACTACTATTACTATTACTACTATTACTATTACTACTATTACTATTACTACTATTACTATTACTACTATTACTACTATTACTATTACTATTACTATTACTATTACTATTATTATTACTATTACTATTACTATTACTATTACTATTACTATTACTATTACTATTACTATTATTATTATTATTACTATTACTATTACTATTACTATTACTATTACTATTACTATTACTATTACTATTACTATTACTATTACTATTACTATTACTATTACTATTACTATTACTATTACTATTACTATTACTATTACTATTACTATTACTATAATTACTATTACTACTATTACTATAATTACTATTACTATTACTATAATTACTATTACTACTATTACTATAATTACCATTACGACTATTACTATTACTATTACTATTACTATTACTATTACTATTACTATTACTATTACTATTACTATTACTATTACTATTACTATTATTATTATTATTATTATTACTATTACTATTACTATTACTATTACTATTACTATTACTATTACTATTACTATTACTATTACTATTACTAATGGCATAGCAATATTTGTATGATCAACCTCATTCTCGTACCCTGAGCCCGTCTTACGCGCGGTCAACGGAGCGCGACAAGGGGCTCTGGTTAAATGCAAATCAAAAACGAATATGATTGGCCAACGCCAAATGTTATTATATTCTGTCAAAATATGTCAAAATAGCATTTACTTTATTTTTAGAATGTGTGCTATTTAGAGAACCAATGCATGGAGTTATAGCTACATGCGGGACGCGTGTATTGCACGTGCTAAATCTATTAATAGCTATAGTGTTTGTGAAATCAAACTACTATATTTCACTTGAACTTTTATGATTCCTAGGTGTATTGTTTAGTATATAAGCGAATAATTATTTATATTATACACGGGGCTCATTTACTTTCAGCTAAACTTTGTTTATGAAGTTTTAATATAATTATATTCGTGCCATGTCTTCGAGCATGCGCTGTGTTTAACCGGATACCATGTTTTTGTGGTATCCGGTTTGGATTTAACCAGAGCCCTCAGAGCCCCTTGTCTCCGTTGACTGCGCGTAAGACGGGCCTGGGTACGAGAATGGATCAACCTATATATACTTTCAGTTTGTTTACAAAGAAATTTCTTGAGCTAGGCAATTTTATTGCCCAAACATCACATTTCCCTATATAATCTATAGTACGCCAGCAGCCAGTTTTAATAGGAAATGAACAGAAGGGCAACTCGCTTGTGCAACACGTCCTATTTTTTTGTGCGCATGCGTTAGATCCGCCATTACTCCAGCCAGTTAACTGGCTGCTGGCCAGACGACTCACACTTAAGGAAATTTCCTTAAACTGAGGATATTTTGGCCTTTTTTGACCTTTTTAAGAATTTTTTTAAGGGAATGAAAGTTTTAAGGAATTTCTAAGGAAATTTAATATTTGGTCCAACATTTGAAAATATTCAAATAACATTTAAAAATTCAGTCAATTTGGGTGTTATTTATCCAAAAATGATTTTCAAGATTGGTTCTAAACCAATGTTGGCTTAGGGTTAAGTTATTAAAGTTAAGGATTTAGCATGTGTAATGTGGTTAATTTTGGTTATTACGTCATTCTGAGGCCAGTGAAATAACCTTTTCCTGTGTTATTGTCGTATGTGTATTAATGTGATTTCTATTCTTAATGGGGCCGCAGTAATTGGCTCACGCTGTTGCGGATTCCCAGCCGTTATATTTGTATGTACAAGGCTAAGCTACTAAAATAAAATAAAAATGCAGAAAAAGTAGTAAAGGCAATAAAAATTGCAAAAATTTTCTACGGGAAATGACCCTCAACCCACATGTACATCTTTCGACTGCACTGGATCGCTTTCAATGACGTAATGATATTATGGCTCAAAATCCCAGTTCCGAAATGAGACAAAATTTCAGAGAACCTATAAACCTTGTAATTGCTGTCGAGCCTCAGCGAGACAGCACACTATTCTTGACGTGCTAAGGTTTCTCCAGAGTTCACTTGCCCCAGTCTTTTACCCGACCTATATATTGTCAAGATTTGGATTTGGCGTCGGATGGATGTTTATCGTAATTCCGGGGGAATAAAAAGCTCGAAGAACATTTGAAAAATGAGGGGGAGTGAACGAGATATTATTGTAAATTTTGTATGCGCACGCATGCATGTTTCTTTCCATGTGTTCGACAAGATTTTGAAAACTTTATATACGGATGTGAATTTAAGATCGACATTTTTCACAAAATCTTGGGTAAGTATGGCTCTGTTTCTTTCTACTGACATATTACGGAACTCACCGAACTGTGGAATTGCATTAAAAAATCGTATCGCTACCACTCCCACAAACGTCTACGACCACACCTACATATTTGTGTATGTTTACAATTCTATTTTCAAACAGCCAATCCGGTGCTTAGTAACAATTGGGTAGTTTGGAAAACACAGAATGCCGAAATGCCGGAATATGCCGGAATCCGGAATTTGGGTTAGGTTAACCTAACCCTAACCCAAATTCCGGCATATTCCGGATTCCGGCATTCCGTGTTTTCCAAACTACCTAACAATTGCTATAAATGTTTATTATTTATAGAATTGTAAACTGTAAAAATATGTAGGTGTGGTCGTAGACGTTTGTGGGTGTGGTAGCGATACGAATTTTTGATGCAATTCCACAGTTCGGTGAGTTCCGTAATACATCAAGGCGATGAACTATTTAGCGTTCAATCTAGAGGGAAGAAATGTGCTTTCATGAGTTTATCGGCTATTTTAACAGCCCAAAATAACCGCTGATCGATTGGTCAACAACAACATTAAATAATGTCTTACTGCAAGGAGACAAAATGTACTTAAAAGCACTAGATAATGGCTTAATTATCCTAGACCCAGGTGTACAATTTTTGTCTATAGATTACTTACAAACAGTTGTTAGTGTTTCATGTGGTAAGAACATGTTTTCTTACGAGATATGTGGATCTGTAATATCGCCTGTACAGGCAAAAACATGCAGCTGCATTATCTATCTGTGATGGCTACAAATAGTGATCTACCTGTTGTTGTAGAGTCGGCTGAGGCACTAAAAGGCATTGATTTGCCCGTTAATGCACAGAATAACATCGACCTGCCCGTTGAGGCACAAAATAACATTGATCTGCCCATTGTGGAGGAAAGTAACAACATTGATCTGCCCATTGTGGTGGAAAGTAACATTGATCTGCCTATTGTGGGGGAAAGTAACCACATTGATCTGCCCATTGTGGCGGAAAGTAACAACATTGATCCGCCCATTGTGGCGGAAAGTAACATTGATCTGCCCATTGTGGCGGAAAGTAACCACATTGATCTGCCCATTCTGGCAGAAAGTAACAACATTGATCTGCCCATTGTGGTGGAAAGTAACATTGATCTGCCCATTGTGGCGGAAAGTACTGTAACATTGATCTACCCATTGTGGTAGAGCCCATAGAGGCACAAAATAATATTGATCTGCCCATTATTTCTTTTTTGTTATATAGTTTGGGGTTTTGGAATTCTTACTGAGTTTAATGTTAATCATACACTGACTGGTACCATCTGAACAGCTGGATTACACAGAAATGTACATTTTTATTTTACTTCAACAAAATGGTTGTTTCAAAATAATATGGATATATTACATCATCTCTTATGGGGTGCAATATGAGGAATTATGTATTTCCAACAGGTTATGTGGGTGTGCATCCTGTGTAATGTGTATCAAAGTTGTTTTGGAGAGAGACACCATTTTGTTGGTTTGCTGTATAATCATGTATTTCGACAATTCACTGGGCAGTACAAGATGAACACTGATGGAACCAAATGTTGATTAAATACATGTATGAAACATCTACAGATGGGAACAAAGAGTCAAAGACTGTTCTGACAGACTGCACATGGCAAATGCATTATCAATATCTTATGAACACAGACAACCAGCTAATTGCACCACAAAAATATTAAAGGACATTGCCTCTATAATTTCAAAGTAGTTATTCAAGATGCCATTGACAACTTTGAAGTAAACTTCCTATTAACATTTGATGTTGGTACCAAGAGTTCCATTAACAATAGCACACTCAGATATCTTGCTTAATACTGTACAGTATATGCCATTTACAATAGTATAGTGTTGTAGTCGCAGTGTTGTAATCTCAACATTTGGACAACAAAATAAATCAATACATACAGTGTATTGTTAGCAATTTCAATAAGTTCAATATTTAATACTAATTATGTTAAGGAATTTTCCATGCAGTTTGTGCGTCAAGACAGCACTTCCCTTGCGATAGTAACTCCTAGTTCTTAACGTAACTAGGGCATTCATTACTAAAAAACAGGCCCTGCGCTACGTTTAAGGAAATTTTACTTAATCTAAGGAATTCTTGCCGAGAATCTAGGGAATTAATAGAAGTGGGATGTGAGAGCCCTGCTGCTGGCGTACTATGGATTATATGGGGAAATGTGATGTTTGGGCAATAAAATTGCCTTTTACGCTCAAGTTTCTCAAAGATCGTGAAAGTTTTTGACGGAACATGAAAGAAAGAAGGTAAGACGTTACGATTTATTCAGTAACAGCAATCTAAAGACGTTTTGTCAGCAAAAAATGACCGTTTTACTTGCTTGTATAAATAGCCTTATATCTGATGTATGTTGTTATTATGCAAGGTACTCCGTTCTTGTCACCTACTTTACCAGATACTTATCTTAGTTCAAATCTTCATCATAATGTAATTACTGTAGAAGCTTTGTTTATTCAAACTGTCGCCTGTTTACCACAGTTAAGTCTTGTATAGTGACTTTTAAAAGTTATTCGACATATTTTTGTTTCTGTATAATGCATTATATCGCTGTTAAGGTGGCTCGATTCGATATACTAATCCTCATAAAACCCTTATGCAATAGTCGCGCACTGCACAAAACAGAAGAAACCCGCGTGATCATTCCTGTGCACGGGAATATTAACGAAAAAAATTCCAAAATAACCTGACGTGGCGAGTTGCTCACGACATCTCGCGCCATTGCGTGTGTTGTATAATGGTTGCATCACAGAGTATTTACATACAGAGGCGTATCTTCATGTCGGCACCTTTGATGTCGGCGTAAGGGCTTTTTCGGCAAAGTCCGCCATGTTCTTAGCCAGTCCAGTAAAGAGAGGCCGTCAGCATGAATTTTTTACGTAAACTGCGCATGTGCAGGTACTGGCTTAGAACATGGCGGCCAGTAAAAAACATCTTACGGTTTTTCCACGAAGATACACCTCTGTATGTGATTACTCTGTGGTTGCATGTCAATTGCTGACGTCATTAGAAAATTCAATTTTTGAAAAACAATGCGCTATATCTCACTATTTTGTCCGGTGACCTATGTTCAAATTTTGCATGCTGTATTGCACCGCATGTATTTTTTATATTTCGTTTATTGTTAGTTTATGTTGAAAGTAAAATAATGCACGAAAAAAACTTCTTTTCCAACTACACGAAGCAATAGGCTGTTTTAGAGTGAATTTCGGACGCGTATGTTGCCATAGCAACGAAAGATGTGTTACTGAAACTAACAAAATTTGAAAGAAGAAACATTAAAATATATGAAAATCTCTATATATGTTCCATAAAACCTAAAAATACGAAGTTTAGATTTAGAAATGTCAAACTGTTGTACACTTGGAATGTTTTAAAACTGTATCAAAACCACCTTAAGTTACAAAACACAGCTAAAAGAGAGCTATGTCTTCCTTTAACAAATAACAAGTATTGTGTATATAACATGTTTTGTAAAATACATGCTCATTTGAGGTTTGAAATTTCTTTGTAAACAAACTGAAAGTATATATAGGTTGATCATACAAATATTGCTATGCCATTGTTGTTTACTAGCAGCATTTCTTTCTATTTCAACTGGATAATAGCATCAGAAAAAGGGTAAATGTTTGGAGGCTTTATATTATACTTACCAAAGCTAAGGCAATAAACATGTATATAGAAGCAATAGACAGTCATGAGCTGTGTTTACACTGGCAAGCCTGGCCTAGTTTGGCTTACGCATTGGGTAATCAATTAGTGGAGCAAAACCTGGCCTAGCCCTAAGCTTGTAGTGCAAACACAGCTATGTAGCGTAGGCCTCTAGCATGCCCCGGTCAAGCCAGTCATCATGGGCCACAGAGTTACAAGTGATGGCAACTGGCCATTCTATGACACAGTGCCAATACCATCATTTAGCTTCACCAGCCCTCGCTGAAAACCTTGGGCCCTAGATATTTTGTGCTGCTTTAATGTTATCATTTTTGTTTCTTCTAGTTCATTCCTTTTGGATGTGTGCAAGCCTTAACTGCAAGTGATGAAGTTCCTGTCAATGATTGGGTCATTTTATAATTGTCTCTGTTATAGTATATGTATGCCAGTATGGAAATGCAGAAATAATAAATTTTTACATGAAACCCTGTTGACTGGTTTACTTTATCTCTGTCCTAGTGATATATTGTGCAAGATATATGTGAACAGAATATAAGGGGTAGTTCATATGAGCTGGGGTGGCATGGCAAAATGGGCAGGGCTCTTCAGTGCCACGGTCCTAGGTCCCACCTCAAATATTGTTTATATAACATTTTGAGATTGCATTCTAATGTAGACAGGACAGCCAGACTAGAAATCATGTTACTGTACATGCTTTGTTCTGCCTAACAATCGCTGTTCATACAAGCAAGTAGGATGTTAAATGGTGTTACAAAAATAGCATTTCCAAGAACATGAATTTTGTTTTCCTGCTAATATTGCATTAGAATTTCTACCTAGTGCTTGCTGTCAGGCTAGCCTTCCTCATGTCAAGCAAGAAAATGCAAGCTAACCAGGTTTGTCAAGTCAGCCCAACACATGTGAATGGGTTACATACACTGGTTACATATAACATTAATTAATACATTCAACAACTTTAGCAACACCAAACATCATAATTTCAGATTCATACAGTTGTGTTTTATAAGTCTATTAAATTATGAAGGTTTGTTGAAAGGTTGCTTATATCATGTTAAGTACGCACTAGAATAATTTCCTATGTAAGATTGTAAGATAAAATCAGTTTCTAGGCAATGTTCAAAAATATCTTTGAATGACATTTGAACAAGTTCCAAGGTTCTTTCAAACAAATTCAATTGAATGTTGGGCTCTGCTGGAACTATGGTGCCACTTCTAAAACAAAGGGCAGGAAAATACATTAGAATTAAACAAAGCTAATGTGTCAAATTAAGACATTGATCGAGAACACAGTAGAGACATGAATCAGTGGATGTAAACAAAATGCTGTCCTAGCATATGTATGAAAACCTACATCGCTTCAACATCTAAACCAAAAATATATTCCTTCACACTCCCTGTGAAATTACGACCAAGCGAGAAACCCAAAAATAACACTGGATGTACTGTTTATAAAAACTGTTTATACGTACTTGTAGTCTTCCAAAGGATGTTTGTCACTGATAAACACCTAGATTAAATTATTTATTTGACTAATAAATGAATATATATAAACTACTTGCCTTCCTCTTGAAAGTTCTGGCTATAAAGTCCAATATTATAGGCAAAAATCCTCACAGTGTCCATTTTAAACCAAATCACGGTTTTGTTTATATCTTTTAGGCACACGCGAAGCAACACTCAATTTGTTCTATATATTTAATAGTTATTTTAGCAGCAAGTTACTGGCCAGAGTAATGGCCGCCCTCATATTTCTGATATGCGCGCACGACATGCGCGAGGACACAACTTCAACGTGTTCCGACATCAGTTGTCATTCTATCATTAGGGAGCTTTAGCAGTGACTACGAGTACGACTACGAGTACGAGATTTGACCGCGCGAGTACTGGCGCGAGGAACTCGTAGTCGTAGTCGTTTCCGGTGAAATGTTACTTTAGCATATGTAAACAACAACAAGATTGTGTCAATTTTGATCAACTACATCTGATTAGATTTTGATTAGATTGCTATGGCTGCGAAAAGTGCAATACTTGACGCAGCTACAGCATTATACGCGAACGATGTAATTGACGAGCAGGATTTCTTTTCGATCTATGACAATACTCGAAGAAAGAGCCCGGAATTTCAGTACTGGGAGTATGAAAAAATTGAAGATCAGTTGGGAGAAATGACGACTGACGAAAGCACTGCGGAGTTCAGGTTTGAATTAGCCGATCTTCCTTTGCTCGCTGATGCTCTCAGAATTCCGGAGAAGGTTGTCTGTCCCAATCGTACGGTTGCTAGCGGCATGGAGGCTTTATGCATTACGTTAAAGCGTTTCGCCTACCCGTGTCGCTACAACGATATGATTCCGCGATGTGGTCGATCTGTTTCTGAGCTTTGCCTCATCACATCAGAAGTTACTGACTATATTTTTAACAACCATGGACACCTTTTACGAGACCTCGATCAACCCTGGCTTCAGCCCGATCGTTTAGAAGAGTTTGCGAACGCCATTCACAGCCGTGGTGCGGCACTTCAAAACTGTTGGGGCTTTGTGGATGGTACAGTGAGGCCAATTTGCCGTCAGGCCAACACCAACGGATGGTTTATAATGGCCATAAACGGGTGCATGCAATAAAATTCCAGTCTGTGGTCGCCCCAAACGGATTAGTTGCTAATCTTTATGGACCAACAGGTAAATTTATGTTATTATTATCACTGTCCCATTTATATTAGTGTTTTAAAAAAAAAGTTAATTCATATAAAGGTCATATATAAATCCACAAGAAATAATTACAATTTAACTTAATTTTTGTAGAGGGAAAGAGGCATGATGCAGGGATTTTGAGGATGTCTGGCCTGTTAGATGCCTTAGAGCAACATTGCAACAAACCAAATGGTGATGCACTCTGCATATATGGAGACCCTGCCTATCCATTAAGGAGGCATCTACAGGCACCATACCAAAATCAACACCTTACGCCAGAACAAGTGGAGTTCAATAGGTCTATGAGTGCTGTTCGGGTGGCTGTGGAGTGGGTTTTTGGTGACATCATTACCTACTACAAATTTCTCGACTTCAAGAAGAATTTAAAGCTTGGTCTAAGTGCAGTTGGCAAAATATACTCGGTTTGCACCATCCTTAGAAATGCTCGAACATGCCTTTATGGTTCAAATACTGGGAGTTATTTTGGAATTGAACCACCTACCTTACATGAATATTTTCAAGTTTAACCTTTAACATGCAAGACTCTTCCCTTGATAAGATGGTCTGGGGTTAGACAGAGTAAAATGCTTAAGTAGGGTGCATGGGGGCACATTTCACATTAAAAGGTTAACAGGAGCATTGGCATGTATGTTAGTTAACCCATCGATATGCATTGCATGCCCAGTACAAGTAAAATCATGCCCAGTACAAGTAAAAGCCTTATGTGTTAAAGGGTTATTTGAAATTCAATGATGTACTTATTGATATTGAATGTTGAAACCATAAGTGGTTACCGAATCGAGCCAAATGTTCATACAAGAACTTAAAAATGAGAGCCAACCATTTTTAGTGAAGAACCAGAGTACCTGGAGTAAACCCTGAAATATCAAAGTACACATGAAGTCTAACCAGACTTCTCCTATATGCAGTGGCGTAGCCAGCCTGATGATTTAGTCCCGCTATGCAAATTTTTCCGTGTTCACAGACTTTAAAAACAATCAATTTCTAAAGAAATGAATAATGAAAATGAGTTTATATTTGCATAGCGGGACTAAAACGTCGGGCTGGCTACATTACTGCCTATGTGTTATAACAGGCTCACTGTAACTCTATGGTAAGATGCATTAAAAATTAATCACACATTAATACTCACTACTGTAGGGAGCAGAAATTAAATTTTAATTGTGATACTAATTGAAATTTTAATAATAAACAAAGTAATGTGAAATTACCTTATATGCACCTTAAATAATCTGCCATAATAAAAAAATGGCAATGGAATTTATAAATATATCATTTGTGATAAGTGCTATATAAATATAATTGTTGTTTCACATTTAGAATATTGAACATTTTAACAATATTGAACATTTTAACAATATTGAACATTTTAACAATACCTGTAATAAAATTGAACATATAATATTTGCACATATTATAATGAAAATTTTCAAACTATGAAAAATTTCACTTTCTAATGTTTTTCACAAGTTCAGACAGTGCAGTGACCATTGCAAATGTAACACTTTGTTGTTGTTGCTGGAATTGCTGTTGCTGTTCAAGTACAGACCTTTGAAATTGCTGCTGGTTCAACACTTGACTTTCCATCAGGGCAATTTCACGCTCCCGCAATCGAGCTGATTCCTCGTGCTCATTCCTCTTCGCAGCCAATGATTGCTCAAGGACCTTCATGACGTCCCCATTGCTTCTTCTTCGTCGCTTCTCAGGTGTGACCAAAACACCTTCATCCAAATCTTGCTCGTCATCCAAGACTGCATCGGCCATAGCATGTCGCCGCCTCGTCTCTCAAGTCGCTCTGTTGCTCTCTTCCTCATTTCCTCTGCTGATTCCGATCTTTCTTTTCTTTACCCTTCACCTTCTCCATAACTTCCTCACATTCTTTCATCCTCTCCATGATATCTGTCAACATTTTGTCATATTCAGTGTATTCGACATCCAACCCACTACCTCGTGCTTCTTTTGCTTCTTTCGCCTTAAACTCTTTCAAAATCTTTTCAAATCGTTCTCTCACTGAACGCTGGCTGACCTTCATATCAAATGCTTTTAAGTTCTCAGCAATTGTTGTCCAGGCAGCACCTCTCTCTTTTGAACCAGACCGAAATTGGTAGGGTTCAACCACAACAATTTCTCGAAGCAGGAAGTCTTCGTGTCGTTGCTTCCAAACAAAGATTTCTCGCTTGCCTTTTCCTGTATCACTTGCCATCTACAATAGAATATAAAACCAAATTGTTAAAAGGCACATACTCAAAAATAGCACAATTTCAAGTTCGTCCATAACCATTTTAAAAACAGCACAATAAAATTTAAAATAAAAGCATATTTGTAAAAATTATTAAATATTCTTTGAAAAAGGTGAACACATTTCAAAATCTGGCAATTGTTTCGTTTGTACGAAATAAACCACGAGTGACAAAGTACAGTAAATATAGTACTGCTGTTCAGACGATGTGTATAAAAATTTGCCGTCCATGTTTGCTTTATATTTTATTTAATTATTCACGCACGTTTCCGATTTTTTAATTACTTCCGCTATTATAATTATTTTGCGGTATGCGTGTTTGACACAGGCAAATAAATTTATTTTAAAAAGCATAAAAACACAAAAAAATAAACTAACCATAACTCGTTGTGAGGACTACGAGATTTACCAAAAACTTCGTACTAAACTGGGCGACGGCGACGACTTTTTGTTGCGACTGCGAGATGGCGTATGCAATATGACGCGTTTTGGCGCGAAAATGACTAAACTCGTACTCGTAGTCGTACTCGTAGTCATTGCTAAAGCTCCCTATTTCCTATTCTGTGGCTACAACTAATAACAACACGATAGCAATATATCTGTATATTAAAATATTAAATGCACTTACAATTTGTAATTTTATCGTTTTCCCATCCAATTCTACAGTCCTTATTTTCTACAAAAATATAATATAAAGGTATCGTTAATTTTTTGTTGTCGTATATACAAAAGGAATGCATGATATGGTACATGTCGAAATGCCAAAATGTGTAATGTGACTTTGGTATATTTTGACTAAAATTGGCGTTATTATACTTACAAAGTCCACTCCGATAGTACTGATATAACTTTCCGGATACGTATCATCCTACAAGACAATAAAAGGCTATTAAGGCTTGAAAAACATTACAAAGCGAAAGTCATTGACTACGCCTGTATGGCAAAGTACTTTGACGGCTTTGTATTTTGGAGTGAAGCAAAATAGAGCGACTTTACTCACCGCAAATCGAAGTAATAAACAGCTTTTTCCTACTCCCGAATCCCCGATAAGTAATAGTTTAAAAAGGTAGTCACTAAAGGAGGGAAATACGGCAAAATTAAAAGCACGGCAAAATAAAAGCACGACAAAGGCGATTCAAGTTCCTATTTATACGACACACTATTAAAGCATCAAACACCATAAACGCGACTTATAACATGTCGTTTTACGAATGAAAACAAGTATATTTTACAAAGAAATGATACTTACCATTCGGGATTCATTGTGGACATATGGTAAAATAAGCTTGATAAATAACGAAGAAAAAACCGATTTGCTCTACCAATTCAGGCAACTATAATCTGTGCTCTAACAGTGCAGTGACGTTATATATTAAATGTAATATAACACCCCCCCTATGGTGAGGTCCAATGTTTTTACACCCCTAAGAAATTTTTACACCCTACCTTTATGCCAACCTTCAGAAATGGGGTTTTCTTTAAGCAACCCTCCGATTTTTTTCCAAAACTACCATACCATCAGAAATCCCTAAGGGTGAGACTTTTCTTTGTCTAACCCCTCAGAAATTTACATTTTTGAAGAACAACCTCTCAGAAATTTACATTTTGATGAACAACCCTCGGAAATGTACATTTTTAAGAACAACCCCTCAGAAATTTACAATTTTGATGAACTGCCCCTCAGAAATTTGCATTTTTGATGAACAACCCCTAAAAATTTACGACAGTTCTGTTTTACAACGCCTCTGACATTTTAGATTGAAAATACTAAGCTCTCAGAAATGTAGATTCAAAATGTTAATTTCTAAATTTTTGTTAATTTCTAAATTTTCGTATAAAGAAATATCATATCAGTAATTACCCCTTCGACATTACGTATTATATATACACAAAAGGTACGTCTACACAGGCGCTCATTAATCATTACTAATTTAGCATGCTGTTTAAATGATGACAGTTAGCATTAATATCATAGTTTTTTTAATTTTTTTATTTATTGAATTTGTCACAGTAGTTACATGAAAATGATATAGAGACGCTATTACAAAATAGAAAAGGGGTGACAGGAGAAAGGAACAGGACTTTCGTCCCAATTGAGACCTAACCCCTTACAGCGAATATACTCATTACTATGGACTCTAACATGACGAAAAATATATAACTAGTCTATAATGCCAAGTGTTTAGATACAGTACTTAAGAAGAGCCAGGAGGGTTGTAATTAAGTTGGTAACTTTTTAGTGTATAACTTAATTAGAGTGGACTTGAATTCAGTAAGCGAGTGATAGATTTTAAGGCAAGAGGGCAGACTGTTCCATAGCTCAGCTGATCTAATTATAAAAAACGATTTCCTGAAATAGTCCTGTTTATGTTTAGTAAGTAGATGGTAATTGTTAACATCGTAGTTCCGAGATCTATAACTTGGCTTGAAAGTACATACAAAATCATTGACATTGATGGAAATAAGTCCTGCTCTAGATTTGAAAAGAAGCATCAAATCGGCAATTTCTCTGCGGAATTCAAGCGGAAGAAGATTGGTCTTGATACTTAAGTCTTTCGGTGTATGTCAAGTCCAGGGGATAGTTCATTATAAATTTAGTTGCCCGCCGTTGAACATTTTCAATTAAGGAACGATGTTTAACAGTAAACGGTGAAACCTAAAATTATTTTTAAATTATTATTATTTTCAGGTGGGTTCTCATTGAGCTTTGGTCATGGTTAAGGGTGTGACCGTTGACCAAGTGTGTATTCACTATAGGGAGCTATGGCAGCAAGGCACTAGTCTGTCTGTAGTTTTTTCACAATCGTGTACAATTTCACAATCATGTTACTATCACATAAATTTTGTCTGCGTTCTATTTTTGTTTGGCAATTGCCACTCCAAATAGAAAAATCACCCCCCTCCTTGCCAAAGCTAGGCAATATCCCCAATATACCCATCCTTGCTGCTTAGTGCATGCAATACAAGCTTTTATTGTTCTAACAACTTACCACATTCCTCTAACCCATACTCCTCAGGAAATTCATACACATGATTTGGTACACCATCAGGTAAATATGTGTCTTTCTGATGTCTAATCCGATGTGTGTTCCACACAGTATCTTCGAATACATCAAGTTATTTTTGAAGCAGAGGAACAAACAGATATGCAAGGAGTGACCTGAATATAAAACAATGCCACTGAATCTTCTTAAATCCGATCAATAATTAAAATACCATATTACAACTATAAAATTAAATCATTGATAGTCAGAAACGTACATCTAAGTACAATACCTGTCCAATTCATCATGAGGATCATAGAAACATTGATCAAGCAAATATTTGAGGTGCTCTTTGTAAAATTGACACGTATTTTTCAAATATCATTAACGTGCATCTGAAATCGGCCTGACAAATCGCAGCGTTTTAACGTAACTTTACCATAACAATAGCGCCATCCAGTCATGATCCAGTGACCTGAATGTTCCATTGTCTTTTCATTGTTTGCAAATCCCATTGTTCTCCATGCTATGCAAAGTGCCTAAGTGAAGTACTTCAGCCAATAGTTCACACGACTGAGATAAGGGGATAAGCAGGAACACAAACTAAATCTTTACCTCAGCTTGTGGGGCTTGCAAAGTCAAAGGAAGCGAAAATAATTTGTCTTTAGAAATGTCTTGTGTCGAACATTTCGCTTCATCTCTTTGTTTTGGCTTTTTTCTTTTCTTTTGCTTGCGATGAACTCTTCATGCAAATCTGTTCTTCTCCTCTCCCGTTTTTGGTCACCCCTTTCATATTTATTGTGCAGAAAATGCCGCTAAAATTGCTGCATTTCCCAAACTCTAACTCTATTTTTCTCAAATTCTAAGATTTACGCTAGAGTGAACCAAATTTCATTTCCCATTCGTTTTTAATAAACTAAGCTCAAATCAACAAAAGAACAAATCTATATTACGAACATACACCTATAGAGAAGGCCACTTTAATAATACTAATCATCACTGTTGTATGTATTGAATAGAACACCCGCCTTGCTCCCAAAATATTACAAATAAAGTTACGAGAAAATACATGACTAACTACTGCAAAAGCTTCATTACACAAAATATAGTACCACTGGTAGGGGTAGAAAAAATAGCGAGGGCAGCTGAACGCGGATATGGAAAATGGAAAGAAAAAACCTGAAGAGGTGAACAGATTTAAGGGGATAAGATTAATCTTTCCTCGTCATAAAAAGTAAATATAGTTTGTCGTAGTAAAGCAATGCAGTCGGTAGCTGTGTGCATATGAAATGCTTGAATCCAGAAAGAAAATTAGAACATTCAGAGCTTTGTAAATTTGTTTTACAATTTGACACAACAAATTCAGCTCGTCACAATCAGTTGTTTTCTAGGATTATACGGTTTAAATGATACGAGCCAGTGGGTGAATGTCTACTGCATGTTTTCAATATCTGGAGAAAATAGTCTACAGTCGAGCCCCTATTAACGGAGAGACCTGTCTTAAGCGGACAACCCCTTTTAAGCGGGGATATATGTCTGATCCCAATGTAAATATACTACCGACACCATAACCCGAGTCTATTACGCATGCATCTCTTTTTCGCGCACACATCATAGAGGTCCGGTTGAATGGGTGTCCGTTCAATAGGGGTTCAACTGCATATATTCATACACGAATTCGTAGTTTTGACCCGCATTCAAAGGATGCGTTCTGCGCTGGGCCTAAATTGAGTTGAATATAACATGACGCTGAGACTGGAAGATTTAAATATACTTCTCAAACTCATTAATAATTCATGAGCAAAACACAAAGGAAATCACCACCGTATCGTTGTCTTGATACCACGGTAATAAACACCCATAAATTAACTCAACTTTCGCTTTAAATTTCTCTTTAAATACTGGTTTGTTTGAGAAGCTATATCATACACTCGAAGTCGTTTATTATAGTGATTTAAAAACACCTCAAAGTATGTTAAAAAACTCGGCTAGCGCCTTGTTTTTCAACACACTTTTCGGTGTTTCAAATTACTATAATAAACTCCTTCTCGTGTATGATATATTACATATCATAGCGGCAAAGCCAATTCAACTGTTCAATCAGTGCGATTGAACTGCAATGTGATTTGAATATGCAAAAGTTGCTTAATTAAAATATGACAAATATGCTACTGTTCAAATTGTTTAATGACAATTCTTTTGTGGCTATATCGGAAAGCAGAAATAATGAATTGGCTTGAATACGCATGCTGCATTTTAATACTCCCAGTCTTAGCGGTTACCACTTCATGTAAGGACCACAAAACAGTTTGAACCAATATACCGGCGGATATACGATATGTCACGTAGTTATTCCAGGTGATGCTTACCCTAACACAACCCCTGACCCAGTGACGCTAACCCCAACCCTAACATCATCTAATTATTTAACTCAAACTGTTATGTGTTCCTAACATGAAGTGGTAAGGGTCTTAGCTGTTATGAATGATTCAACTGCAATTTAGGCCCAGCGCAGAACGCGTCACTTGAACGCGCAATTCGTCTATTCACGGCAAGTAACTATTGTTTCCACCCCGACTCTAGCCAGAGGAAACAACGAGCGCACGACTACATACCATTACTATAATATAATATGAAACAAACCAACTATTACAAAGAGATATCCTACAAACAAATTAAAGTTCCAAATTACGATGTAGTCTTGACCGATGCGTGGTGTCGTAACGAGTCTCCCTTTGTACGTGGCTTTGTATTAGTAGTAGAATCCTGAGATCAGGGGGGGGGGACTTGTTATAAGGATGATGGTATACTACGTTTCTTCAGCGTTCAATTAGGTTATTTGTCATATTACATGTATTTGTGTCTCTAAATCATTGTTTATATCTTAACAACACCCACCACCTCCCTGTTTCACTGGGGTGCTGGTTATTTTCACGTTACTGTTCTGGCCCGTCACTGACGCTGCAGGCGGACCCATCCTGTTCTTTATTTCCGCAGCCATCGTCATGAAAGCTTGTTCGACATTCGTCGCGTTTTTCGCGCTAGTCTCGAGGAATGGTACGGCTAACTGGTCTGCGAATTCCTGTGGGAAAAACAACATAGCAAAACCATCAAATACCACTAAAATGTTCCGAACCTCGTTTCGAAACTTCACAAATTCGTTGCAAGTTTGTAAACAAACCTATGATTGGCTACTAGAGCAAAAGCAGCCAATCAAATGCACAGTTGGGCTACCAAAATTGTGTGACTTTCCATATTACTATTCCAAAGTTATGTCACAAGGATTAGGGTTAGGATTAAGGTTAGGATTAGGGGGTTAGGATTAGTGTTGAGGTTAGGATTATGGTTAGGATTATGGTTAGGATTAGGGTTGTGGTTAGGATTAGGGTTAAGGTTAGGATTAGAGTTAGGATTAAGATTAAATTTGTATCAAAATTCAGTTTGCCAACATGGAAATTGAGCCAAAAAATTACTTCTCAAAAAAATCACTTCCTCAAAAATTGTCAAAAACTGTGTACCTGTAAAACCCCTTTCAAAAAAACTGACCTTCAGAAGCACAAACTTAATTCTCGCAACATTTCATTTTAGGAATTATTAGATACAATTAATAGTAAGCTACAACTAATGCAATAGACTGGCTGTTTATATGGAAGCTGGGCTGACCTGGTTTCCAAGATCTCATGTAGTAATTTTTATAGCAGAAATTAATTTGCATTATATGAACATGTACACAACCAGACTGGTCTGGTTGCCAGGATGTAAGTTGAAACAATGCCACCACAAGCTATTCTAAGAGAAGTCAAAACAATGTCTAAAGAACAAAATCGTCCAGGCAGCCAGATGAAATTTACTCATATAAACACAAGACAAATTCATCCCACTAACAGGGCCAGCTTGACTTCAATATACAGTCCATTATTCTAACAGTTTAAAAGTCTTATGCCATAAGTCAGGTGCTCTACACTAAGGTGCTCTACACTAAGGTGCTCTACACTAGTATACTTGCCTTTGCAGTAGTGAAGTCAACAACTTTCTTTGTGGTTAAGTCACACTTATTTCCAACAAGTAGTTTGTTTACATTCTCACATGCGTAGCGATCTATTTCTTGCAACCATTGCTTCACATTGTTAAACGATTCCTGAAAACAATGCATACTTTGTCAGTAATCAAGGTTTCCAGCCATGAGTGATGATAAAATTCAAGGACTTTTCCCAAACTTTTTCAGTAAATTTAAGAAACTAGAACTGGAAAACCCTTGGAAAATGGCACGGGTTTTTTCTCTTTTTTGACATGACCAATTACATACCAACTGGCAAGCCTTAAAATATCGGTCAGCAGTGCCGTCGGTCAAAATGTCTGGTGTCTTTCAGAATGGGTCGGACATTTTTTATAATTATGTCCGATGGCCTTATGTTTAGTTTGGCGCGAAAATGTATTCTTTTAAAATTGTATACTGACGCTAAATGTTGGGCGGCCGATCAAACGTCCGAGAACGCAAGTCATCGCTAGTAAACGTGCATTGACTTACGATGCGACTGGTCAAACGAATACCCGGCTCCGCTGTCACGCTTAGCGGACCGCATAACAGCTCTGATAAACATTTATGGGGTAAATTTACGTCGGACAAAGTTAAAGTTTGGTCGGACATCAATACAGTTGGGTCAGACAAACGGTAAACCTCAATTTTCCTTCGGTCGGACAGAATGTCCGGTGCGTTTCTTTCTTGGTCGGACAATTTCACGAATGGGTCGGACAATGTCTGTGACCGACCGATATTTTAAGGCCTGACTGGTTCTAATAGTTTAACAGGAATACGAGGTTTTTAATTCTTGTCATTTTATCTGAAGAAATTCTAGGACTTTCAACAAACTTTACTAATCTTCAAGGATTTTGAATGCCAAGAGTTTCTTTTTGCTAATTCAAAAACTTTCCAGAACCAATGAACACCCTAAGTATATTTTCCCAACAGTTGCAATGTCTTCAGCACATTATGGCAGAATGATGTACAATACATTGCCATAGAGCAAATTTATGTGCAAATTTGCTCTGCAAATTTAGACAGAATTTTCAATGATACTTTTTCTCAATGATTTGCATATTATATAGATATAGTCTCAAAAAAATAGCTTTAATTTTCAATATTATTATACACTTCACATTTTGACCATTTGATGGTGTACATGGTTGAATGAAAATGTATATCCTCCATGTGTAAGCATGTTAAAAAATTTGATTAAAAGACCTTTAAATTTTGCTCTCAAAATGTCCAAGGGAAACAAAAAATCAAAGAGTTCCTGGCGGGAGATAATCCCAACGTCCCCCTCTAGATGTCTGTTGTAACATTCCCCGAATTGCATGTCCTCTTTCAGAATCCTGGCTAAAAGCCTGACAATGATGACAGAATATCAAAGCCTTGATGTAACACAAAGGAGTAATAGCCTGGAACTGTCATGCATGATAACTTCTATTATTATACATTGTTTAAGAATTAAAAAACGAGTCGCGTGCCGTTATGGTGTAATAATGCACGAGGGGTGAATGTTGGGAGAATACGAGAGAAGCTTGTAAAACACGAGGCGTAGCCGAGTGTTTTACACGCTTCTCGAGTATTCTCCCAACATTCCCAGTGCATTATTACACCATAACGGCACAAGACGAGTTTTTTAATTCTTTTATATTATAAGTGGTATATAAGCACAGTAAACAATTTTGTTCAAAGATCAATATTGATATTCTCCTAACATGTAATCACTGACGTCACTCGCAAGCTTTTTAATGTTTTCATTGCTTGGCAACAACTACGCTTGAATTCTGGCCGCCGAAGGAGCGAAAAACTTGCAACTCAATAAAAATTAGGGATTAAAAAGGCACAAAAATTGTTTAAATTTTTTCAAATATAGTGCACAATGATAGACAGATTGGTTTTTCGTTGTTCTGCTTCACTATTGTCCTGGATTCGTATAAAAGCGAAGGGTTTTTCCGTTTTTGTCAAGCTGCTTTGATGACATTGGCTGTCAAGTTGATTTTTCATCTTGAACCAAATATATCAGGCAGTTTTTGTTTGAAGGTACTGTTTGAATATTTTTTGTGTTTTTTTTGCTAATTCAGTGGTTGGTGGTTAAAAATTTTCTGAGACAAACTGTCAAGAAATGCATAAACATGTCGTATTTGTGTAGGTTTTTGTCGTTGCATCTTGACAGCTTAAAAACTGTACACATATTGTTTATATCTAAATCAATGCCAAAATGGTTAATTTTAATTTTTTGCACCTAGAACTATGGATAAATTTGGTTTGGTTTGTGTTTAAAAACAGTTTTTGTACCTTTATATGTCAAAATAGTACAGATTTTCGCGTTTCTTGTCGCCGTTGAATGCCAACTTTCAAGCAAAAAAGTATATTTCAAACTCAGAAACAGCTACGAATCTTTATTCGCCGTTTATGTTCCGTTGTTATTTGTTGGCTGGCTTTTTTCCTTCTCGTTTAGGTCTATTTTTTCTTGCTTTTTGACAGACTTTGGATTTAAAACTATTATAATTTTGTTCATATTGTATTAACAATTCCGAGGAAAATTTAACAAGCGGGGACGAAGTGAGAAAAATGAAAACGCTGGCCGTGCTTTATTGCGTCATAAAGCACGCGCATTAGCCAATCAAATTGCTCGTTAGATACTACTTATAATATAAAGTCACATAGTATAGTAAGTAAATAAGATTTCTAATATTTTGTTGCTCTTGTTTTATTTTTATAATTGGTTTTTACCCCAGGGTCATTCCATGTCAAATCAGCAAGAAAAAAATTAAAATGACACCAACCCATCTCAGATTTTAACCAAAATTTTACCAACTGAAGGTATTAGTGAGATATGAAAGCCCACCAAATTGGTCATTTTTTGCAACAAGCCATGGCAAATCTCCATGTGATGGGCTTGGTGGAACACTGAAGCGTTTAACTGCAAGAGCTAGTCTTCAGAGAACACTTTCTAACCAAATCTTAACCGCGAAGAAAGTTTTCGAGTACTGCAAAGAAGAAATCAAGGGAATTTTTGTGTCCTTTATTTCAACTGAAGACATGGATCCAGTGAGAAGCATGTTGGAGACAAGGTTTAGCACCGCGAGTACGCTGCCTGGCACACGGAGCTTCCACCAATTTGTCCCCCTCTCGGAGAGTGTTATGGCTACTAAGCGTGTTTCAGAAGATGAATTATATGCACTAGAGTATAATCTGGTGTTGGGAAAGAAGAACACAGTGAAGTTCCAATTTTGTGTCAATATCTCTATTGGTTCCTGAGATATCGGCTTTTCAATTTTTGGACCAAAACAGGTGTCGGCTACAGTTGTGGATTATCTGGTAAACAAAAATGTATGGTATTTCGACCGTCATTTTGTGTCGTTTTACCCTATGAGCAGGAAAACTTGCTGTTTACCATTTTAAGACATGCCAAATTAGAATATGATGTCAAAATGAACATCACCTGATCAGAAAAGCTTATTTTATATGCTTAAAAAAGACAATAATTTAGCAAAATTAGAGCGAAGTATCATATTACATATTAAAAATTTTCCATGTTGACCATCTAGCACCAAAATTTTTTTTTGGTGTGTTAGATGTATATATAATATAGATTACTTTCACCAAGTTTTGACTTGGTGTCTTCTCTACTTGCAGAGAAATATGCAAACAAAAATAAGCAAGACATTTCTTTGAAATTGTGCTTAAGTATGTTAAAAATGATGGTAGTATGCCATTACAATTATGCTTGTAAAAATTTCAAAGTATAGAAAAATATGATGGAAGGAAATAATTTGCATACATGAAGTACTAGGCCTTGCCTGGACCACGGGCGCTGCCTGTTTAGCCTGCACTCAGGCACAGAGCACGTGCGAATTTGATCATTTTCAAACTAAAAACATTTTCATTCTCAAAATCAAACACTCTCAAGAAAACGATGTCTTCGACAGAAAAATTAAAGAATTGTTCCATTGGAAACTACCTAGAAGAAGACTGTCATTTGGGTGTTCATTCAAGGGTATCTGGATTGAAATCATTTAGTCTTTTAACACCTGAGGAGCTCAAGTTAATATCACTGAGAACTGGAATTTCAAACAGCCCTGAACTTGAAATTTGTCTACATCATGAGCAGGCAATTGTAATTCGATATGCCCAGTACCAAAAAAGCTGCTGCAACCCATTTCAAAAACACAAGAAAACAATAAAAGGTTCCTTACGAGAAGTGTCTATAGACACTGCTGAAGAATTTAACAGTATAAACATTGTGATTATTCCTGGAAAGAAGATATGCCCATCTTGTCGGAAAGAACTTTCAATAAAATTACTGGAATCAAACGAGGAGAATCAACAGATCGCAGACAAATCTGATTCGGAAACTGGGAACGACAGTGACACAGAAACTATGTTTCTCGGAAGCCATGAGGAAATGCTGAGGCATGATCTTGACGTGAGTCTTGAAGAAATGGATTTGAGCCCTATCAAGTTGCACGGTGTTGCATCTCACTCTAAAGTCGCTTTAGGTAAGCGTAAATTGGAACAGTTTCGTGAGAAAATGAAAGATCAAGAAACTACCCTTCAGAAAAAAGTTGCAAAAGTTATTTATGTTACGCCAGAAGATCTAGCACCATCAGAGAGCAGTCAACCAGAAAATTACAAAGAGATGAAAGAAAAGGCGGATAATTTTGACAGACTTGTTAATCTTATGAAAGACAAAATAAAAATTTCCAACAGAAGGCAGAAAATTCAAATTTTAACTATAGCTCCAGCTTCTTGGTCTATTGAGAAAACTAAAACAGAATTTAATGTTTCTGCTTACATGGTTAGGCAAGCAAGAAAGTTGGTGAAAGAAAAGGGAATTTTAGAGTTGCTGGAACAAAAGAAAGGAAAAGTTCTGTCGGAAGAAACAAGAAGATGTGTCATTGACTTTTATTGTGACGATGAATACAGTAGACTAATGCCAGGCAAAAAGGATTTTGTTAGCATAGCAAGAAACACACACATGCAGAAAAGGCTTTTGCTTTGTGACATGAAAGAACTCTATGCTGAATACAAAAAGACATTCCCACATTTAAAAGTTGGGTTTTCAAAGTTTTGTAGTTTGAGACCAAAATGGTGTGTGCTGGTTGGATGTTCTGGAACCCATTCTGTTTGTGTATGCACAATTCATCAAAACGTTGTTCTAATGCTTGGTGCAGTAAACCTTGATAAAGATCACCATGAACTCATGGACATGATGGTGTGCAGCAGGGATTCAAAAGAGTGTATGGTCCACCGCTGTCCTGACTGCCCAGCTGACACCGAAGCCTTGGAAAACTATTTATTGCATGAACTCCAACCAGAAATTGACGACGATGACGAAGATGAACCACTGAACATCCAGTTCCAACAGTGGACAACTGTTGATCGCTCAGAGCTAGTACAGCAGATCCTGCCAGTTGAAGATTTTGTATCCCTCTTGGTTCAAAAACTCAATACTCTTACAGCGCATTCATATATTGCTAAAGCCCAGGCTAAGTATCTAAAGAAATGTAAGGAAGAACTGAAAGAAAATGAGGTAATTGTTTTGGGAGATTTTGCAGAAAATTATAAGTTTGTCATTCAAGATGAAATCCAGGGATTTCACTGGAACCAACAGACTTGCACCCTGCATCCAATTGTTTTGTACTTTAAGAAGGAAGATACGCTGACCCAGAAATCGCTTTGCTTCATCTCTGATGATTTGAATCATGACACATGTTTTGTCTATGAAGTTATCAAGCAAACTGTGAATCACATTAAGGAGGAGATTTTTGCAAAACCAAGTCTGATACATTATTTTAGTGATGGCTGTGCTGGACAGTACAAGAACTACAAGAACTTTATTAACATTTGCCTTCATGAAAAGGACTTTGACGTGAAATGTGTTTGGTCATTTTTTGCAACAAGCCATGGCAAATCTCCATGTGATGGGCTTGGTGGAACACTGAAGCGTTTAACTGCAAGAGCTAGTCTTCAGAGAACACTTTCTAACCAAATCTTAACAGCGAAGAAAGTTTTCGAGTACTGCAAAGAAGAAATCAAGGGAATTTTTGTGTCCTTTATTTCAACTGAAGACATGGATCCAGTGAGAAGCATGTTGGAGACAAGGTTTAGCACCGCGAGTACGCTGCCTGGCACACGGAGCTTCCACCAATTTGTCCCCCTCTCGGAGAGTGTTATGGCTACTAAGCGTGTTTCAGAAGATGAATTATATGCACTAGAGTATAATCTGGTGTTGGGAAAGAAGAACACAGTGAAGTTCCAAAAGTATCCAAAAGTATCCGACTTTGTCATTTGCTCGTATGATGAGAAATACTGGATTGGGCTCATTGATTTAGTGGATAAAGAACACGAGGATGTTAGAGTTAAATTTATGCATCCAAGCTACCCGGCAAGATCCTTCTCCTGGCCAAAGAAAGATGATATATGTTTTGTGCCAATTGTAAATGTTGCCTGCATCATTGGGGCACCTGTCACAGCAACAGGAAGACAATACACACTGGACGACAAAGACATCGACACGATTGAACAAGCACTCACTAAATAACTCAAAGGTAGCAATTAATTTAAATTAATACATGCATTGTAAAATAAGAAAATATAAGTGTTGAGTGTTTAAGCTTTCAAGTTTTAAAGGCCTGGTTTCAATTCCTGGCTTCTAAAGTTTCTAATGTGACACCAGCTATTTTTATATTATACCAAAATTAAGAAATTTCTTGCTTATTTTTGTTTGCATATTTCTCTGCAAGCAGAGAAGACACCAAGTCAAAACTTGGTGAAAGTAATCTATATTATATATACATCTGACACACCAAAAAAAAATTTTGGTGCTAGATGGTCAACATGGATAATTTTGAATATGTAATATGATACTTCGCTCCAATTTTTCTAAATTATTGTCTTTTTTAAGCATATAAAATAAGCTTTTCTCATCAGGTGATGTTCATTTTGACATCATATTCTAATTTGGCATGTCTTAAAATGGTAAACAGCAAGTTTTCCTGCTCATAGGGTAAAACGACACAAAATGACAGTCGAAATACCATACATTTTTGTTTACCAGATAATCCACAACTGTAGCTGACACCCGTTTTGGTCCAAAAATTGAAAAGCCGATATCTCAGGAACCAATAGAGATATTGACACACAATTTGGTGGGCTTTCATATCTCACTAATACCTTCAGTTGGTAAAATTTTGGTTAAAATCTGAGATAGGTTGGTGTCATGCCCTTGTTGAATTGAGATGGAATGACCCCCCAATATTTTAGAACCAAAGCTGTTTTGTGCGACAGAATTTAAATCGTTGTTTATCGAAGGAGTTTAATGACAATGCAATGTATAATAAAACAATTATTGAATTCGGTTTTTGTTATATCCGGAATTATCAAGGTCTCGGTAAGTGTTATCAGTCTCAGCCTTCTATCAGTCTCAGCCTTCGGCTTTGCCTGATAACACCTTGACCTTGATAATTCCGGATATCACAAAAACCTCATCCAATAATTGTTAATTATTGGTAATTACCTGATCAGTTACATCATAGACAATAATAATTCCATGTGCACCTCGATAGTAACTTGATGTTATTGTCCTAAAACGCTCCTGACCTGCTGTGTCCCACTGTAACATTTAACAAAATTAACTAAATCCACATGTTCGATTTTCACAAGTCATAATGATTTTTTCCTGATAGATTTGACAACAAATGTATTGGCAGGAGGTGAGAAAATTGGGAGAGGAAAGCTATTTTTCTCACCTCCTGCATGCATTTTGCGAGCCTTTTATAACGTCCAAATACAAACCCCATTGAGAGAATGCATACTTTATTGAAGTTACAGTAAAGCGAGCAATTGTGTGATAAATAAATGTCAAGCCTCTGCCGATGCTGTGCAGCAGCTCCCAGCAGTGTGTGAGAACAGCCCCTTATATTGGTGGATTGATCAGCATTACTGACGACTTTCCAATTAGATGGCCCATTACTATTACCAGACCACATGACAATAATTACAACTCTAATTGCAAAATCAGGGAGGCATGAAATAATTGAATTAGCATTTAAAAAGGTATAATCAATTTGGTAAATAGAAAATATGTACATTTTATGTATTGTACAAGTTTATAGACCATAAAAATCCACACTTTAAAAGGCGTAAAATACGTTTAATAATTTAAAATTGTGGCTTTTTTGTTCTAGTTTTTGTAAGACATTTTCAGACAGACAAACAAGATGTATATTAAATGCACTTACAATTTGTAATTTTATCGTTTTTCCATCCAATTCTATGGTTCTTATTTTCTACGAAAATATAATATAAAGGCATTATTTGTTGTCGTATATACAAAAGGAATGCATGAGCTTTTAAAGCACTTGGCAATAATACACGTCGAATGCCAAAAATTATGTGTGATTTAATACTTGCTTTTCCTGAATTGACTTTGGACATATTTTGACTAAAATTGGCGTTATTATACTTACAAAGTCCACTCCGATAGTACTGATATAACTTTCCGTATACGTATCATCCTATAAGACAATAAAAGGCTATTATTAAGGCTTGAGAAACATTACAAAGCGAAAGTCATTGACTACGCCTGTATGGCAAAGTACTTTGACGGCTTTGTATTTTGGAGTGAAGCAAAATAGATCGACTTTACTCACCGCAAATCGAAGTAATAAACAGCTTTTTCCTACTCCCGAATCCCCGATAAGTAATAGTTTAAAAAGGTAGTCACTAAAGGAGGAAAATACGGCAAATTAAAAGCACGGCAAATTAAAAGCACGACAAAGGCGATTCAAGTTCCTATTACGACACACTAAGCATCAAACACCATAAACGCGACTTATAACATGTCGTTTTACGAATGAAAACAAGTATATTTTACAAAGAAATGATACTTACTATTCGGGATTCATTGTGGACATATTATGGTAAAACAAGCTTGATAAATAACGAAGAAAAAGCCGATTTGCTCTACCAATTCAGGGCAACTGTAGAGCTGCCTCCACCGGTGCAGTGACGTGTTCGCTCAGGTCGCCACTTCTTTCCATCTACCAAACTGACGTTACGTCATTTTTTCAACTTTGAAGTAAAGTTAAAAACTTTGTAACTGACCCTAACCCTAAAATCTACCCTAACCCCTAACCGAAAACCTAACCCAAAACCTGACCCTAAACCTAACCCTAACCAAATTGATGAAGAGAAATCAAGAAAAACGAATATGAAAATCTTTGAAAATCGGGAAAATTGCGTAACGTCAGTTTGATAGATGGAAACAAGTGAAAACCGTTCGCTCACGGGTCGCTTCGTCACTCCCTAAGGATACAGAAGGATGCAGAGGGTCTTGCGTGGGACAAACAGGATATATTTGTTGTCATTTGAGGTTCCTGTGAGGACCAGTGAACTCTATCAAACTGGAAGTCTGGAACGATAAATAGTTACAGTACGGGTACCTGACCATGTCTCAATCCTTTGACAACAATTACTTATGGTTAGCTTAACAATTTTACCCAAATAGTCAAAAAACACTTGCATATCACTACTGCAATATCCATTACTTTTGCACCCGTGGATTGTACAGTTTAACTGGCATGTTTCTGTTTCGATCCCTTCTTGAAAGAAAACGCTGTTGTTTTTAATCTTTTTCATTGAAAATCTGACAAAATTTTGCACTCTGGCAAGAGGAAAAGTACTGGGGAGGGCTGAAAAATGGCCAAGGTTTTCGGATCAATAGTTTTGCACGTAAATACTCATTTTTGCAGTGTTAAATAACACAGTCTAAAAGGTAAAAACTAAATGAAAGGTAAGATTAATGCAACTACAGTCCATATTGTCCTGTGTTCTGTTCAAATCTCTCACAGATGGTCCACAGTAAAACATTACTTTACTATTTACGAAGAAGTGCTTCTGAAATTTACTTATTCTGAAAGACCAGCCGCTCAAGTTTCTTAGGGGCAAAGAAAAGCCCGCCTTAAAAAATAGTCGACTTAAAAAACTATGAAACTTCTTAGGGGCCGCGTCCATATTCATGTTGCCACGCATATTAAGAGTGGGTGGGTGGGTTTTATAATTAATCCTTCGATGTTATCTCGTGGCAAACTGGAAATATTATCCTGAAGTTAACCCATTAGCACCGGAAATTACTGAAATAATTGTACTTGCCATTTGAAAAATCTACGCTACGATGTCGCTATCGATATAAGCGAAAATCGTCCAAATTCAGCAAGCAATTGCAATATAACGAAAAAAATAACAGTCGTAGAAAAATTAAGTAAGTTTCTTCTTTAGAATACCAACCAGTACTTTTTATGAAAAAATAATATTTTCAAAATACACTGAAACAATAGTGCCACGATCGACGTTATCTCAGGTGGTTGGGTACATGTCATAACGTCGATTCGACGTTATGCGTGGCAACTCGAATATGGACGTAGCCGTTAATGATGCCGAATTTGATTTTCGTATTGAATTTAGTGAACTTTTGCGTAGGGGCCTGGGGCATACCTACAAGACGGCCCTCGTGATCTGATATATATTGATATTAGTCTGTTAACCACCACGTTAGCCACGTGAACGGAGAATTATGAATAGCTAAAATTACTATAACTGTTCTTATATTAGAGCCTTACACTAGTAAATAGCCTCTTTTTTTACTCATTTTACAAAGTTGACCCTCTGAATCTGCTTCCCTTGGATCGATTTATGCACAACAATTATTATAAGTAAACAAACGCAAATGTCATGAGAGAGTAGTATTTATGTAAGGTATACTATACTCAACAGTTTTGGCTGGGTTTTTTTCTCGCATCAGTTGCAACAGTCCGCTAACAGATGAACAATCTCAAAAACATTGTCTACCCTCAAATGGAACTTCAGGTTTGTAACTAGACTTGCTACAAGTCGACTCGCATAATGACTGGGTTAATACGGACTGAGTTTACTGGGTTAATACGGACCTGGTTAATATACAGACTAAGGGGGAGCCATTATCAAGTGGCCAATTTCCGACTCGCGCTTTCGTTGAATTGGGCTTAACTGCGCGTCTGGGTTTTACCGCGCGTCAATGGAGTTAGTGTCGACTTGTAGCAAGTCTAGTTTGTAACGAGCTCATCCAATCAGCGCGCGAGGCTAGTTAAACGTTGTTGACTGATTTGGCGAAAGTACAATACATATGTGGCGATGAAACGACCATATTTTTGGATAAACGTAAACTTAACCAACATAGATAATGAGTTATATTGTATTTCCATCGAGTTTTCAAACCTTGTATTCCATTGAATATGAACGCACTATTTAAACAGATTTACTATTATCTCTACGTGATGACATAATTATGTAAATGTCTCGTGATTGCATCACGAGATTTCTAAATTTTTTCACTGGGTTCCGGTAACCGGATATGCTGGCACGTCATTTCACCACATTTGATGTCGCGTATGAAAACGTTGAGTTTTATGCAGGCCTGGCCTGAGTAGCAGGCTCAATATTAGGGTGATGGTGTTGCTGTGTTCACGCTGGCAGGCAAGCCCATTGGTTTATATGAAAGTAACAAAAAGTTATTCTTAGAAAGTACCAAAACAACTAAAACTTCCCATATTTGTGACGTCAATTCGTTTCCATAGAAACGAGAGCAGAAAAACGATATAAGATATAAAGACCTTTTAACTTATAAGCTGAAATGTATAATTTAAATATTTAGTAAAAATCTCTATGTTACAATATTTCTTATAAAGCAACGAACATCAGAACAACATATTTAATCAATTTGTGGATTGTTTTTGAAAAGATATTCAGCCTAAAAGAAATGAAACGAAAGTAATTAATTGCATCACTAAATTACTATGCGATACCCAACACAACACAACACAACACAACACAACACAACACAACACAACACAACACAACACAACACACCACACCACAACACACCACACCAAAACACAACACAACACACAACACCACAACACAACACAAAAAACACGACAGGAAACGACACAAAAAACACGTCACAACACGTAATACAATACAGCACAACACGGCACGGCACGGCACGGCACGGTACAGTACAGACTTTCATTGTTGTAATATCACAGTTACCACTTCGTTGCACAGTAAACAGTTATCTTTAAAATTTCAAAGGCTTTCAGGAAATGGATTAACCCTCCCCGTCTAGTGCCCGCCGCTGATCTTAAAGTAATGTAAAACTTACCAGGTAGTCAACGGGATCATCTGGTCGTATTTTCGTACACTCAACAAGACCTTGAGATAAAGTAGGCATGACATGTTTCATGAGATAATTTCTCAGTGGTATTGACTGAGTTTCCAGTACTTCCTCTTCTTCTTTCTTCACTTCAGTTAGACGTACTCTCTACGAATTGATGCAGAAAGTTTTCAAAGGTTGAAAAGCATGAGAATACATTTCAGAACATCGAGGGATGAGGCGGAATTTGGAGCTAAAAATTCCACATTCTAAGGAAATTCCTCATTCTTTGGGCATAATTTTAAAAGTTCCGAATTCTTTGCGTTATTTTTCTTAAAAATTCCCATTCCAATATTCCACCTCATACCCTGAATCTCAATTTACTATTCCTATACTGTTGAGAACAAACTATGATATCATAGGATCATTCAAGGATGGATTTACTGGGGGGGGGGGGGGTGCAAGGGTGCGCATCGCACCCTCTAGCTTTGACCAAGTGGGTGCAGGAAGGGTGCCAATTTCCGCATCAAATCCAAATTTTGGAATTTGGCAGGACAATTATAAAACACAAATAGAATATTGGACCTTTTGGGGCCTCTTTGACCATCGAAGCAACAACATTTCTGAGTGTATACAACATTTCTGAGTGTGTCAATCGGGCTTCCCAATAGCTAAGTGGTATCCCAATAGTCCAGTAAACCAAACCGCTTGGCCGACTAAATTTTCAGACATTCAGAACATTTTTAGCGAGTGATTTGGCTCCATTCGAACGGTATGACTCCGTTCGTGTTGGGGAAGGGTTCATTCCCCTGCACCCCCCACACACACACACACACACCAGAAAAACCACTTAAGCAGATGCTTTGGGAAATATTACCATAAAACAACATTTTCTAAATCGAAGATTTTAGTAACGAAGTCTTGTTGGCAATAAATGACAATACTCGTACCCATTCCTCTTCCTTTCTTGCTCGTTCCGTAGCCTCTTCTGCTTCTTTACGAATTCTTTCCTCTTTTTCACTCTTTTCATGTTCAAGCTGCACAATAAACGGAAAGTATTTTATTAAATTATTGCAAGAATGATTTTCAATTGCCGCGTTCAAGGAAGGTCCTGGTTTCTTGAATTCATTGGTTTGAACAAATTAATTGGAGTTTAAGTCCATGCAGTCATGAACATTGATGGTAATAGGTGGGTTTGGCTTGACGTCACAAAATTCTAAAATTAAAGCTACAATGCTGGCTGTTTTATGTGTTCCGTATTTCGTTGGTACGATACAATTATTTGTCCTAAGGCCTCTCCTCTTGACGTATGTGATTTACTGGATTTGCTGACAAGAGTATCGCTATTGGCTCACACCTGGCGAAAAGTGTAGTTATTGCTGTATTGTGTGAAATCACATACGTCAGGAGAATTGGATCCGACAATCGGATCGTGTGAAGAGGCCTCTAGAGCACTGATCTGAAAACAAGGACTGGATAGTGCATCTGCTATGCATAAATGAGCCAATGGCGGCCATATTGGTGTGACACCACAAATCTACTGTGGTGTTGGGGACATGTTTAAAGAGCTTCTACAAGTTTCTAGTTATTGGTGGGAAAGGACAAATATTGTCTAGATAAGAATTTATCATCAGTGGCCTTCCTTTCTTCCTAAATTTGCCGGTGAATAACTAATGAGGTAACAACAATATGACTGCCATAAGCCTCATTATGTGGTGTTTAAAACGTTCTAAAACTCATTAGAAGAGATGTTGGAAGCTATATTTCTCAAGTTACAAAGGAAAAGTTATTTGCTTCATAGTATAACTAATTTAAACAGCTAACGATTTGACCATATAGTCAAGAATTTGACAGATTTATAAATCTGATCTCATTAAAAATATTCTGGCTTCAAAATTGGCTCATTGAATTCAATAGGATGCTCTATCCAGTCCTTGTTTTCAGATCAGTGCTCTAGAGTTACCGAGTTTTGAAAAGTTACCAAGGTTGTTACTGAACCATGTTATAAACACAATTTAGTTCAAAAATGTTTGGTTAAGGAGTGATTTCTTATGCGGCCTTAAAAAGAATCTAAACATTTTTGCTAAAACTCGCTCTTATTTTAGCATCTGATTTTTGGCTGCCACAGAATCCAGAATTAAAGGATTACCGAATGGTTTTCCGTGCAGGATTGCGTGATCCTAACACGCGGGATGTTGCGAGACTTTCTGAAAGCGTAAAAAAGTCGAGCAACATCCCAAGTGTTAGCATCACACAATCCTGCACGGAAAACCATTTGGTAACTATTTTATAAAATAACGACAAAGAAACAACGGACCGTCTTTAAAAACCTCGCGAAGCGCCTAAAATTTTCCGTGCATGATTGTCTCATCCTGCACGGGTATTGACCACAGCTCGCGTAGTAAACATAATGTCAGTTGATATACGGAACATATAAAGGCCAGCATTGTAGCTTTAATTTTAGAATTTTGTGACGTCAAGTGAAACCCACGAATAGCGGGCAAAGTTTTAGATAACATGAGGATGTGGCAGTACGTGTACCTGTTTCTCGGCCTCAATCCGCTGAATTTCAATCAGTTCTTCCGGTGTGGGACCTACAAAACAAAACATGAGGAAAAGTAAGCGTATTGTAAGCGTACTGTTCACATGACCCAGGGCTCAAAATAACGGCCGGTCACCGGTCAATGACCGGCCAAATTTTTAATATGACCGGTCAAATTTGTACGACGCCGGTCATAGTGACCGGTCAGATTTTGGCTCTGGGAACGAGATTGATTTTTGAGATGTTGTGGACATGTTAAATATTATGTCAATTTGTCAATGCGTGCGTGATTCACGCATTGATGTTTTACTTTCCTAACATGCTGTGAGAGGTGGGACGAGCTGACCGTTCGGGAAGAGCTGACCGTTTTCGAAAGGGAAAATTGGATCGCCGACAGCCAAAACGATCTCGCCGAGAATTTTCAAAGATCAAGTGACAACGCATCGGTGGTACCAGCATAATAGCGCATAGGAGTATGATTTACGCGTTTTTTGTTGTGTCGCGTTTTCATTGTTTTTGGAAGGGCTCGAGCGAGTTGACGGGTCAGAAATCGTGTTTGACCGGTCAGAAATGGAACTGACCGGTCACCATGACCGGCGAATGATGAAACGTTATTTTGAGTCCTGGGATCCCATTCTCCTCCTGACGTATGTGATTTCACACAATACAGCAACAACTACACTTTTCGCCAGGTATGAGCCAATAGCCTTACTCTTGTCAGCAAAACCAGTAAATCACATACGTCAAGGGCTAGGAGAATCGGATCAGACAAATTGGATCGCGTGAACAGGCCTTACTGGGGTATGCAGTTTTAAGAGGATGTTTACATTATCTCTATAAGAAGAAGGTGAAATCGGAAACGATACACTGGAAAGTTTTTTCAAACCCTTACTATGGAAATTGTACGGATCCTAGTTTGAAATAGTATGAAAGTGGCAATAGACAAATTTGGCTAACGCTGTTTACGTCGTTGCTACCCAATTCACAACTTTGGATAACTCACATGCCTGGTTACTATTGTCCTAGTTTGCGAAAACATTGAATAGAACAAAGGTAACTAAGCATTAGAATTATGTTTTTGAGCTATTCACTCATGTAGATCATTCTAATGCTTAGTTACCTTTGTTCTATTCAATGTTTTCGCAAACTAGAACAATAGTAACTAAGCATGTGAGTTATCCAAAGTTGTGAATTGGGTATAAACAAGCGTTAGCCAAATTTGTCTATTAGTATGGAAATTATATCAATTCCATAGTAACTGCCATTTTCATACTGTGGAAACACTATGGATGATGTGGAAACACTATGGAAATAGCAATAGTGTCGATTTCAGTGATAAGATAGAAATTTCAATTCGCAGTTAAAATACTTCGCATAATTAAGTTAGCATAATTAAGTGTACCATAATTTCTTGGATCGCCAATGAGCTTTACGATCTGTTCAACTACATTTGTCATTAAAGGACTGCTATCCTGTGTAATATCTGAAAAAGAATACAAAATACAGGGTTGGATCCAGCTTGATCTGATAGGGGGGGGGGTGCTACGCTGGCACCGGTCATGAAGAAGCGCGTGGCCGGCGTCCGGGGCAGGGTGAATCATCATTGCAGGGTCAAGAGGATAATCTTGTCAGAAATTTTTTGAAAAATAAGATTGCCTAGATGGTTAAAAAGGCCCATCAATTTTATTTTTGTTTGATAAATGCCCTGTCAAATTCCAAAATTTGCATCCCCCCCTGGACAAGCATAGGAGGGGTGCGCACCCCCTGTAAATCCATCCCTGACAAAGTAAGTGTAAGTTGAGTTAAACCACAATAAAAAGCAAGATCAAACCAGCCATTGTAATAGAAGAATTGAGCTGTATTGTTTCAAACAATAGCCAGTGATTTCGTTAGAACAATAAAGCGATTGTTCTCAAACGATAGCCAGTTGTTCAGGTTCAAATGTATCAAATACCAAAATGACCAAACCACAAAATTGTGCACAGAATTGTGAAGATGACAGCTAAGTTGTCATACCGATGTGATCTGGATGAATTTCCAGTTCATCAAAATAATTAAGAATAGTTTCGTCTTCTGTGTTCACTGCGCGGAATTCTGCCAAACGTCTGAGAAGACCTGAAAGTAAAAATAACGATGGAAAATGAAAGTGATAACAGTAGGGCTTTGTTACATAGTTCTTTAGTACCGTTCAATGGCTTTCAGGGCGGGGGCAAGGCATATTTTAACATATATACTGGGGGGCCACTTGGCCCCCCAGGCCCTCTTGATGGCCCCCCACTCACACAAAATTGGCCCCCCACTCCCTGGGCCCTTTATACATTGGGTCATTTACAGAGTAAATGATTTGTCTGTGTTTAACGAAATATTGTTTTTATGGCTAAAATAGTTAGTCATTTTTACAGTTTTAGTTAAAACATTGAACTACTATTGGATTACAAGTCAAATATTCAATCTTATAGTATTCAGAATTGGCAATTTCAGAGCTCCAGATTTCAAAATTTTCCTGGGGAAAAGTTCCCCCTGACCCCTACAGGGCTCGCGCCTTCAGCACTCAGATTAAAGGCCCTTTTTCACAAATGGCCCCCCACTTAGAAATCCTTAAAATATGCCCTGGGCGGGGGAGACAAAGGGCGGTTGTAAATTATTTCTCATCCAATTTTCATCTAAATTGAACCAAAATTTAAAGTGGCTGTTAAGTCCGTTCTGCTCACGCGCATGTTTTTTTTTACACTTTTTGTTTTAAACAATAGATAATTAAATTAAAATTTCGATCTGTGGGTCCACACATTAGCTCATTACGCATTTAGAATACATCACGAAAGTTAAAATTGAATTGCTAAAGAGAAAATCAGTTTAGCCCCCAAACAACAAATTTCAAAAGGAAGATTCTAAAAAGTAACTCTTGGTATGGACAAAATTTGTCTAGATTTTGAACAATTTCGGGGGTTGAACGAAGTAAATTTCAATATGCTTTAAGAGCAAAGCCATATATAAAATACTTTTAATATTTTAGTCTACTATTTTAAGACGTTATCGCGCGTATAAGATAAGAAACGTAAAGCTTATCATGTACTTGTTGAAAATATATATAATTTCCTTTTAGTCAAGTTATAATCGTTATATAGTAATAAAGTAGGTGCTTGTGCAGACAGACAGACAGACAGACAGACAGACAGACAGACAGACAGACAGACAGACAGACAGACAGACAGACAGACAGACAGACCCACATCACCCTACCTTCTTCTGTGTTATGTGTACCAGCAACAACAGATTCTGGTAAATTCATGACTCTCGCTTTAAGGAAGTCATCTGTTGCATCCAAAGAAACGACTTTCTCTAAAAGAAGCAAATATTGTTTTCACCACTCGAAGATAAAATTCATCATATCTTCGCGCCGCCGTGTAATATCCTCTATATACTTATATGTACGAACGCCGGATAACGCTATCCACTAGATAGTGTTTTTTCTCAGGGCCTGGTCAGATTAGCCAAGCTAACCGGGAAATTCATCTGAGCGAGATCTGCATGTATTAATGGACATATAAATCATTGTGTGTTTATATGAGACACGAGCCAGCCCGGTTAAGTGAGATCTCACTTCGCGCTAGGTGGAATCTCAGTCAAGTGGGATAAAATTTTCCATATGAATGCTTCATCACACCTGACCGGGTGGATCTTTTTACCGAATTTGAACGGCATACAAGAAAATGAACATTCATTAACCCATTAGCTTGCAATGCGCCCAGATGCACCCTACTTTAGTATTTTACTCTGTCTAACGAACGCCAGATGATTTTACTCGTCAGTGGTCTACACAGGGTAATATAATATAATATAATGAATTTGTCACTTTTGTATACAAGGATACTTATTTTAAAGAAATATAGAGAGAGATTACAAATCGTGAGGAGGGGAAAAGGCAGGACTCTCGTCCCAATTGACACCTAACCCCTAGGGTACTGCAAGTTAATGGGTTAAAAGTCGTAATACAACGCACAGATTGATCAATCACAACAAAAGATATGTAAGATTCTTACCAGGCATGATAAGTTTGTTATATTTCAATGGAGGTTCACCCTCTTCTTCTTCTGCCTCGTCAGCTGTAGAGGACAGAGAATGACAATATGTATTGGTTAAACTAAACTATTTATGATGCATAGCTCTGTCAGTTCAAAACTGCTCTACCTACCTACAGGGAATTATACAAGCACTTTAGTCTATTACCGTTTTTTAGGAGGGGGGCGGGGTGCTGGGAGTGGAACAACGTTTCCCTGGAAAATTTTTGACTTTCACAAGCCCCAGTTCCAGTTCTAAGACAGTGCATGTCCAGCAATCTCTGTGAGGAGCTTCCTGAAAAATGGCTTAAAAGAGAGAGTGATGTGCATATATGGTGTCTGAAGTTACTCAGAATTGAATATCTTCTTCCTCTCACAAATAAATATTCACATTTGCCACAACTGTTTTCGGAGAAAGATTGATTTATAAAACTCAATTGAAGATTGAGTATTTACTACCGTTTACTGGTAGTAGAAAAGTGCTTGCATAGAGGGCCAGAAAGGATCCCATCCCTTATAGGGCTGTTCGTCATACTGATATACCGAAAATTCCGGTATGGAATCCAACATCGGTATTTCCAATATACCAAAATTTTCCGATATACCGGAATTTTTCGATATACTGAAATATTTTATATGCTGAAATTATCGATTTTGTTGTAGTACAATGCAAAGAAGTGGTGTCTGTCTACACTCGCGTATAGCAAATAGCAAATTGATGTGTGAAAAGGCAGATGTGGCTGAAATTCCTTCGAAATTGTTTCTACTTTTCATAATCTTAAACTCCTTGAAATTTCTGTTAAATCACGGTTATACCGATACCGAAAATTTCTCATACCGAACATTCCTAATCCCTTATAGTCCAGGGGCCAGTTGTACGAAGGCCGTTTAGCTTAAACGGTGGATAACATGCACTTAATATGCATTAAATCTCATGCACTTAATATGTAGTTGTTCTACATTATTGTTCTATTCAAGTTGAAATATTTTAGTTTGGTTGTTCGATGAATGTATAGGCTTGATCGATATTTTCGACTTATCCACCGGATAGGCTAAACGGGCTTCTTACAACCGACCCCAGTATCACTACAGGAGGAAACCTAAAGTAAACTAACCTTTCTATACAGACCTAAAAACCTTAAACCTGAACACATCCAACTTTGATAATATGGAAAAAATCGATTTTCAACATTCTCTCACTATATGCAAATGAGGTTGGGGTACCATTCCACCGTAACACAATAATTGGTAGAAAACTCTTAATCAGTCATCTCACCTTGAAAGAGTTCTTTAGCTATTTCTTCCGTTTTTGGAAAACCATCAAGAATGAAACCCTGAAATTGAAGCACTTCTTATGAGATTGTGTAGCCAGGGTAAGCAGGAAGTGGAGAAATCTGGGTTGTGTTACAATGCCTGTTCACACGATCCGATTTGTCAGATCGATTCTCCTCCCGAGGTATGTGATTACACAGAATACAGCAACAACTACACTTTTCGCGAGGTATGAGCCAATGGCCTTACTCTTGTCAGCAAATCCAGTAAATCACATTCGTCAAGAGGAGAATTGAATCCGACAAATCGGATCGTGTGAACCAGCCTTTACAATGCCGGAACTTTTATAGTAAGAAGAGAGGAAGCTAGTATTACGTTTATCTGGTCATGTAAAGAGTGCAGAAATGATTTTGATATGCCTTCGCGGCAAAAAGAAAACAAGATGGCGGATTTCGACTTGGCTTTCAAGAGAGTATGCGAGAAGTTTAGTATAGAAAAGATCAATGAGTATCAACAAAGAGCCATTATTCATATTGTTGGAAAGAAATCTGACGTGTTTGTAAAGGTACGTTCACACACTGCGAATTGTCGGCCCGATTTTAGGTTTCTCTGAATGTTAATGACGAATATTTTCAGTTGGTGATGTTGTCAGATGACGTTTGTCACGTATTTTTCAAATATCATTAATGCTGCGGGTATGCGGGTACCACCCGCGAGGAAGGTTTACTGGCACTGAGGGAAGTTTGAAAGTGAAGCACTGAATAAAACATTGCAAAGCAGTAAGTACTAGACTAGTCAGGCCAGTATTAGTAGCAACAGTCAGCACTCAGTCAGCAGTACTGCAATGGCCAACTGACAAATCTACGCAGGAAAAAGCCCATATGTTCTGCAACATAGATGGAAAAAGTATCGGATCCTGGGAACCCAGTTCCCAGAAATATTTTTGGATCTGAACTTTTGCAGAAAATTTTTAACAGAAATTTATAAAGTTAATAATTAACTGATGAGTGATAACAAAACTAGAGTATGCTCTAGTCTAGACTAGCAATTGTAGTGCATTTTGTATTCACTATATCATATTGAACACCACTGAATATCAAGAAACAACACTCCAATCAGTTGAATGTCAAAAACAATCAATGATGATTGAACCTAATTTATTATTAATTTTTAGTCTGAAACCCAGGTTCCCAGAAAGAAACAAAAATTTTCACCTCTGTTCTGCAATTTCCAGTAATTTTAAGGAAAGTTGGGAAAACCCAAAAGCCTACCCGGAGGAAGGTTGAAAAGGTTTTGCAAACTCTTGTCATGCATATACCTGGTTTTGACAAGACTTCGAACGTAGTTTATTCTTGTAAAACCTTATGATATAGTTATCGTCGTAACGTCCTGAAACATAAGACAATTTACACATCAGCAAGTAAACCATATCACAAACTTGCTGGTATTGATAGAGATGGTAAAGATGTAGCGCTGGTGGCAGTATTGAATGGTAGTTTTCACAATAGGTAGTGGTTATGATGGTGGTGATGCCGATGAAAAATGGTGGTGAAGGTGCTTGCTGGTAATGAGGCTGTCAATTAAGGGCCTGTTTATATGGGGGCGAGTTAGCCGGGACAAAGAAGCGATCTGTTTATATGGAACCGAGTCACCCCGTGTTTGACCGAATACATTGTGGTTACGTCCTCTTTTATACACTTTTGAGGGCTAGGTTGGGCTATGTTGTTTATCAAAATAGGAAAACAAAGGAAACGTACATGCTCTGATGGCGATTTACGCGGGAAATGTGTTTACATGGAAAAATATTTATCTCGCCTAGGCAAGATCCCGCCTCTTTCTGCCGGGATCTCGTCATGGCGAGTTACCCGGTTGTGTCATGTAAACAGTCACCCGGGAAAACTATAAGTTTCTATAACGGCCGGGATCTCGCCGTTGCCGAGTAACTCGCCTTCCCGGGTAACTCGCCTCCATATAAACAGGCCCTAAGATGCTGGTAGTGAAGACGATAATAGCAGTGATGGTGGTGGGAAAAGAAGACCACGACACGAGATGACCATTACCATTATTTTGTTCTTTATTTTCAGCAAGTGCTTCTAACATTTCTCTATCTTCCTCAGCTTTTACATCATCTTCTTCGTCACCATCTGTGTCTGCTCTCGCAGCACTTTGTTCCTAAAATATTTATAATTTGAAAAATAAAGACTAAACAAACACCAAAACAGCGACGAAAGGGTATGAAATATATCTTTTTAAAGTGTATTTGAAAGAAAAGAGCACATATTTCCTGCAAATGGCAAGTAGAACTCCTCATTATTTTGAAAAATAAAGACTAAAGAGTATATTTTAAGGGATATGGCAATAAAAATTTAGTTTGTCTCATTTGAAATAACTTTTAAAATTATACATAAATCTCCCTTACCGATTTTTCGTATCTTTCTTAGTTCTTGAGATATTTTGACAGAAATAATCATAAATCAGCGAGCTGTTCGCCATCTTGGATTTTTGTGGATATGCATGTAACGTCACAAGCAGGGTCACGCAAGGTCTTACCCAGAAATCCAATGGTCATTATGAGCCCAAATTATACTTCGGTCACTATTTCAAATAACAAATTGACTGACAACTTTTCAAACATCTACCAACTGTTATTCGGTCGCCTAGGAGTAGTTTTATATGGCTAACCCTGCTTGTGACGTCACTAAACCACCGTTAATGAGATCAAAAAATAATCCAAGATGGCGGACAGCTTATTGTTTTAAGTCAAAATATCTCAAGAAGTAAGCAAGATACGAAAAATCGTTAAGGGAGATTTAGATATAATTTTAAAAGTTCTTTCAAATGAGATAAACCAAATTTTTATTGCCATATCCCTTTAAGTAAATTTGAAAGAAAAGAGCACATATTTCCTGCAAAAAGGCAAGAAGAACTCGCCATTATTTTGAAGAATTTAACCGAAAGGTGCAGATGTTTTTTATATCTTTTAAATATCAAGTAATAAAACAATTATTGAATTCGGTTTTCGCATGATATGAAGAACTATTAAGGCCTCTGTTTATGTTATCCGCCTCAGATTTCAGCTTCGCAGATAACACAAACTTCGGTCTTGACAATTCTCATTCAATAATTGCTAAATATATTATACCTCACACTAAATTCGCACTGTCAAGTGTCCACCACTGCTAAAACAACTTACCAGTTTAGTGATTGCTTCGTCGATAACTTCCTGAATCTGAATGTGATGCAGCTTATATCGTAGACACAATTGTCTGACGACCAGAGTTTTACCAGAGGAAGGCGGACCCAGCACACACGCGCGGATTGGCTAAACACAACAGCAAGAAAAAATTATATAGAATTATAGTGTAGGTAAAAGAACATACAAATAATAGTTTATCTTCTCTACAAAACTTTTTTCCCATTTTAAGGCTCGATTAAAATACTTTTTTTGTAAATGTTGTCTGAAAAACAACTTCAACTCCCCACCACCGCGCGAAATTTCTTGCCACAGGAGACTTTTGGGAAGAGCCAAAATGTCCTTATAAATCCGTCATTTTGTGGCCACAAACTTTTGACTGAGAAGAGATAGGACTACGCATTCTATATCTATTATTTTTGTGTAAAAAGAATGAAGGCGTGCAATGTATAAATAAGAATATAATTTCTTTACCAGTAAGCCTCTGGTTTGCTTGTATTCTTGAATGACAGCTTCAATGCTGTCGATCAAACCCGTCTAGATAGAAGAGATTTGTCATATTTAAGGTGTATTTTTTATTTAAACATATATATTCATAGCGTTTACCGAAGAGGGAACCAGTGGTGTAACTTATAGCTTCCCGCTTGCCCGGGGCAAGTGAAAATCATTACGGGCAAGTCTTCTTGGTTGTCCGATCGGGGAAGGGGCCGTTCGACAATTACGTTATCAATTTTTGGGCTCAATTTTTGGGCAATTTTTAGCCCACCCTCCCCCCACTGTCATCACTTGTCATCAGCCAACCTACCCCCCATATTGATTATGTAACTGTCATCTAACACCCCCTCCCCCTTTCCTAGAAGCAAAAGGATTCATTATATAAGTGCGTATACATGAATTATTATGCTGAAATCACGTTTTAACTAAGCTTGAAACCTATACTAGTCTTTTAAAAATATTAAGTGGTACTATCAATTGTGATTACTAGAAAGAAAATATTTTCATAGTTTGTTGTTTTTATGCTGATATAAAGTAATTATCATGAGTAATAGTGACTGCAAAATCTGACTCGTAGTTGATGAATTTATGAATTTGCTCCCCTCTATTGATTACATAATCTTCACCAATAACCCCCTCCCCCTATGTAATCAACTGTCATCGAATTAGGAACCCCCTCCCCGTCGATGATGACGTAATTGTTGAACGGCCCGGAAGTTGATTTCTGTTTCTGCTTTGCCAGAAAAAGCTGGTCATCTCTATGTTATTATCCTCAAGTACAGTATTAAATGAGTAAAATTAACTATTCATTCTGCTGGATAATTTGAAAAATGTAAATAAATGAACACGCCTCGACAGACATTGTCCGACCAACTGTCTGACTCGACTTAAATTCCACTTCAGTTCTTAAGGAAGCTTACTGCAATCATTTGCTTCAAATTGTGTTATTATGTGAACCAAAGCTAGATGTAATGACAAGTGAATTCTATTCAGGGCAACTATTTTTTATGTCTAACTTGCCCTGGTCGCAAGTGGTCAAAAAAGGTTACACCGTGCACTGGGAACACGCTCATCGAGGTGTTCATGCACATTCAAATAATACATCAATGAATATAAACACAGGAGAAGACGAATATGATACACACCAGGGCCGGATTAACCATATGGCAGAAGCGGCATATGCCATGGGCCCCGCGCCTTCAAGGGGCCCCGCGCCTTCAAGGGGCCCCGCGCTTTAGGCTGGAAAGAAAAATAGAATATTCTCAAACTTTATTAAGAAAAAGTGACAGATCAATTACCAATAGTGAATGTTATAATATCAGATACGTTACTGTCATTACATCTTTCAAATTAAGATTGCAAATCAACCATATATACTTAAAACGGGTTAATTTTTTCAGGTTATAGAGCAGTCGGAAAAAGCCAAAGGGGCCCCGCGCAAAAAAATAGACAGCTTTAGCAAACACAACGTGACGTCAAAGAGGACGTGAAAATGGCGTAAAAATGGCGTGATATGCCCACCTATGGATGTGCCCACGCCATTTTTACGCCATTTTCTTTGACGTCGCGTTGTGTTTGCTAAAGCTGTCTAATGCCACGGGCCCCGCACTGCCTTAATCCGGCTCTGATACACACATTAAATGGAAAGAATAACAATAATAAATTATCAAAGCTAGTTCAAGTGAAGGACTCGAACATTCCGATATTCGAACAAGTCCGACATTGATAACGATTATTAATGCTCTGATCTTCAGCAAACTATACTGTTGTGCATCTGTGTGGGCGAACACCTCCAAGAAAAACATCGCCAAGCTCCAAAGTGTTCAAAACTTTGCTGCGAGAATTGTGACTGGCACGCGGAAATTCGATCATATTACGCCAGCATTGCAACAATTAAATTGGTAAAAATGCTACGTTATAGAGATGCTGTTATGACATTTAAGTGTCTGAAAGGTTTATGGTGTCTGCCATACCTTGCTAACCAATTTAAATTGCGATCAGATGCTAACCAATTTAAATAACAGAATACGCTAATTTTGAGAAAAACCTTTAGTTTGCTTCATATATTTTTGAACAGGCATAAATATACTTCTATTATTTTCTGTAGTAAAATCAACTGAATCAAATAAAAAATAATTTCACTTTTTGTGAATTCGACAAGCGATACCAGCCCTCACCATAACTAGGTATATTTTGCAGGATCCGCGGATGCCAGGAAGAGGGGTGGGTCCATGGGGCGTGAATCGTTGCTCATTTCAAGGCACGCGCATACATCTTCAGGCGATGCACATTATAATTGTAAGTAAAATTACTGTGCGAAACTGCTGGAAAAGACATTCCTAAGTACGGTTAATTTTACTATTTTTATCAGTACAACCGGTGCCTTGTTTGTAACTTTGTTATTCTGTTAGATAGTTTATAAAGTGAAAAATGGCTATTTATCGCCATTACTGTAATTCTCACCTCGCCTTTCCAATTAATGTTCATTCCTTCACGGACAAACCCTGCGTCCATTCGGAGGTTCACCAACAGCATGTCAAAGTCTGTTTGCTGTAAATATTTCACAAGTGTTTAAATAATTATTTTTTCACCAATAGGAGTATAATATGGATGGACGTGACTTGAAGCAAACATAAAGCATGGCTTTCACTCAGTGGCGTACCGAGAAAAAAGTATCGGATCCTGGGAACCTAGTTCCCAGAAATATTTTTGGATCTGAACTTTTGCAGAAAATGTTTCACAGAAATTTCTGACGTTAATAATTAATTGATGAGTAATAACAAAACTAGAGTATGCTCTGGTCTAGACTAGTAATTGTAATGCATTTGTATTCACTATATCAAAATGAACACCACTGAATATCAAGAAACAACACTCCAATCAGTTCAATGTCAAAATCAATCAATGATCATTGAACCTCATTAATTATTAATTTTGAGTGTGAAACCCAGGTTTCCAGAAAGAAAGAAAAACTTTTCCAACCTCTGACCACACGTAGTAAAATTGTCATCAACGTCCATCAAAATTTAAACCAGCTCAAACTATGTTGATGAGATTTGGCGGTCAAACGCGAGCGAGAGTTGCAACTCTCATCAACTCTCATATTCGTTTGAACGGGACTCTATTTTTGCTAGCTTTCGAGACGAAACATGGAAATGGAGTTTAGCATGCGACATAAGGATTAAGTGAGGCAACGACGACAAACCTGGAGATCTTTAATAAGCAATGCTTCTTCTTTGGAAACATGTTGTACTTTTCCATTTCCCAGATTACGACTGACAGCCTGAAAATAGATGTAGATTGTAGACGAAGCAATAAGCACGTTTACCAATTTCACTGTAAAGGCTGTGGCCCATTCTCCCAACTTCAAACAGACCAGAGGCAGATCCTGTTTGATGTGATAGAGGGTGGGGAGCGCACCCTCCCGCTACAAGTGTCACTGTACACATAATGCGGTAACTTTACTTATCCTAAATACTTTAAACAAGGCCGATTTACACAGTACACAACTCTAACCTACAACTGTCGCAAGCCACCTGCTTACAACTTGACTTGCATCTGATCCACACATGCACAACGTTGATGAGCTCACAACACGTTAAAGTCGCGTACAACCTCGCTGATTCTGGCTTGTGCGGGACTGGAGCTTTTCTATATTTTTTCAGTTCTTCGACAATCCTCGCTGGTCCTGAATTTAACAGTTGAAAATCCTCTTAAACGTTTTATACTTATCATGTCTTTTGGACTTTATTTGTCAAAGATGATTTGTCTTTTTGCGATGCATTTTGTTGTCACAAATGTCCGCCATGACAGTTCACCGTATTATTGAGATTAGTGGGTGGTCCACCCCAGTGAGCTCCATATATATATATCTGGAGTGAGAACTTACATCCAAAAAGTGAACGCCACGCCACTTATTACCATATTTTGCTACGACAGTCGTAGAATTTTAAAACATGTTTCAAAATCCTACGACTTTTTTTGTGTTGCACGCATTTGTCGTAAGCGTGTTGTGGGCTTGATTTACATGGTACAACTCAAGTTGTAAGCAGTTAAGGTTGTGTAGCGTAAATCGGCATTTAGCATCGAGGGGGTATTGACTTTTCTACCTAGAGGGTGCTGAATTTTTTACAAGGAGACGTCCCGCACCCCAATAATACCCACCTATGTCTTACACCTACTTTGACAATTGCGATGAGGTATCGTACTTTGGGTGGATTGTCACGAATATTGACCAAGGAATGGGAGGGGGGTTCACACACCTTTACCTCAGAATCCCCCACCTATGTCTTAGACCCACTTGGCCACTTTGTGATGAGGTATCGTACTATGGGTGGGTTATCGTTAACTAAGGCATGGTAGGGAAGGGGGTGCACACTCCTGTACCTCAGAAACCCCACCTATACCGTAGACCTAATTTGACAATTTCATCCGGCGAATGTGACTGTCGGAATTATGTTTTGCAACGAGGTATCATATTGTGGGTGGGTTATTACAGATATCTACCAAGACATGGGAGGCGGTGCACGCCCCTGTACCCCAGAAACCCCACCAATGTTGTAGACCTACCTTAACAATTTCATCCAAAGGTGACTGTGAATCGTCTTTTGCAATGAGGTACCGTACTTTGGGAGGATTATCACAAATATTCACCAAGGCACTGGCCAGGTCATGGACGTGTATCATAGGAACTATATTCTGACCATTGCCGTAACACTGCAATGCAGGCTGGTTGCCGTGCCATGCCGCTTTGAACAACGAATGGAATATTTCTTCCCCAGCGCCGTACATCAGGCCGCTGGCCACGACGAACGTGGATAGTTTGGTCTTGGCAGTTTTGCCCAATTTTATGACCAGTTTTTCTGTGCTGATGTGAGGCCTGAAGTTTGGGTGAGCGCGACGTCTGCGGTAGTCGTCTTCTGTGAACGGGATATCTGGTTCGTCCTGGGAAATAGCAACATCAAACTTTTGGTTTAAATGAAACATCATTTCGAAATAAACGATTAAAAAGAGTCTGAGTTATAGAGGGGCTAAACTGTGGAACAGCCTCCCAGACGAATTAAGGAATAAGAAATCTCTTAGTGCCTTCCGAATGCAAGTAATGTGATACTTGGCCGGTTAAGTCAATTAATTAAATAATTTTCCTGATTGTTTTTGATCTTATTCAAAACCTAGTTGTATCTCTTATTTATGTATGCCTTACTTTTATAATTAGTGTAACTATTGTAATTGTAATTCTTAATGTAATTTTTTAATATTCTTATATTCACATCTACGCCCATCTTGGAAATCAGCTTTTGCTGTAGGGGTTAGCGTAGTTAAATAAAGTTTTACCATACCATACCATACCATTGTCACATTTTCTGCCGTACTGCAATCCTGGTCAAAAGTCGTGGGACACCTAACATTTTCTAAGCATTAATTTTAAAAACAACGTCTCCTATCCTCTGCCCCATCCCTATTCAATGTTGAAAGTCGTCATTTAACGAGGTTTGTAAATCAACATTGAGTAGGGGGGGGGGGAGGAGGGTACTTAGGAAAGAACATAATTTCTCATTACAACTTTTTTGCGTGTAAAATCTATTAAAACGCAAGAAAATGCTTTGGTGTCCAAAGGACGTTTGACCAGAATTTTGCATATCTTGTCTCGTTGCAGACATTGAATTTTGTACGAAGCCAGGAGAGTGTCTAATCGCTCTCCTTGTTTCACTACGGAAGGTGATAATAGAGAGTGATAGATAGACTGGATCCTGAAAACCACAGCAACAGAGAGTTCAAACCTATTCACGCGTATTATTTTTCGCTTAGTTTTAATTTCGCGCACCTATATATGGTCTGCGCGAATTTTAATACCGCGCGAATCTAAATGGTATACGTATTGTGAACATTTTTATTGTGTATATAGCAGACTGCTGTATTTGAAACTTTTAAAACTATATGCTCTAAAAACCGTTATATGCGTAAACTGTGCACTGATTTATGCAAAGTGTTTCTTATTTGAAAGACAGGGGTGCGTGCACTTACCGGATCCAGTGGTTTTGTCCTGGCCCAAGTCATTATCGATGAGAGGCAAATGAAAATTTTCGGAGACACAAAGTTCTCAATTTCTGCATGAAGAGCTGAGGAATATAAAGTAACGAGTAACGTCAAAGGATGAAGAAAATTACTCTCATTGATTGGGTTATCTTCTTACAGTAATCTTTCTATGTTCTGCCACAACTAATAAGGGGGAACAATCTTTCTACTACATGTTATTGAGCCGGTATACTGATTAAAATACAAGATGTTTTTTTCTGCATCTCACTCGATTGAAATTAAGGTAGAAGAGTTTAGGTGGATGAATATTTAGAGTGAAATAATATATACAATATTTTAGACCTGAACGGGAACAGCTGCAAAAAATGCAACTCTAAGTCCTCCGACAGGAATCGAACCTGCGGTCCTGCGATTCCGGTGCAGCGCTCTGACCACTGAGCTACAGTGTCCAGTTGTCAAGCGTTAACCGCACGTTCATGTATATATATAGATGCGGGTACTGCAGGTTGTGATAATAAGGTCAGCTACAGAGTCCGCAGGTTTGATTCCTGTCGGAGGAATCTAAAATATTGTATAAAATTCTAAACCTTCTGATTAAATCACAGGTATACTGAATCCAATATATCGGTATATTGGTATGAGTTCTCATATACCAGAATTTTTCTGTATTCTGAAAACTATACAAAGGCAAGGCTAAATCTGCATACTATGACCCCCAATAATTAGTGTTGTATATAAAACTGCCTCGATCGTTCTTTAAAAAAAATGTGTTTATTTTTTCTTGCCATTGGTCTAAATGAATGTCCCACTTGACATTTAGGATTTGAAACAGGATTATTTAAAGAATGAGGCAGTTTAAATACACTAACTTATTGGGAGTCGTAATTACTTCAAGTGATCCGGCCCAAAATATTTCCTGACTATATACTGACACTGGAAATTTCTCTTTCCGAACATCCCTAATGTTGTTTTTCCTGAATACGAGCACAAACCTGACACTGCCCATGTAGCTTCATCTACTTGATCAGGTCGACTGATGATGTCATAAATAATAATGTCACTTTGTATGATGTGTTGCAATAACTCTTCTTTCTTGGCATACTTTAATATAGTTAAGAACAAATAAAAAATTACTTTCCAGACAATGTTTGCATGCATCAATTTTAAATTTATCTTATTTTATGATGATCATATAACAATACTAATTACTCCAAGTGGCTTGGCAGTAACACCGTGGACAAGCTGAGAATCTGCTTGAATGTGGTGGAGATTGATCAGCCAGCAACCTCAGTAGTTTGCTTGTCCAATGCTATGAGGTCAACAAGTTGGTTTGAATATGTGATATATTTTGGAACTTAGTGTAGTTCCTTCAATATCTGAGTGTATATAATATTATATGATCTTAGGTCTGATGAATGTGGGGTTAAAAGTCTAGCAAAGGTCTTAACACACAACCGATATATTACTCAGAGAGTATTAAACTTTCCACTACCTGTAGTCCTCATCCTAACATCCAATCAGGTGGTTACTTAATGGAAGTGAGTGATCCTGGTATTCAATCCACTGACTCAGCACATGTGGTAGGCAGACGCCTTAACCACTCTGCTACAGAGGATTCGCTTAAAATCTAGCTATTGCGTTAGCATATTGATCGAACAAGGAAAAAGCTGTCCTATGAATAGGACTTACACGATGGGGGGAGGGGAGTAGCAAAGTAACCACTACGCCACCAGCAGCCTCGCTAAATGCACTCGCCAAAAATACTTTATCTCGAAAAATCTGGACTGTAAAATAGCCGGCAGTTTTACTAAATAGCCGGCTGCCAGCTGTTTAGTCACTTCGTACAAAATAACTAGGACAAATACTGACTTTTCTGTGTATAAAAAAGACATTGACTGGTCTGCGATGGGGTAGGGGTTAAAGCAATCACAGAACAAATCTGCGATCATGGGACACAATATATATTTGTCAACGACCCCTAATATATTGGGTACTTTTATTATTTTTATACAGTTTACTGCACCCGAGTAATGCAAATATTTGATGGTGAGTATTCTCATCTGATAGTGCATGTAATTCACTATTTGATAGCGTAGTTAATTAGCGTAGACTGTTTCGATGGTGTATATATGTATTCAGCGATTACTCGGGCACGGTAAAATGCTAAGATTTCCAATACAAATCATGAAAGCACACCTTGTAAGCTTCCTTAACCCATGCTGGTTTCTCGTTTTTCTCTGGGTCAAATATTGTACCAACTACTTTATAAAGATTATCTCTCTTTCCTCCTTCCGTTGGAAAACTTGTCTGCGACTCATTGTCGGCAGCGTCTGAGTTTGCACCGACAACTGAACTCGCGAAAACCTACAAATTTAACAAAAGTCAGTCAGCACAAATAAACAGTGCAAAACAACAACTTGTCTCAAAAAGGCTGGAAAAGGAGACTTCAGGTTTTAAAGTCTACCTTGCTTATGTTCTTTCCAACGTAAGTGTCGACATGGTTGACAAAAACAACGGGATGTCTTGGCTTTTTTAAAACTTGCTCTTCCTTTTCGTCGTCCATGTTGTTTTGCTGCCGTGAGCATCGTCAGTTACCAAGGTGACGCAGCCTGCGAAAAGGCGAAGGTCAAAAACATGCACTTTCTCTGAAATTTTTGGCATTTTTACGAAATATATATATAACAAAATTCTACGAAAACAAGCACGATGTTTGAGAATATATCCGACTTAAGTTGCTTTACTTATTATATATTTCTATCGCCTGAATGAAGGTTGATCCGTTGAAAGTGGACAAACACGCATCACGTCTCTTCGAGCACGATAACACAGCTTCCGAAACGAACCGAAGGTGAACGACACCAACCCGAGCAAGAAAGCGTGCAGTGCACTCGTCTGGTGACGTGCCACATATACATGCTGTTTTTGTTTGGTCATAATTCCATATAATTTTATGGGAAATTTGTTCATTGATTCTGTATCAATGTGGACGATTTGTGCTTGAATAACTTCGATTGAAACGAAATCACTTCTTTTGTGCTCGTTGTATCAAGCACATTGTTCACCGGAGGTTGTTGATGATTAGAAAATTGCGGATATAATTATTAACGAAGATGACCGATTCCAACAAATTGTTTCCTACAAGATTGCATCTTCTTATTTTTACCACCTATATTGCGCTGTTTGTAAATCAAGGTATATTTTGTGTTACCTCAAAGTTGTATCAAGTATGAACTGCTGTAAAGTACTTCTTGTTGTTTTGTAGGTTTGCTCATAACCGCATCCAAAGATGAAAATAATAAGTACACTTATAATCCAACTACTGTTGTCATTTTGGTAGAGCTAGGAAAATTGTTATTTATTCTACTTATGCAGTTTCGTGAGTAAGTATAAAGTACTTTTTTTATGTTTAGTTTTGTTATAAGCAAAATATAAGTTTTGTTTACGTATTGATTTACAAATTTAGTATATTAAAAGTCACACTGGATCGAAGGGAAGGCCTTTGCTGGACCTCAAATTAAAGGGTCACGTCCATAATTTATGAAAGTTGCCACGCAATTAAAACTTCAAATTTTAATACGCAGTGTGAACTGCTAACTTCCGGCCTTTTGAATTTGTCAAGTGCTGATTGGTTAAACCTTGCTTTTTGTTGCAAACTGCTCATTACTCCATTAAACTCTTAAGTAAACACACCCTGACCTAGACTTGCTCCAAGTCGACTTCTTAGTGTGGTCGAGCGACGAAGTCGTGAGCAAAACTTAAAACCCCCTAACCTCCCAAAAGAAAACTGACTTTGGGAAAGTCTAACCCTGACCCTTTATACTTGATTGGTTTTTGACAACTGAATTTGTGTCATGTGATAAGAGATCTTTCATTCTATTGTTCCATGAACGAATAAAAAGCTTGTTATTTTGAAGTATGTAAACATGGTTGCAAATAAATACATTTTAAACAGGCTGCTATTCAAATACAAATGTACAGCTGTGCAAAGCACAATAACTATATTGTAAAATATGTTTACAATTTACAAGTATATAGTAAGTCAGAATTAAACACATTTTCACATGCAACACAAATCATAGGCATGTCCAGGGGGGTCACTCCCCTTTACTAATCTACACACAAATCATAGGCATGTCCAGGGGGGTCACTCCCCATTTACTAATCTACAACTTACATTACAGCCTCCAGAATAAGCTTATATTGACAAGTAGTTCAAAATATCCATGATAAATAGAACTTTTGATTGCAATCATGCTGGTATAGGGGTCTGTTCAAAAATTATACCCCCTCCCTCAGGATATAAAATCCCAGTTCTTGCTTGATGATTTTTCTATAACCCCAAAACACACTTGAAATTATGACCCATCCTGCAAAACCAGTACAAACCCTTCATGCACGACCCTCTTATAAAATCAACATCCATAGACCAATCCTAAAGACAATGCAAAATATAATGCCAAGCAAGTCCTACTAGGTTTAAATTGCTATGTTTATGTTTTTAGATCATCACTATCAGAATTTCTAAATCAGATAACAACTAATGCCAAAAGTAAGTCAACCAGGGTAAATGAGTTTTAAGGACTTAATGTGATATAATTATGAAGGTACTTAACTGTGCAGTGATGTGGACTCACAATCATGGTAATCACAATACGGTACCATACACGAATCGCGAAATTCGGGCAAAAATCACAGTTAAAGAAAAACATGTAGCTGTGACTGGATGATTTAAGATATGCATATTAAAGTATTCAAATGTTCAGTAATGCATTCATGATTACATATCACAACAATAAAAATACGAATGCATGACTGAACATTTGAATACTTACCAGTAATACGCATATTTTAAATCATCCAGTCACAGCTACATGTTTTTCTTTAACTGTGATTTTTGCCCGACTCAGAACGCGTCATTTGGATGCGCGCCGAATTTCGCGATTCGTGTATTCATACAGCCCTCATAATTTGCAAATATTTGTCTCTGCAAAATCGGGAATCTTTTTACTGAGGCAAGTCAGAACATTCTCAATATGCATGCCTGCCATGCCAAGTGCAGCAGACTGAGTGAATTAAGGAGCTTAATATAACATCGCCACTATAACACTTTTTTTTCTATTTTTGTTTTTTTTTTTTTAGTGTTTGTATTTTACATGATCCCAGCATTGTTATACTGCTTGTACAACAACCTTGCCTTCGTCAATTTGAAAGCATATGGCCCGACATCGTATTGGTTGCTTCTCCAGTTTCGGGTCGTTACAACTGGCATTGTTTATCAGGTAAAATAAGAACTACTGTAATACTACACTGAATGATCAAACAGTCAAAGCAAATATAGAGTACATAGTACTTAGCAGATCTAGGGGTGGTATATATATATGCCCCCCCTCCAAGCCTCCAGAAAAAGGTAATGCATTGATAGGCAAGGATCTCACATTGTAAGAGTAAATTTGCATTAAACATCTAGTCAAATAGTCTGGCTTTAGACAGAGTAAAATAATAAAGTAGGGTGCATGTGGCTTAACAAAAGGCATGGGCAGATTGTCTGGTTAACTGTCAATTCAGATATTTCATACAATAACTTCAAGAAACTCCTGTTCCAATATTACTTTACTGCCACAGAGACGATCTTCGACGTAGATCAACCAAAGTCGTAGATCAACCAAAATGCCATCAAGCAAGACCATTGAACACTACGAAAAACTGTTGCTTTTAAAGCCATTGTTTATATATGAACTTTAAAATTTGATTTATATTGGTTTGTGTTGTATATGTCTTAAGTGTATGTTTTGTATGTATGTGTATGTAAGTCCTGCACTGTGTCTGTAAATCACGTTTTGTTCATGTAATTATTGTAAACAGCAAAGTTGATAAATAAATAAAACAAACAATAATTTCCAAGTCCTCCCTGGCCTGGAAGAGTAAAATTGTTGGGCATGAGACAGACTATAGTTTTAATAGGGCACATTAATGTTTATTGAGTTTATTGTTTATTGAGTTTCTCACTCACTGGTGAGCAGATTTCCCAACAGGCTATTGCCCAATTGATAACGATTTTAACGTCCTTATCCGAGAAGACGCGAAAGTCTAACCATTTACTGATGTCAATGTAAAGGTAGCACTTTCTCCTCAATTATTTTAAGACCATGAGTAGAGGTCAGACCAAGGATTGAACCCGGGTCTCCCAGCTTGAAAGGCAAGCATGGTGACCACGACACCACAAGTGCTGTGTTAATATATGTCAGTTGTTACCAAAATTTGTGTGATCTATATATGGTCCTCTTGACAGTGATGTCAGTCTTGCCTTGAAAAGTGGGTTAAACTCAAAGTAATTAATAAAAATTATGTACTTTCGTATGTCTAGCTGCTGTTTCACAAGAAGTTATCCCTGAGACAATGGTTTTCACTTGGTCTTCTCACCTTTGGTTGCGTTGTTCAACATATCGGTCACAGCTCTGCAGAAAGCTCGTCCTTCAACTTCAGAGTGGACAGATACCTACTTTTCATGCTCGTTCAGATATTCAGTTCCTGTATTGCTGGTGTTTATAACGAGTACCTCCTAAAAGGAAAGGCAGGTGATGTCCCCTTCCTGACCCAGAGCTTTTTCATGTACCTCGATTCGATAATTTGTAATTTCGGCTACATGTATTTCAATGGTACATTTACCGAAGCTGTTACCCCCGAAGGACTTGCCGCTCTCAAACAACCAATTGTTCTTGCGATTATCCTAAACAACACAATTGCTGGGCTGGTTACTGCAATCCTGCTCAAAAAACTGAATTCAATCCTAAAGCAATTTGGTGCATCGCTAGAGATTATTTTCACTGCAATTCTTGTATGGCTTTTATTCGGCAAGGCTATCACGACCTACACTTTCTTGGCTATAATGATTGTATGTACATCTATATACATCTACTCAACAAGTCCTGTACTAAATCAATCTGCTCAAGCGAGCACCACAGAGGCTACTGGTCAAGACAGCAAAAAAGGAGAACGCGTGTAGAACAATTCATTTGTACTGTAAATTGTTTTAGTGACTTCTAATTATCAAATATTACAATTGTCAGTAGAATTACACAGAGCACGTTGTGTTTAAGTTTTAGAAACGCGAATTTGTTACTCTCGGTTTCAGTTTGCTTTTCAAAACGCGATTCTAATATTAGTTAAAAATTACGTAACGTTGTTTACTAATTAGCCAACTTCCAATGAAATTACACAACAAATGTTCCAAATTTGCAACCTAAGTTAGAAATTAGGTTACTAAGTTCAAATTTCAAAACTAGGTTCCAAAGTACGTTCCGAATTACAAATTGACATTAGACATTGTTCTAATGTCAATTCGTAATTCGGAACGTACTTTGGAACCTAGTTTTGAACTTAGCAACCTATTTCGAACTTAGGTTGCAAATTTGGAACATTTGTTGTGTAATTTCATTAACTAATATTAGAATCGCGTTTTGAAAAGTAAACTGAAACCGAGAGTAAACATTCAGTTAAGTTTTATATTGTATGTTTGTGATTTCAAGCCCCACTGTCATAAAAAATTATTGTAAAAGTGATAAAAGAGTGTCATTATTGTTTTATACCTGTACAGTAGTGCAAAAGCTGTAGCCTTATCAACACGTAATATACTTCTGTCTTCTGAATGTTCTCACATTTCATTTGCTTGCTACATATAGTACTTGACATGTATAATTATCCTTAATTTTCTGACTTAATAACGACTAGCATAATTGAATAATTTTTTAAACCACTGATACCGAAGTGAAATTGGCTGGGAAAAATCACTTTTTCAGACAAATCAAAGGTTGGGTAAAATACTTTTACCTGTCAGCCACCCAATGTTACCAGTAAATGTAAAATTCAATTGACATTACCATATAATTATGTACATGATACTGGTAGTGTATGAATACTTTATTGGTCAGATAAAAATGATTTTCAGTAATTGTGAGGTTAGGTACTAAAATAAAAAGCCACAACTTATGCAGGGTTCTGCCCACGGTGGGCAGTAGTGTGTCCAGCACTCATCAGTGCTGCCCTGCAGCACTCACCCCAACACCGCCCGACACTAAAAAAGTATCAAATATGTGCTGAGAAAACATCTATAGTGGATTTTGTTTATGTAAACAATTCTATTGATAATGAATTATCGGTAATTTGTTAGAAAGCAATAGGGACTTTAAGATATGCCTAATCTACGATGCGGACGTGACGAAAAAACAGTCGCTAGTGTTTGGAGACCAGTTTTAACTTGGTGAGGGCCAGCAGGTACACCTGACACTCACTTGGTCCCAGCTGGGCAGAACCCTGTGTATGGGAGTTCAACCAGCTAGATATATATTCTTCTGGATATTTTCCAAGTACTTACAACTTGAACAGATTACCAATTTACTATATTGTTTATTTAACATATGTGCTGCCAAATTTTTCATCCCAAGACGAATTGAAAACTTTCACCTTATATAAACACCTGTTTGCTGGCAAGTTCATCTGTGAAAGGTTTAACCAATTCACTGGTGGCGAAATTGAAGACGAGTCCAAATGCTATAGATATGGGTAGAGCAGGCAGAGCTCGCTTGAATATCATCAACAGTAGTAATGTTAGACACAGCCCCTAGAACAATAAAGAGATAATTCTTAATATAGTGATACCAGGGCTTTCCAACTCAGAAAATCGCGTGCGCGGACAATCGCGCGGGTAGCCTGCACAATCGCGCGGGCAAATCATGCTGCGTGCGCGATTATTATTGCTGTCGCTAATCACTTAAGCTAAGCTAATACAATGAGTCGATGAAAAGAAATGAATCATTAAAGTCCCACGGGAGTTTTAGACGCGGTCCTCGCTCTGTTTACAACGGCAAATCACAGATTTTCACGCCTTGTATACAACGCCTAAAATTCAAGCCGAAACAAGTGCTAATTCAAATTGGTTCAGTAGAACTCTTCTCAACCATAAAGGCCATGTCTTCAACTTCTTAAACTGTATAAAATTCATACAATTGATAATACACGACAAGTTTTCTTTATCATTTATTTGAAGGAGTTTGGTTTGGCCGTCGTCGTCGTGTTGCCGTCCTACATGCTTAAGTTCTCTAATTGAAGGCCCAGACAGACTGAACGCAATTCTACAACGCGGCGCGATTTTTCGATTTTCACTGACACATAACTTTGATCCTGTTTTATGTTTTTCCAATATACAGAAGCACTATAGTTATTTGGTTTGCATATCTTTTAAAATTTCCTTCCATAGACGGTTTTATTTACTTGAAAAAACTAAAAATGCGCGTCGTCCGGTGTAGGGGTGCACCGGATTTGGTATTTTCAAATCCGGCCGGAACCGGATTTGGACAAAAATTCCGGCCGGAATTCCGGCCGGATTTGAGATAAACCGGTAATGGGGACAATTGGGGATAAATTGGGATAATTCAGTATTCAAAATGGCGGTTTATGTTTTTTAAATTATAAAAATCAAAGACAATGGCATGAAGTCTCTAAGGGTAAGGAATTTTTTCATTTATAAATAAAAATTATAACTATTTATTACTATTTACTATTTTTAGTTAGTGTCAGTTTAGATTTTTGAGTGCGTTTTTTGGTTTTTAAATCCGGCAAATCCGGCCGGATGCCGGAAAATTTGTTAAATCCGGCCGGAATTCCGGCCGGATTTGAAATCCGGTGCACCCCTAGTCCGGTGTGTCTGCCTGTCTGAGCCTTAAGACAAATGAACGTAGACAAAACAATAACACACCAAGCAGGACAAGTCCAAGTGCTTTAGATTTAATACAGCCATTTAAGCAAACAACGTTGGAAATTTGAAGGTGCGTGCCGCTACGTTCACCGCTGTCAGGTATACCAACACTTGAGGGAGAAACGCGCGATTCTCCTTCAAAATCAAATTTTGCGCACGCGAAAAATCACGCGCCCAGATTCACGTGCGCGCGTGTGGGCGAGCGCCCCCAGAGGAAAGCCCTGGTGATACATCTTTACCAGGGAACTCATGCTATCTATTAGGCTAGACACCTTTTTCATGTTAACACATTTTTCATTGAAGAAACTATGGAATCCCAGTTGGAAATAGTATAAAAATGCCAATTGGTATGGAAAATTGGAAATCACACTAATTGTCATTTTTCATACAATGGAAATATGGTTATACTATGGATATATATATATATATATTTCCGTTCGAGTATTCCATCTACCAACACCATTTACTATTAATCCTATCGAAAGAGATGCCGAGAAAAATCTTGAATTTACCCTTACACCATATACTGGCATCACTCCCATCCTATATACCGAACTTGCGGTTGACGCTCAGCAACTGGACTCTGTAGCTCAGTTGGTTAGAGCGCTGCACCGGAATCGCAGGGCCGCAGGGTTCAATTCCTGCCAGAGGGCCTAAGTTGCATTTTTCGCAACTGCTCCTGGCTAGGTCTACAAAAATGTATATAAATTATATTTCCGTTCGAGTATTCCATCTGCCAACACCATTTACTATGGATATAATATGTAAATAGCATATGAGCTGATAGCCGACGAGGCGCGATAGCGCTGAGTCGGCTATCAGTCATTAGCGAACTTAAGATCATTAGCGAACTTAAGATAACAATGATTAGTTTTTCGCTTGTAATAAAGCAATGGAAAAACTTGTAGTCCCAAGAGAATTGTCGACGTCGTCTCTGTCTTGTTTACGACGCCAACGAGAGCATTTTTACGTCCTCAGGACGACGGCAAGTCAGAAGGATGAATAGCTGCATTTCACGTTTGTTTTTACAGCCTGCATTGTAGTCGATAACTGCAGTTGAAACGTTTTAAAAGTCATGAATAAAAATCTGTCAGCTAAAACAAGAATGTTGTTCAATCAAGGTCTCTTTATATTCACATATTTATATGGCGTTGTCGACTACCGCGTCGTCGTAGATCTTAAGTTCGCTATTAGTCATATACGACGAGAGTGAGTAGAATAACTGTTTTATTATATACACAAGCTCTATCTGGATATTTCCTTTTTTCAAGTAAAACTTGAATTTCCTCTTCATTTAATTGTCCAAATCTGCCAGCCATTTTTCTACTTTTCTCTACCAGCAGGATATGAGCTAATATCCTGCTAGTATAGAGAACCAATCAGATTGCAGGATACCTCATATCCAGAGCTTGTGTATATAATAATACATATTATTTCCATAGTATGTCTTTAAAAAATATTTTCCAGTGATATATTATTAAACAACACACCGAAATGAAAATGCCATTTTTATCAAAACAACAACTTACGATAAGAATAGCAACATAACAAGCAATTGTTGTATTCCAATCACCATAGGATGAGGCTTTCCCAACCAGAACACTGTAAAATATAAAGTCTCCAAGACCAAGTTTTACACCCTCTGAAAATAAATAAGAAACAATTAGATTACTAATTCGAAGACAATTAAAACGTTCTATAAGCCGAATGGGAGGGATGGGACATATCTCTCTGTGACACCTCATCACCCCTGTGCCTTTTCTTCTACTCTACGCTTACTCTCTTCATAATTTCTGTTATTTTCTCTGTTTTGTCCTGCCAAAGCTGATAAGTGTAGATTATGTAGGATAATATATTCATGTTGTTAAGTAATTTGATATGCATGATTACTGTATCTAGGTGAGGCATCTTTGACTATTGCCATGCGAGATTGAAGCTGATTTTGCTTAATTGCACATAGTGTGTATTATAAACAATAAAACCGCATTTACAACTTCATTGTTGGTCATCTTGTGATTTTTCTCTTGCTTTTTAAAATAATCGGCAGCTAAGCGATTATTAGGGATAAGCGATTAGTTACGATAATTGGCTTATAAATAATCGGCAATTTTATTTCCTTATCGGCTCATCCCTAGCTGAGACTGCACGATTCGCTTCAAATAAAAGTGTGGGGAGAGGGTGTGACCTCTCTCTGTGACCCCACCCACCAATGTACCCTACTCCCCTACACTCACTCTCTTCATCATCATCATTTTGGGATACAAGAGAGGGGAAGGTTGAACCCCCTCTCTATCACCCCCCCCCCCACCTCCTTAACCCCACTTCCCTCTACTACTTACTCTCTTCATCTTCATCATTTCTGTTATTTTCTCTGTTATTTTCTCTGTCCTGGCCCGCCAGAGCCGAGACAGCGTGACTTGCTTCTCCAGGTGACGGTCCATCTCCCTCAACAGAGACTTGATCAAATGATTCAGTGTTCTGTACTTCTTCTGTTGTTCCTCCTGGTTCATTCTCGTTTGCCATGCCAATACCCCACATCATTGTAGCTTTGAAACAGAGTAAAATGATATAGTCGAATGACAGGTGGTAAAGAAGAACTGATTTACAACCAAATATTGTTATCACAAATATTTAAAGGGCTTATGCAGCAAAAATTCGGTTCCAGTGAAACTCTCTTATTAAAGAGAACTTTTGAAGTTATGAAGATTGACGTTACAAGCTTTTCCATATCCCGCTTCGTTCTTGAGATATTAAGATGTGTTTGATATGTAAATAACATAACTGTGACATCACACTGCATAATGAATTGTTGGAAAATCACGAATATCTTTGAAATATTTGAATTAAATCACTTGAAACTCTGCATGACTTGTGTGGTGTCCTGCGATAGGCAGAAACAAATGACAGTTTAAAGGCGATTGGTTAAATAATCTCAGAGGTATTCGTGATTTTCCAACAATTCATTATGCAGTGTGATGTCACAGTGATGTTATTTACATATCAAACACATCTTAATATCTCAAGAACGAAGTGGGATATGGAAAAGCTCCAAACGTCAATCTTCATAACTTCAAAAGTTCTCTTGAATAAGAAAGTTTCACTCGAACCGAATTTTCGCTGCATAAGCCCTTTAATATCAAGGGAAATAATTGTGCAAATTTTACCTGAGAAATTTGAGAAATTTACAAAACTTTGTCATGCTTTCCCGGGCCAAAAAGAATTGAATGTGTAATTAGTGCACAAATAATTTATGCAGGACACTTGACCTAACTTGCCGGCGGAGTTATGCAGCCTCTGAGTGCCGACTAGTTGGGTCATGTTGTTGGACTTACAAGAGTAAATAAGAGCAGGAAATATTGGTTCATTTCTTTCTTGCGCTGTCCGTACTAAAATTTGTAGTGGTCCATTTGGACACAGCACTGCAAACAGATCTAAATAACGATAAATGATAGAAAACATAAATTTGAATCGGCAGCGCAGTTTATTAATAAAGTAAAGAATTTTACAGATACTGAGAGATTTACACAAGGAATTGTTTATATACCGTATATCGAGATTGCTCCCAGGATAAACCATGTCGTCCAATCTGGTAGGTATTTTATAAACACCAGTGCCTTAAAAAGTCAGTCGCATATTAAATATATGTAAATACATGGAAATGAAATTCAAGCCAACTTTTATAATTGTATCTGTATTATACAGTATGTCCTTGGAAAATACATTCATAATACCTATAGCACTCACACAATAATTGTGAGCAGTAGCCTGAACACAACTTTCACTCCTTCCTTACATGTTCAGTGTATTACTTATAAATCGATAATTGTGGACGTTTCGTGACCTCATACCTACCATCAATGCACTGACAAGAATGAGATATATCTGTTGAAGAAGTAGTGGTCCCTTCCAATGTATACACACCATACCAACTACACCAAAGTTCCAAACAATGAGCGACAAAGTGAAATAGTCCATCGCTATGTTATACACTTGTAATAGCTCCCTGAAAAGCAACAAATTAAAATATGGTCACATATAGCAAAAAGTAAATTGTATTAAATAGACCAACTGCATTTGAGTTTGTACTTACTGTATGTATATAAAACTAAAGAAGAACAGCAACAATAAAGATGACAAGATTAACCAACCACCGATAATCTGCAAAGTAAAAATATGTCATTTCATTCACTTACATCACACACGTAAAAATCTCACATTTTCTCAACAAGATGTGTTCGCAACATGGTTTGTAGCAAGCTTGTCAACAAGTTGTAACAATGTTGTCATTTTATCAAGTTGCTACAAGTTTGTCACGACACAACTTGTTAAGAAGTTGTTGAATTGCAGGACGATAACAAGTTGTTTGAACAACTTGTAACAAGTCTGTCATGTAGGCAGTTGCGATATTGTAAAAAATCGATATATCGATATCGAAAAAAAAATATCGATATTATCGACTATATCGAATTATGCAAATGAGAAAACGTAATTTAGTCAACTTGCATGTATACGCATCACAAACAGTTAAAAAGAAGTGCACGAAACCAGTCATGGTATACGTCTCAAAGATTTATTAACAACGGTTTATCCGTTTATGAAAGTTTAAAGATATATTTACAAGCCTAATGGTTTCACAGTACGATTGTTTAATTATATAATGTTTATACTGTAAAACTATTGTTTTCAAGCGTTCAATGCCGCTGCTTGGTGATCTTCTGTGGTCACAGTTTCTCTGTTCCCGCTTTTAATTTCAATTGCCCACGCACTTGTATCATAAATTCGCAATTGCCGCGATACACACGTTGTCTAAACTTCACCGGTGAAAACAATAATTGCCGAATAATCGGAGATTAAGTTTTTAGTTACAACTTTCGATATTTTCGATATGCGAAAAATCGAATATCGAATATCGATAGTTTTGAAATATCGATATTTATCGAAAATATCGATATATCGCAACTGCCTACTGTCATGTCAACAACCTTGTAGTAGGTTGCCAACAAGCCGTTGACAACTTGTCAACAAGCTGGGAGCAAGCAGTGTGAACACATCCTGATAACAAGTTGTTCAAACAGCATTGGCACAAGTCTGCTGCGGGTTTGTTACAACTTGTGCATTTTTATGTGTGTAGTGCAACACTCAGGCTTTTAGCCAGGATGCCAAAACTGGCCGTCCAAAATATACTGTGGGTCTGGCCTCCAATTTTCGTGGCGGTGGTAAAAAACATGGCGCTTGTAATTAATTGACAGATGCTCATAATTAATTCAGCGTGTTTTCAACAACAAAAAGCATTGAAATGTATGCAACAGCTAAAGCAAATGCAGCTAACAACTCTGGAAGTCTTCAAGAAATATAACAATGTTTATAAGTTGTCATGCAATGCACCAAGATGCACCCTACTTTAGTATTTTACTCTGTCTAACGGCAGACCATTTTACTCGTCAGTGGTGCGGTACTGCTTGTTAATGTTTTAACAAAATGGTGGAACCGGGAGACTTGAGCTAGGTCTGCATTTAATGTTATTTTTAAACAATACTAATGTTTGAAATTTTGTAGTAAAGTCATTCACGGTTTGGTATCCAAAACAAAATTTTAGTATCCTGTGGATATTGGGATACTTCAAATTTCAGACCCTGCTGTAACAGCAACAACATGGCCACCACCAACATCAAAAACAACAACAACAACAACAGAAGCAAATGAACAACACGACCAACAAGTTAGAACAACAAGTCAACAACAACAAATGAAACAAAACAAGAACATCACAACCAACAGAGACAATTATAATAACAACAGCAGCAGCAACAACAACATGTAGTACTAACCTTATAACACTTTTTCATATACAAAATGACCAACAGAATTGTCATTCCTAACACAACTGCAATAACTATGATAGCATTAAGAAAAGCATGACCAGCTTTTTCTGCGTTCGAGATTCCTTTTTGCTCATGAAATGGTGTGTAAATTCTGAAAACAATTGGGAAAGATATAGGTAAAAAATCTTCAATGTAGTACAGATGTTGTCCAATTATACTGAAGTTACTGTAACAAGTGAGATTCATCATGTACTAGCAAGCTAAGGAGCGAGTATAAAAATCATCTGCTGTTAGACAAACTAGAGCAACACAGAAAACATGGCCGCAATTGGAACCAAGTTTAATGAACCATGTGTATGGTCATATGTTATTTTGTCTGATGTTGGAGAGGCGGACACCTTTAATAGAGAATAGAAACATTAAAAAATGAAAGTATTTGACTAGTTTCTAGTCCCAAGTGTTTCTGAATCAAATATTTTATAGATGTTTTTCAATACTAAATAAACTTGATGTCATATCTTCCATATAATACAGAGTTCTAGTTATATAGAATTATAGATTGAACCAGAATTCAGAAAAATCATAGTTCTGACCAGTGCATCCCAATCCTTTGGCGCTCTAATGTATGTTTAAAATGTTTCATATAGAACCTTAAAACACAACTCACAAGTATTGGACAATCAACATCATAATACTTTAAAAAGAAAATCATATTTAACCAGTTTGACAAGAAAACACAACTTACAGATATTGTCCAGAACTTCGGGCATAATATGTCACAGACACAACTGTTGCGACAACAACAAACAAACAAAGTGAAACAGGAACAATCAACATCATAACACTTTTAAAACCATATTTTAATTCTTCTTCCTCATCGTAATCATCATCGTCTTCGTTAGAGTTGCTTTGACTCCGCTCGTTATCTTGTGACGAGCCCTGACCATCATTGTTCGTCTGTTGCTTTCGTCTTCTCAAGCGATTTAGTCTGTCAATATCTTCATTTGTCTGTTCATCCTATATATATTTGGTAGGGACGGTAAGAATAGCTATTTATGAAACCTTGGATTTTTGCTTCAATGACATATGCTAAGCTATCATATAAGAAATACTAAGTAGCAACAGAGGACATTATACTTTGAGGAACTTTTCATGACATAAACTCTCTTTTGAATTGGAGCAGCGACATGAAAATGTTAAAAAACAATGGCAAAATCGGAAAGGAATATGGCAACCTTTCAAATCTGCAACACAAATTTGCTTTGGCTTATATAGTTATATCCTAGTTATATCAATTTTTCCTTGACAAGTTTTACTAGCCTGTGTATTAACGACACAAAAGAATACTTCATGTATACCTATAATATAGTGCCTGAAGATGAGTGTGCTGTGGTGTACTACGCATTTCCTTGTCAAGTTTTCCTTGTCAGCCGTACACACAAACACTTTTCCTTGTTCAAAAGCTGCTTTGTCTAGCTTTTGAACAAGGCTCCTTGTCAAGGAAAACTTGTCAATTTTTTGCCATACACACAAGCAAATAAAACTTGGCAAGGAAACTTGCTCGTCTGTACGGGGCTTTATAGCTACCATATTTTGTAAATTACACAGAGTTTCGTGCCTTAATATTCACTAACATCTCTGACTGTAGGCAATATATAAGAATGACATATTTTCATCACTCATTGCCGATTATCGGAGGCCATCGATAATATATGAGAACTAGGTTTGAGAGTCGATTGTAACATATTAAAAATAGGTCACAAGATTGTATGTCAACATATTTACAAAGATCTATACAAAACAAAGTTTACAGATTTAAAAGTTAAAATAAAGTAAATGCTTTTTTTTGAGGAGTGAAGCAAAATGCCATCCATTAAAAATGATCTTAACGAATGGCATTTGTGATATAAAAGAAAGTGAAAAACTGTCATACAAAATTGCAAATATAAAACCAAACATCATCTCAAAATACTTACTAAATCCTGCTCCATTAATACGTCGCTAGTCGGACACAGCTGCGAAGTAGATTCACTTGACATTAGACAGGTGTTTTCGTCGGCTTCGCTATCACTCATAACATAACTAGATATTTAATTTATTTTTTCTTCAAAAGAATATTTTAGAAAGATTTTCGAGATCAACCACTGAGTGAGATCAACTCTTTCGCTTCTTCCGGGTACTTCAAGTTCGCTCTAGTGAAGTGTTCGTATCCCGGCATGCAGTGTGGCCCTCATTAAATACCATCCTTCTGGAGTAGAAAACCAGTGGTAGAACCAGTATTGTGGGAGACAGAGTAGCACACTCCACCCACTCCCAAAGAAAGTTAACATCGATCAGTGCATACTAAATGTTGAACGATGGGGTCCATGGTAGAAAGTATTCTGCCATAAACTGCGGTGGTTAGTTTCTGAAATTTTGGCGTTTTACTGTCATTTGTAGCGTTAGTAGAACCATGGTAGAACAGATCAAAGGGCACTTCTACTGATATTTTAACCGGGGGTTAACCGGGTTATCCATTTAGTAAGTACGCAAAATGTGTACACAGGCTACATGTACCCTCTCCTTCGCCCTTGTTTGTAAAGAACAATGCAAATGACGTTAATTAAAAAGTATAGATAGGTGTACACAAAAACTGTAAAAAACTGACGCCCACACACTCCTCATGATCAGTTGCGTACGTGCTGATCGAGTGGACGACCCCCTGAGCTTCGGAGATGCAAGCAAAATAATTAATTGGACTCAATTATTCAGTATAATCATTTGAAATATTTCAAAATTCGCTGTATTTGTTGAGTTTATTCATTCATATTATGCCAATCAGGGCCTTTTTAAGAAATCGTTAGTGGGGGCATCAACGAAAAGGGACCTAACAAGGTAGTAAATTGAAGGAATGGGAACCTGGGTGGGTCTGGGGGTCCTCCGTTTTCTGCGTAAGGTTTTGTTGTTGGAATATCATAACCCTATTCTGAACTAAGTCATTTTCCCGAACTATTAAGTCATGTTATTCTAATTTTGTAAATTCTCCTTCTTAGGCAAAGCCTTTGTTTATCATTGAAACTTTACAAATTAGATGAGGTGCCTGTGTTTCTACAACAAAACTACACACCTTACACTCTCACATCTTGTCAACAAGATGTGTTCGCAACAGACTTGTAGCAAGCTTGTCAACAAGTTGTAACAATGTTGTCATTTCATCAAGTTGCTACAAGGTTGACCCTCACAACTTAAGTTAACAAGTTGTTGAATTGCAGAGCGATAACAAGTTTGTAACAAGTCTGTTGAGTCAACAACCTCGTAGCAAGTAAGTTGTTAACAAGCCGTCAAGCCGATGACAACTTCTCAACAAGCTGAGAACAAGCAGTGCGAACATATCCTGATAACAGATAACAAGTTGTTGAAACAGCATTGGTATAAGTCTGCTGCAGGCAGGGACATCGGAGCGGGGGCAGGGCAAGCGTCCCTCCCAGAGACGTAGCCAGGTTTTCCAATCAAGGGGGGCCGAAAATTTTTTTGGGTGGGCCAACTCAAAAACGTTAATTATAACCAGCATGCCCATTTTGTATGTGTTGACGGCGGGGGGGGGAAGTTAAAAAAATTTTCCTGGAATACTAACGTGCTCATTTGTTCCGACTTGTATTGTGTCCCGAATTTTTTTGTGCCGACTTGTATTGTTTTGTGCCGACTCAAATCTCGCTTCTGCCCACTAAATCTCCAAATACAATTCATGGGGGGGTTAGACACCCTGCCAAACTCCCCCCGTAGATACGGTCCTGGCTGAAATACGCCCAAATTCTCAAAACATGTAGTAAAAGTAAAATATAATATTTGCATGACGTATAGCGTGAGAAAATAATAAAAATATTTTGCTGGTCACAATTTTACCAAGGGGGGCCGAGAATTTCGCCAGAGGGGGCCCGGCCCCCCCCACTAGCTACGTCTCTGGTCCCTCCTGCCCTTCCCTAAGGGGGGCAAAAGTGCCCTTTTAACAATAATAAAACTGCCAAAGAAAAGAGAAAAGAAGTGTAAACTAGACGATCAGTTCATATTCGGAAACCAATTTTACATGGAAATAACGATCAATTTGAGAATGGCTGCGAAAATTTTTCTCGACTGCCCTTACGTTACCATTACCCCCTGCCTTACCATCGCTCCGGAGTCTCTGGCTGCAGGTTTGTTACAATGTGTGCAAGTTTTCACGCATAAACGCCTCTGCGTAAGAACATGGTCTTAAGCATACCGTAATCTTAATGACGTCATCATTCTCAATGTTATCCTGGATGATGGAGAATTAGCGAAAATTCACAGAACAACAAAGCTATCGGAATTTGACAATTTCATACATTTTTCGTCGTATATTTTTTGCTATTTTCACATGTGCGACAGAAATCGATGTTGTCTAAAGCTTTGTCATTTCAGACTGTGGTTTTAGTGGCTCTTATCCCAGTACAACTACTTGCAGTAATATTACAAATTGTTGGTCTCGTCGAATGCAAGCAATGCTTGCTATTTGCAAGAATTCATGAAATCGAACGAATTTTGGAAGGTGGTTTTATCGGCTGGTGTTATATGCTAATGGCTCATGGATTATTGTCGATAACTGGTTGTGTTGTTATGTTATCAAGGCGTCCTATACTGGGAATTGCATTTAGCAGGTGCTGTAATGACCCTATCATGTGGGGGAACCCCCTTCCCCTATGGGTATTTGAAGTGGGGTGGGGGAACCCCCTTCTCCCCCTGGGCATTTGAAGGTGTGTGGGGGAATCCCCTTCTCCCCCTGGGCATTTGAAGGTGTGTGGGGGAACCTCCTTTCCCTTGGGAATTTGTAATTATGATGGAGTACCGTTGGTTGCATCTAAGGATGAACAAAGCAGGTCATCCATAATGATCCATTGAGTAATTGTATGCAAAAAGTTTCAAAAATTGTGCCCCCTCCCTCTTGTATGCAAAGAACAATAGAAATGAAGTCTATTGACTGATAAGTATATATAAAAACTGCAAAAAAAATTTATGCCCCCCCCCTCCCTTGTAATTTTCTATGTACTAAATGGATGATCCCAATGCTTTTGTTTGCAACTGTTCATCCTTATATATAGATGCAAACAGCAGTAATTATAAATGTCTATGAAAATTAATGAATAATTGTCTATATTTAATACTAATTCTGCAGCTTGTCAAAGTCAGAGAAATCGTGGACATTGCTGTGTGTGAGTACATCAACTGTGATAACAACATGTTTTGTCATCATTGGTTGGCAGCAGTTTTGTAACTCTTTCAAAGTTGTCAGGTAATTGCTGATTTCAATGCATTTTATTATACATTCTACATAGGCAGATTTTTGGGGGAGTGGGTACCCCCCCTCCCTCCAAGAGAGAGTCAGCAACCCCATAAAGTTAGCACATAGAAATAATTGATATTATTTCTACGAATCAGCGTCAACGAATGTGCACTCAAATTTTCATGATATTCTTTGCCTAGGTGTTACCATACTCCCTCACTTCTCATTGACTGGAAATCCTACACTCCAAAGTATTCCAGCTGTTACAACACTTATTACTATTATACAATAACCGAGGTAGGTGTATAAATAATCTAACATATAAAATGCACTCTCCTGAACAATTATTAATTAGCCTGCAAATTAGCACAGCCTGGCAACATAATTTGCATGCTAGGACAGAGTGAAATATGCAAACAAGAGCACATTAGAATGCATTGCAGCTTAACCCATTAACTGGCAGTACCCTACCACTGACGAGTAAAATCGTCTGGCATTAGACAGAGTAAAATACTCAAGTAGGGTGCATCTGGGCGCATCGCCAGCTAACAAGAGACACTGGCAGATAGTTTTGTTAACCAATTAACTGGCAGTACCCTACCACTGACAAGTAAAATTGTCTGGTGTGAGACAGCATCTGGGCACATTGCCAGCTAATGGGTTAATGAGTTAACAGAAAACATGGGCAGACAGTGTGGTCAACCCATTGATGTGCAATTCTTTCCCCTGGACACAGAATTGTCTTGCATGAGAAAATATTATACTTACCTTCATTTTTCGCCTCTATTCTTGCCAAATAATGTATTAACACTTGCCTCTTTAGGGCAAACATGCATGCAAATTGACTAAATAGACATTCTCTCTGTTTTTAGGTTTGTCTTTTCTGGTCTTCTGTTTCAATGATCTATTTATTGTTAAAAACAGTGTGGAGTAATAGATATAGAACTTGACATGATATATGTAAATAATAATCATTAAATATCCTAATTAAGTAGTGCACAGCCAAAATAAATATGTATAGTTAAACATTCTTAAAGATGAAATCATGTAAATAGTTTAGAATTTATATATTTTTGTGGATACTATACATTTTCCTACAGTAAATATGTACGTCATTTATTTTGATGGCAAAATACAATGGCTTGCATTCAAACGTTTGACTTTTTGGACAACTTGATAGGTTTTGATATTAACTTAATTATATCACTACAAAAATTAGTGAAATGGGATTGTTTGAATTCTATTATAGAACCATCCCCAGAGGACGAAAAAAACTTTCATGTTAATTGACACTGCAGAAAACAAAACTCATATTTTACAGTTTGTTTCTATAAAGACTCACTCAGACTATCCCACCTGACCAAAATGACATTTTTTCCCTAGCTAATTGGGCTCACATTAACAGATTGGTAGAGTGCGCACTGAGATGTTGAGGTCCTTTGGGCACATTTCTGATCTAGATATCAAGGGCCCACTGGGAATCTCACAGCAACTGCACAACACTCCTGAATTAAACAAAATTTAACCATGCAGTTCTATTACTTCTAAGAATGCGAAATGTTATTTTACTTTGTAGAAATGTATGTCACTCAGTTCATCCATATCATCTTCGGAATAATCTGTTCCCAGTTCACTCGCATTCACATTGAGCGGAACAAGCCAACTGTGTAGATCCAATATTGGCTGCAAGAAAAAGAAATCCCTCAAAAATAGAAAAATCCCCCAAAAATAGAAAGATCCCAAAAAATATCTCGAAAAAATCCCTAAAAGTCCCATGGGATTTTCGAAATCCCAAAAAAACTTGTACACTTTTTTTGAGTGATTACAACCAGCTGCCCCCGCTGCCCTTATAGTACGGGGTCACGTGGGGGCAACCGATTGCCCTTTTTCTTAACAATAAAGTGCATTGCAATGAATAAATTATTATTATTGTGACCGGACTAGCCTTCATAGGTTTAATAAGGATTATGACCGTGCAGTTTAACTAGATAATGTCAAAATGCAGGAAATGGCATTTCAGAGAATGTAGATTTAAAAATTTTCCGGAGGAGGATACCCCCGGACACCCCTACCAATTTCTGGCGCTCGTGCCCTTTTCATGGGGCTGCCCCCGCCGCTTCCGCTACCTTCCGGCGCCCCTGATTACAACCCTCGGAGGAAGGCACATGCAAAAGAAACGTTTCATATCCAATTACACTCCTAAATCACTCTCTTTAATAAGTTCACAAATTTTTCCCTCTGCTGGACTGAATGAGTGCCGGAATTTTTTGTACCAACCTGTCCATCATCTCCTATACATACAGACTTCTCCAAACTCGGTACTGTGATCAATATACATCCTGGCTTACATATACTTCTTCTGATGTTCTGCCAAGTGCTAAATGGAAAATTGTAAAACTCAATATCCCTATTTTTACGTCCAGCAATTTATGAAACTTTCCTACCTTATTTGGATATCTCTTTGCAAAAAGAATTCAAACGTATTGTTCAACAAAATAACATCGGCTAAAAACAGAAAATAATAAAATTTTACCGCATAAGTGGTGGTTTATTTTGCAGAAATCATAAAACGAATCACACTCAGTTTTCAAATTTTAGGAGTATATATTTGATGGTATTATTTACTTATCTGCATTCTGAGAAGTACAATATTATTTCAAGAATTTACTGCAATAGGATTTCTGGAGCTTTACCAAATTCCGTTATAAATAGTTAAAAATGAATGCAGCGAGTGTATTCACAATGAATTATCTTTCATAACTTTTGTTTGTTTGTCATCATAATTAAAAATGTTTTAAGTAATAGTTCAAACACGAGTAGGACGATTTCCTCCGAGTTCTAAACACCGAGAAGAGTTGAATAAAAGAGGCGAAGTCGAGTATATTTTAAGTTTTTAACAAATTTCGAGGTGTTTAGAAATCGGAGTAAGTCCTCCTTACGAGTGTTTGAACTTACTTCTCAAACGAACGTGTATTTTGCGAGAAAACTGACGTGAAAGTTCACTTAATTTATGTAATTTCTTCCTCTGATCCACCTTCCACGCTTATGATTCTCTTTGTTTTTGGTTCATGAATCACTCGTACTGTTGCATGCCGTATAAGAATGAGAAAAATAGCTTAATACCTTGGTTTAAAAGTTCACCAACATTGCATACATCACTACAGACAGTCTGAGGAAAAATATATATATAAACCAGGATTAGTGACGACTGACGAATTTTATCGACTTCAAGTGGATCTTAATAAGTGGATCAAGAAATAACTTAACGCAGGCATAGCTGTAAATAGCCTGCGAGGCAGGTTTTCGGGTTTTGGGAGGTCTTAACTAGAGCCTGCCTCGCAGGCTAAGCTGTAAAGTACCTGGTCAAACGAGGTTGAGAGTTGCATGAGAGTAGACTGGATATTACCACGCGTACCAGTCAAACGCAGGTCAAACGTGGAAAATTATCATTAAAATTTGGGTTCATGAGAGTTGGCGGTCAAACGTGACCGAGAGTTTTAACTCTCACTGTCCCACTGACTCTCGTTTGAACGGGGCTTAACGCTCATGGTCTTAGAGATCGTGCATTGTTTAAATATTAGAGCTATAAAAAATCACACCAATTCTGATACTGCAAGGTACTACCTCCTCCTGATTAGAGAATGTAAGCACTGCAAAATGCGACATTTTATAACTGTAGTTGTAAGTACTCAGTACTGTATAATCATTATGGTAAATTTACAGTTACATTTTTAAAAAGTCGTTTTTCACATCGTTTAGATTTTCACATCGTTTAGATTTTCACATCGTTTACAAAGCAGTACCCCAAAATGGCGGATTTGGGCCTGCGTGAGAAAGGCTAATTACACGAAGTTACTAAAAAAACGCAGATTAGTTCATGGTTGTGAAGAAGGTTTTAAAATCCATTTCCAGCCGACAATTTCAGAAAATATAAAATAAAACAAATTCCGAAGAAATGCATTTTGGCAGCAAAAATGTACAGTTTTTTCAGGTAACAATGTTTTATTTATTTATTTATACAACTTCGCCAAATGATAAAATTACACGAATGACGTGTGCACGCATTTACTAAACAAAACAATACGATACGATACGATACGATACGGTACGTTACGATACAATACAATACAATCGCTTACCTCAAAACTTGTCTGCAACAGGCTGTTTCATCTGTAAAAGAATCATCAGGCATTCATCATGATTCTTTTACAGATGAAACAGCCTGTTGCAGAAAAGTTTTGAGGTAAGCGAAAATCTATAATTTGCTCTAACTATATATGTTGTCGAGCACTCTTTGCGTTTCGTAGACCTAAACCTACACGTATATATATATATATATGCTATACTTCAACCGATTGCTAACGAACCCATGTCTATTTCACTGGCGAATGATTCAACTTATTCTAGCGAGCCACTGATGACCGAGTTTTTAGCAAGAAAAGATGTAAGGTTTGTATATGACTTCTAAAATGACTCGTTTTGTACGCTCACTGGCGTTGGAATTTTGAAGATTGATGTCATCTACGCTGTAAAAATTGAAGGAGAAAATTTGAGCAAGTCTATATCAAATATATAGATCCGCTACGGGTCATGAGTTTCCTTTGTATTTTGCTTATGAATAATTCATTAATATATACAGGTTACCACCAATACCCGAATTTGCTCATTTCTGCATACACCATATCTACCTGTCCTCCGTTGTCCAGACACGCGCCGACGTAATCTAATGCTTCGATCAAATTAGTCACACATGCTGGCAATCATTAATTATACGAGAAAAGTGGTGTCAGTCGAATGTTTATGAAAATACACCGTTCTAAAACTTTCGAAATAATTGGCAGGAGAGAATGTGTATTCTTTGTCACCCTTCTTATAAACGGGGACAACGTTCGCTAGTTTCCAATCTTGTGGCACCGTTCCTTGTTGCAATGACCTTCTTACCTCTATTCTGTTTCCAAGTCCATGTCTATGAATGACTCCATTCTGTATATGACTGAGTTCGGTATTCATTTCAATTCCAACTATCTTTTTGAATTTAGTAAAATAATAAGCCTGAAATGAAGTATAATTAATATTAAAAATACATGTTTATTATATGTAAATTTTGTTATTTCAACATTTGTACGCATACTTTTTACGGATCTTTTAGTTTACCAGTTATGGTTTTGCAATATGTGAAAGACACTTTAACACAAACCACAATTAAAATCCACATGCACACACGCAATTTTTTTTCATAACTTTACTAAGCACTATGTTGCAAGAGATCGGGTGGTCAGATAGTTATCAGAGTGAGAAAATAATGAAAAGAATTCCTTTCATTATTTATGGTAGTCTTACATGTATCGGGAGGCAAAATGAAGTAAATAATTTCATTTCGTTTTCCTGCATGATAAAGCTAACAAGCTGGAAAATATATAAAGCTACTGACTAAAACATTGGACAAAATTACTTTGGACTTGATCTACAGAGTAATTACCATCAATAAAATAAATAGTAAGGTTAGAACTAGACTTGCTCCAAGTCTGTCTCTTAAAGGGGTTTTTATTGGGGAGTTATAATTAAGAGACAGACTTGGAGCAAGTCTAGGTTAGAACTTACACCATATAGTACAGCTCCCAATCTTGAGCCAACGTCTATCAATGTTGCATTTGTAAAATCTGTCAGTAATCTTGGCAGAACAGTTTTGAAGATATATTTCATTTGTATGATGGACATAGAATGCGAAATTAGTGCTTAATTGTGAAAAGAAACAAAAACGAAGATAAATTACTATGTATTTCCGATGTTCAGTCACAGGCACTACATTCTTTGCATAATTTTGGTCAGTGCAGACCATTGTGCAGACACATACATGATAATTGAATGAGAGTGAGAAATTAGCAAGCAAGCAAGCAAGCAAGCAAGCAAGCAAGCAAGCAAGCAAGCAAGCAAGCAAGCAAGCAAGCAAGCAAGCAAGCAAGCAAGCAAGCAAGCAAGCAAGCAAACAAGCAAGCAAGTAAGTAAGTAAGTAAGTAAGTAAGTAAGGCGCCACTAGCAGCCACCGTATGACTCATATCTGATCAGGGGCAGACCACCCTGTCAACATTCCTGTGGGAGGAAACCGGATTACCCGGAGAAAACCCATAACTTCGGTAGAGCGTTGACTGACTCTTTTCACATAAGTGTCATGAGTCCCCAGCGAGAATCGAACCCACGATCTCAGAGGTGAAAGGCGCTTGCTCTGACGACTGCGCCACCGAAGTACCTAATTTAGATGCACTGCTACAAATTTAAATTTATGCTGGTAACTTTCTAAATAATGATATCTCAAACGTCTGACGTAGCCTAGTTTCCAGACGCAGCGTGAAATTTACGGGCAAACTGATGCGCCATAGAAGGCCTAGCACATTTCGTAAATCATTAACGCCTGATTCCCAGGCCACAGGCGGATCTACTGGAGGGTGCAGGGGGGGGGGTGTTCTCACCCCCCTAGAAAACGTCAGCACCCCCACAAAAGTCAGCATCAACGAGTCCATACTGACATTTTCACGATCTATGACATCTTTGACATAATTTGCGCTGTTGGTGGAAGGGTGCACCCCCCTGAAAAACTGCACCTCCCTCTATCAAATGAGCCTGGATCCGCCCCTGTTCCAGGCTATTTGAACATGCCAATCGAAAAATGAAATATCAATGTAAGCTGATTCATTTATATCATATAGCAAGTTATAATTTAAGTATATTTGACCTGTTTTTATATGTCTTACTCATAGAAGGGCAAATTTACGAATTGCGCTAGGCCTTCTCGCTTTCAGCAACTCCCTGTAGGCTTCTCACTCCTGCGCTCTAAGAATTGCCGACGTGAAAGGCCAGGAATTAGCCTAAGTCTGATGATGTATTCTAACAAAATGTCATAGTTGGTGTCGGCATGAACTACGTGAAAAAGGATTTAAAACACGTCAATGTTACGAGTGAACGCCTTTTTTTAGGAAGATAGAAGACAATTCTCACCCAAAAGATAGAAGTTAGTTGTCTTCCTCAGTAGACTCCTGACAAAGGTTGTCCCTGCACGTCTAGCCTTCTGACGTAGTTTAAGTTTAATATGTTTACCACTCTGAGGTGGACGGAAAGCCTTAACAGGTTATGCAACCCAATTGACAAAGGTTCCGACCAGGTTAGTAGTTGTTAGCGAGAGGTGGTTAGAGTTTAGCGGAGGAAACCCCGGAGTACCCGGAGAAAACTCGGGAGGAGAGAACCAACCAATCAATCTCAACTTACATCACTTCAAGGCACGTGACGTTACCCAACCTGAGTAAATCTGTGCCCTCGACCTGCTGTATAGCCAGCTTAACTCAGAGGTAAGAGACAGCGCGCTAACTGCATCTGCCACCCGTGCTTCCCGTAGGCCTAATGCTCGAGGGCTAATGCACGTAGGGCTATTGCTCGAAATATCAGCCAAAGTGTTTTTAATATTTTTCTGACTTATAGTTTAAACACCAGCTACGGTATCTTGGCTTTTTAAAAGCTCAAACATAACGTAAATTTGCTGAAGGAGTATATTAAAGCTATCAGGCTTTCATGTGGAAAAAATTTTATTGTCTGCACAGCAGACCTGAGAAGCGCAATCGCTCTCAGGCGCTTCAGCTTCCCCTGCGTATATTGCTCCAGAGGGAGGGCGCGATTTAACGCGCGCCTTAGTCTCACAGTTGAGAGGTTTTACTAGAAAATAACACCAGCTAGGAGAGCAATTTGCCACTCTATTCATACAAAATTCAAGGTCTGCACATGTCAAGCAGAATAAACTATTATTCAAGCCGGACATAAATTGACTTCAAAATTATTGAGACAGCCCCTCTCCTCCACTCCCCATGTATCCTCCACACCATGCACTGTTGTTGAATATTTACTAAAGCTCTCCATATACAAACTTACTTTCTTTAAAAATTATTCTATTGAACTTACTTAAAGGAGCTGTATTATGTGAGCCACAATCTCTGCAGTAATTTCTACTGAACACATTACCATCACATAACACGTCAATACAGTAATCGTCGTAAAGAAATGAATCAATCACCACTGTTGTGGCTGGATCACAGTCTGAGTTCTACGAAATAGAAATTGACGGACATTTATTCAAATGTACACTGTTTTTCCAGGCTCACGTTCTCACTACGACTACAATCTTTTATTTTCCTCAGGAGTATCCTACGAATAGGAGTATATCCAAATTCGCTCATCGACTGAAATTTGATAGAAATCCTATTCTGGATGTCCGAAAAAAATTATCGTTTAATTTCCTATTTTTCAGTCCTTTTGATGTTGGCACTTAAGTCAATCGCGTGTTAGCAATTAGATTTGTTACATCGAGCTGTCCAACGACCAAAATCCACAACTTGAAAATCGTTTCTACGGCACTGCTCTCTTTGCGATTTAACCCATTACCTGGCAATGCGCCATGCAGATGCGCCTACTTTAGTATTTTACTCTGTCTAACGCCAGACGATTTTACTCGTCAGTGGAAGAGTACAGCCAGTTAATGGGATAACAAAACTATCTGCCAGTGCCTCTTGTTAACCCATTAGCTAGCAATGCGCCCAGATGCGCCTACTTTAGTATTTTACTCTGTCTAACACCAGACGATCTTACTCGTCAGTGGAAGAGTACTGGCAGTTAATTGGTTAATGGAAACTGGGCTTAAATGACGATTCAAGTTCTCTCCTTTCACGGTAAATAGAAATGGCATTTTGGTGTTCACGAAAATAATCTTTATCGCCCTCGAAATTCAGATACCTTACGGCGAATGAACCAAACTGAAGATAGCAAACACGTCTATTCATTCATTTGGTGTAGCACAGTTGGTGATTAAATATACACATGCAGTCGTCTGATCATAATTTCGCCTCGGCTTCACCAAACTGCCCATGTTCTGACCTGTCCGAGCCCTATACTGTACCAACACTGGACCACTAAAAGACGGTCCTTACTCTACCTCCAAGTATAAAGAAGTTTACAGAATATATAAAGCTATCCAGTATAAACAAGGTTTAACTTGGTCCGTACCTGGCCAATTTCTGGTCTAACCATCGTCTCCGAGTCACAGATACCACTAAAAGGCAATCTTCCACGAAGATCCTCTATAATTGACTGCAAGGATTCTTCCCCGTTCACACACTGTTGACACGCACTCGATAAACAATGTTCATGCAAATCATGTGATGTCGTTTCATCGCTTCTCAATGAAGAATGTTGTTCAATTATCCAATCTAAAAAATCCTTGCTCTCACCTGGTGGTAATCTGGACAGCAGTGAAAGAAACTCTTGCTTGGCAAGGCCAAGACTTGTACCACTTGGCTGGTCATTCATATTGGATTAATATCACTAGAAACAGGCACAAAAATCAGAAATTAACCCATTAATGAGCAAGACAAAGGCAAGCAGCTTGCCTTTAACAAGTAAAACATTTGGTGTTAGACAAAGTAAAATTATAAAATGCATGCATCGTTGCTACTCAAATCACAACTTTGAATAACTCACATGCCTAGTTACTTTTATTCTAGTTTGCAAAACATAGAATAGAACAAAGGTAACTATTAAGCATTAGTATTATGTATAAGAGCTATTCACTCATGTAGATCATTATAATGCTTAGTCAGTTCCAGATCTATCGAGATGACACAACATGTGCCTGCTACTCCCAAACCTAGCTTCTCACACCACCACCAATACAAGGAGAACGACCCAAACTCAAACACAACTTTTTCCACAATTGGGTAGACTCCTCAGATTGGAGACCTAAAGATTTAGCAATGATGACTCCAGAGCAACGAGAAGGTTACGAACAAAGACTGCTTCACGAGAAGACAAAGAATATGAGAACTCTTTACAGATACAAAAGACACCTAAACGATATGCTCTTAGGAGTAGACCTTACTAACGTTGTAAAACAAATTTTAAGCAATAAATGTGTTTTAAATTAATTCTGTGTGTGCTGTATGTACATTGTACAACATTTTCCCGTCCTATAATTATATATTCTCAATTCATGCAAATCAGTGTTCGCCTAACCTCTTAAGACGGCTCTTAATCTTGCACAACGCCGTGTATCAAAACGTTTACGCTTGTATCTTCTCATCGCTAAAAAATATATTTATATCTTTAAAGTTTAAAACTTTATGTTGAAAATTTTGTTTGTAAAACCCTATAGACTTTACTAAATAAACGCTTGAAACTTTGTAAATTTATTACTAATATTAGCATTGGTTCTCTAAGAAACACTTCACTAGATACACGTCGACAACTACAGGATCGCTTAGTGTTGTATGAAAACTACATACAATGTTTGTATATGCTTCTAAATCTCGCTTGTACAGACTTTAATAAACGCTTGAGACTTTGTAAGGTTTAAACTCCTATAAGAACTATGTTTATCATTCGCTTGATACCAAGGGCAAATATTTATTATCATACAACAACATATTACATGTATGAAAGTACGTTCATTTTAGAAATATTACAACTAAGACTGTTCTACAAGCTTTTTCTCCAAATATATGATTCGTCTCGACACTCTCGTCTCTAATGAGACATGTAAGCATACAACGATTATCTCGCACAAACACGTCCCGGTTGCTTGGGTGACGCGCTTAATATTATTCCAATTTATCAATAAGAATCCTTTCCTTTGACTTAATCCTTTAATTAATCTTAGATGTTATACAATCAGAAATATCGTTAATGTATATTAGGAACAATATTGGACCAAGATTCGTTCCTTGTAGTGTTCCAGATCTCACTGTTGACCATGTTGCTTCCTATTTGTTAGAAAATTTCGGAACCATTTTAGTAAATTTCCAACAATACCATAACTATTTAGTTTTAAGAGTAACCTCTCACGAGGTACACTGTCAAAAGCTTTGGCCAAACCAAGGAAAATTACCTCTGAGGTATGCAAACTGATGTTTGTTTAAAATTTTTAGCTCGTTCCAAAAGTTAACAAATCTATCTCGAATATTTTTTTCGCCTACTTTACATGATACAATACACGTCAGTGATATCTGGCGATCATTTTCTCTACTGTGTTTAGATCCCTTTTTGTAGATTGGTGAGATGTCGGCTGACTTCCACTCATGTGGGACTACCCCCGTGGAAAAGGACTTGTTAGGTCCCCTAAAACCATTAGGGAGCCCTAAAACCTGTCAACGGCTAAAGCTTAAACTAGGACACTATCAAAACAAAACAGTTGCGTATTGTCCGATAAATTGATAAAATATGGAAGGAAATACTTAGGAAAATGGAAGGAAATTTTTGGAAATTTAACATGCGCATGCGCCATGCGTTGCCACATATGCAGAGCAGTGAAAAAGCAGTGATGCATCAGTTGCCATTCGAGCAGTGTTTCCACATCCAAAATAATAAAATCCTTCTTTATAACTTGAGAATTCCAGATTTTCGGGCAAAATTCCTTGCAAAAATCTCTAAATTTCCTTCTATTTTTCCTTGCAGACGTCTGTCAAAATTAATGATTTTTTAAATTCTAAACAGCTTTTTAGCGTAACAAGAACCATGCTACACAGCTACTAATTAAAGTACTGTAGTATGTAATGTAGGCCTTCCTATTACTCGCTAATGTATTTTGATGACGGGCCGACGACGGCATCTGACTCATACATATTTATAAGATGATTCAGATTGCGAAATCGGTAAATACGTATCGCTTTATTCGCCTAATTTGTCGCCATAATTGATAATTCCCGTACTTATGTGGTCAAATATTACTATATTAGTGTGTTTTTCTTCACACACCTGCTATATTATACAATTTCATGTACATGGAAGCGACTTCACGGCATTTTATGTTTATGCGATATTGGGAATATTTGAATTTACACTATTTAAAAAATATGATAAAAATCCTTGTAAATTCCTTGTGAGATTTAATTCCTTGCATTTTTCCTTGCAAAGAGCGATAATTCCTTTTGCAAGGATAAATCCTTGCATGTGGAAACACTGCATTCGAGTCGACTGGCCATGTGGTTTTGATTAGCTTTGCGAAGAAGAAAAAAGTTTAAAATTTGCTGTTCTGACTTGTTGGTAAGACCGTGACTCCGTGAGAGCGTCAAAGTGGTTATATGTAAGGTGGTTTCATATAAAACATATTAAATCATGTCTGATCATTGTGAGGAGAGCAGTTCTGTAAGACATGAACACACTGGCGACAAACCTTTACATGAATGTGACGTTTGCAAGAAGAGATTTACACGACCTAGTCGCCTTGCAGTTCATAAACGAAGCCACACGGGAGAAAGGCCTTATGGATGCGATGACTGTAAGAAGCGATTTACAAATTCATCGAGCTTAGTAAGTCATAAACGAACACACACTGGCGATAAACCTTACGAATGTGATGTTAGAGAAACCCTATGAATGCGATGTCTGTAAGAAGAGATTTATAAATTCATCGAGCTTAGTAAGTCATAAACGAACACACAATGAAGAAGACAAACCGTATGAATGTGATGTTTGTAAGAAGAAATTTAGACATAGGAACAGCTTAGTGAGTCATGGAAGAACACACACTGGAGACAAACCTTACGAATGTGATGTTTGTAAGAAGCGATTTAGACATTCGAATAGCTTTGCAGATCATAAAAGAACACACACTGGAGACAAACCTTATGAATGTGATGTTTGTAAGAAGAGATTCACACGATCTAGCACTTTGGCAACACACAAGATAACACACACTGGCGTCAGGTCTTATGAATGTGATGTTTGTAACATGAGATTTGGTCATTCAAGCAGCTTGGTAACGCATACAAGAATACATACTGGAGACAAACCTTATGAATGTGATGTTTGTGACAAGAGATTTACACAACCAACCTCCTTGGCAACACACAAAATAACACACACTGGAGACAAACCTTATGAATGTGATGATTGTAACAAGAGGTTTAAACGATTTGAAACACTCGCACGTCATAAAAGAACACATACCGGAGAGAAACCCTATGAATGCGATGTTTGTAAGAAGATATTTGCAGGATTAAGCAACTTGGCACAACACAAAAGAACACACACTGGAGACAAACCTTATGAATGTAATGTTTGCAAGAAACGATTTACACAATCTGGCACCTTGGTGGCACATAAAAAAACACACACTGGAGAAAGACCTCATAAATGTAATGTTTGTGACAAGAGATTTAGCCAATTTTACAAGCTTCAAGTTCATAAGAGAGGACACACTGGAGACAAGCCTTACGAATGTAATGTTTGTAAGAAGAGTTTTTTAACATTGGGCCACCTTGGAGTTCACAAAAGAACACATACTGGAGACAAACCTTTTGAATGTGATATTTGTAAGAAACGATTCTCCATGTCATGTTCTCTAGTAGTACATAAGAGAACACACACTGGAGATAAACCTTACAAATGCAACATTTGCCATAAACGATATGTATGTTCAAGCCACTTAGCAGTTCATAAACGAACACACACTGGAGAGAAACCGTATGAATGTGATGTTTGCGAGAAACAATTTACACATTCTGGCACACTTGCTGATCATAAAAGAACACACACTGGAGAGAAACCTTATGAATGTGATGTCTGTAAGAAGAGATTTACACGATCAAGCAACTTGGCGCAACACAAAAGAACACACACTCGAGACAAGCTGTGCTGAAGGATAGCACCTCTCTTACGTATTTACTGAATGGTTGAAAAGGGATAGTTGATAATCCAATTTAATAAAGGCCAATTTGTTTAAGTTCTCATCAGCTTGAGAAATATAAGAACTTATTAGAACTTATACTCCCAACTTATATAAATAATTTTGCATGAATCGAGTCTAAGTTTTGGCTTAACAGGGCTTTCAAAATAAGCCGGCAGCCACCGGAATTCCGCCGGCTACTTTAAGTTTTACCGCCGGCTACTTTTCATCTGGTCAGAGAAAAAAAATACAAGTCGATGTTCCACACAGGCCTATTCGAGGAGTTAGCTTTCAGCTACAGCACTTTAATTTTGTTTGTTTGCTGTCGAAAAAGCGATAATATTATATTTGCTGCAGAGTTTTATATCTCCGTGCGTTTCTTAAACTTGCACCAAGAACCGTCTACATGTTTTACTTTTTTTGACTCTCGTTCACTATTATAGTCACAGACGGCTACTTTTTTGGGGCAGCCACATACGTCAAATCATTCTGAAAAGTGGCTTAAGTTCCCTGATAATGCTGTGGGCTTAGCCTTACGTTCCCTGATCATCTAACTTGATTTGTGCAAAATTATTTATATAATTCTTGGACAGTTGTAATATATTTTTATACATATAATTTTATTTGCTTTTGGGTGATAATTATCACACCCCTTTAACTAAACTGCCTGCTTTTAACATTACGTCATCACTGTTATCTGTAAATATAAACCCACATTGTAAATAACTACTCATTCAAACTTGAAAATGGTATGAAGATGATATTGAAACAACTTGTTCTTTAAATATACTATCATTATCGTGAATGTTTGTCGCTAAATGTTTTACAAAACAGTTACTGAATACAGAATATTCAGAGTTCCATATAACCTATAACGAACATCGAATGCAATCTCCCCCCAGACTGTTTACTCTGTACATTTATCTATTCCAACCATACTGGTCATGAAGCAGGGTGCGACTGTCTACCGAGGGGGGAATCATCACTGAGGAGCCCCAGCAGGGTCAAAGGGCTAAGCTTGTCAGAAAGTTTTTAAAATTCGGATTGCCTAGATGGTCAAACAGGCCCGCAATGGCCCAATATTCGATATTTGTTTGAGAAATGCAGGTTTACCAAATCCAAAATTTTGATTTGATATGGAAATTGGCACCCCTCCAGTAAATCCATCCCGGTCTACCAGGGTGGAAAGTTGGTAAATTCACTCTCTATTGGCGCATAATTATGTGCAAATGAACCGGCGTGGTGCACTGGCGTACATCAATGCACTGACGTATCACTTACGCGATCAGGTTAATACACATTAAATTTGTACTTCAATCTTTTATATACGAAATGTGATTGAGCATCAACTCTGACCGAATACATTTCAAATTTTGAGTACTGTACTTTTGACCTTTTTAGACTATTTATTTATCCAGGGATGAATGAAATTGGAACTTGGTCGCACATGTCAGTATGTTGAAAACAGGATTTATGCTCCCATTGGCGCATGTTTCTGAGCCTGGTGCAGATCTCCGGCGCACGCAAAACAAACTTCCCACCCTGGCCAGTCTATGTGAAATTTGCCCTGTGAGCACAATAGTTGCAAAGTGGAACTTTGCACTAATAAAACAATTATTGGATTAATCATCTTATGTGTGATATCAAGAACTATTCAGACCTCGGTCAATGTTATTTGTCTATCATGCTCAGCCTCGTCCAATAATTGTTTATTATACGGATGCTTCCTCGATATATGAGCAACTAACCCGACCCCGAACCTAACCATATTAATAATCCCTAACACCTATTTCGGTTACACATATATCGAGAAAGAGCAAAAAAAAGCCATTATACGTTACTCACCTGGGCATAAAAGTGCTAGTGCTAGTTGGAACCAAATGTTGAAAGTTGTAACTCAATATTCAATACTCCCCCCGGCTCTCCAAAAACTAAATTTCTAATGAGCCCGCAAGAGTACTGCACAGCGCACTAGTTTCCAGTCTCCAGGCGCGGCTGGAAGCAAGATGGCGGTCGCAGACATCGTAATAAAACAAGAATCTATCGAAGCAGTTGATCTGGAGAGTAAAATTCTGACATTATGCAAAGAGAATGGAAAAGGAATAACCGATGCCGTTATACAACAGAGCATGCCCAGTATCCCTGCACAGCAACGTGTTATGGCAATAAACAGACTTTTATCTACGGTATTCTTTATATAGACGTTTATAACTTTATAGAACGTTGTACAATGTACATGATGCGGTGCAAGAATTTGTGGTGCATTGACCGAATGGCCGTGATTGCATTATTAATTGAATATGCACATAATATTATTGCCCGTCAACGGAAAATTTCAAATGACTTTCTAATAATTGACCAAGGCTGAAGGCACCTACAGGCGGCAAACACCTGCCCCCCCCTCTCCCCCTTCTGCCCAATAATATTGAATTATAAGAAATATTCACTCTGTCTGAGTAACTGTGTCTACATGTTATTTCTTTTTAATCCAAAATTTTCTTTAAAACACATGAAATGCAGCCCTACTTTCAGGGGTGGCAGCTTGTCAGGGTATAATATTGCAACTGTCAATTTCCCGGCACATCCTCAGGGCAGGTCACTTTACTTCAACATTGTGTCGGAAATTTGTAAGAATGCAATTTATGCCTATGTAATGGCATCTTTGTACGAAGGGCACTAGCTTATCCATTGGTCCCCGTGAGTGAAGGGCATTGAATGGGAAAGAGAAATGGTGGCAAATTCATGTTTAATTAAAGAAAGTTGGAAAATTTCAACTGGAAAATTGGTGAATATGGGTGTGGTCATGAAGGATGTGCAGATTTTGGGGGGTTCACCCTTCCTCATATCAGTATGAACTGGTTGATGCTCACTTTCTCTGGACTGATGACTATTTCTGGGGCTGCCCACCCGACAGAAAATCTACATTTGCTAGAAAGTCTTGTGTATCCTGTAAGTGTAAGTTTGTGTTTTCTATAACAGGGTCGTTTGGAATTACTTAAAAGTGGCTCAACGTTGCTGTATCGATATAAAGACAATGAATCAGTCTCGTAAGTCAAGGATACTTATAAACTTTTGGTCATATACTTTCTATACTCTAAATCACCTATATACCTCTCTTTCAAAATGGTATTTCCAGTCTGCTGTATTAAGTGTTTCCATTACAGACAAACTTCACTTCAAAACAGTGCCAAGAATTAGAGACAAACGGTTTTCAAACGATGCGAAATGAAACGGAACGCATGTCTTTAAATAGTAAACTCGAAAGCTTTTACTTTACTTGAAATATTTTAGCTTTTCTATGACGACCTAGCTAGCTAGCTTAGCGCGATCTATGCTGGCCAGGGTCCTGGCTGTGTCAGCCTAACTTTTTATGATGGTCGTTAAGTTCTGTACAGCGTATTTATAGTAGAGATGAATCGTACGTTACCCATGTTTGCACCCCCCCCCCCAGTAAATCCATCCCTGGTGTAAATCAGACCATTTAGTGCCACTCAAAGACCTCATAAAATATTTTTAGGAAAGTTAAAGGGTTTGAATTAGAAGAAAAATTAGTGTATCAAATAATCGAAGAAGCTGGAAACAAGGGTACCTTAACACTTCTATTATTTCTTCACTCGTTAATTCAGAGACGACTTTCGTCCACTGCGCTCAATTTTAGCTTAAGGTGGCTCAATACAGTTTTCTATAAAGTGGAAAATTCACGATTTAGATCCGAATTTGTGGACAAGTATTACTTGTTAAAACACAAAAAGTACCTTACTGGTGTAAAACAACATCCGAAGGTTTGAATTTTTTCACAAAAGTTACGCAACTGCCGTTGCTATGACCAGAATGACGTTTCAAGATGGCGGATATTTTGGCTTTAAAGTAATTTAACTCGAAAACGACATTTAAGTAATTTAACTCGGTCCCATTTTATAAAAAACTGTATTGAGCCACCTTAAGTTAGGTTACACCACTGTACATGTCTACATTTCTAGGAATATGGATACGAGACATTCGTTACAAAAGCAATCTTCAGTTAACTCAAGTGAACAAAATTCTCAAGACGTTGGAAAGCAAGAAATTAATTAAAGCCATCAAATCAGTAGCGGTAATATTTTTGATATTCATGCAACTGGCCATTTTAACAGGAAGAAAATACCACGAGGATTATTATGATCTCTGGGGTCGGTGAGAATAATGGTTCCAATCTGACTCTACTATCTACCATACACTACTGTAAAGGTTTTCTCCGGGTATTATGGATTCCTCGTGAGTCTTGTAGTAACACTGGATCAATAGGGGGGATGCCTCTTACTAGACCTCCAGAGAGAACAGTTTAGAACTAATACCAAGATTTTGGGGGGCATCTCGTTCGATAGAACTAATAGTAGAAGGTTTAGGTTGATGGATATTTCGAGTGAAATATTATATACAATAGTTTAGACCTGAACCGGAACGGCTGCGAAAAATGCAACTCTAAGTCCTCCGACAGGAATTGAATCTGCGGCCCTGCGATTCCGGTGCAGCGCTCTGACCACTGAGCTACACAACGCTCTAACTAACTGAGCTACAGAGACTTTGTTGCCAGAGAGCCTATATGCATTTTTCACAACTGCTCAGGTTAGGTCTAAAAATGTATATAAATTTTCGTTCGAGTATTCCAACAAAGTCAGTTTAGTTTAGCGTTACAGTAGTTCAAATATTTTTAGCTTAGCAGTTTTTTACCTGTCGTAACAAAGAAAAACATACCATTAATTTAAATGTGACGATTTTCTTTGTCAGGCCTCAAAAAAGAAAGTGTATATGCTGTTTAATCTCGAACCAGATCAGTCAGTCACGGGAGGGTCATGGTATAGTGATCAGGATTTTGAGTCAGAATTTGTCGACGTACTCAACCAACAGTGTTTTAAATTCCTACAACAAAAGGTAAGAGCTAGAATTTGGGAACGTTTAGTCGATTACAAGCCAGATTTGTTGTGCCATTTTATTAGGGCCTATGATTTCTTTTGTTCGCTGTAAAGTTTAACTGAAAAAATAACCGAATTTAACTGAAATAATTTAACTGAAAAAAGTTCATAGCCCTATCAGTTCTCAACTGTTTTCTCTAAATTATTAGTTCTCAACTCTTATTAGTCCGCTGTTAGTATTGTTCCAGAACGAAACCTAAACTAGCCATATTTTTACTGGATGGCTCTATCCGTTCTAAACTGTTCTCCCTAGAGGCCCCCTACGCGATAAAACAGGAGTACTCGTTGCTGAGAAACCGGCAGAGAACGTCAAGCTAGAAGCATGCTTCTCACCTGCGACGTTAAATTATAATCAGACAACTGCATATTGCAAGAATTGAACCCCGCACTAAACACTGTCTTCAAAACCTCGATATTCTTTTATTATTGTTGTCTCTACAACCTATTATTTCTTCATATTTCTAAGGCAGCTGAAGCAAAGGAACTGTCAAGCGATCCTTTAGCGCATAAAAATTCTTCCTATGGTTCCTCACAAGATATCCTAAAGTACATCACCGACCTCGGTATAAGCAAGGTAATAAATATATGCTAACAAACTATTTGACCCTGTGATCCCATATTATTCATCGATACCTATACACTGGGACAACACATTCAAAAAGGTAATCCAACTTGGACTGGTTTCTGTGCGTCAGATACTGGGTTAAATGATTTAATTTTTACATAGAACGAAAGACCAACTCTTTAGCTTTCCAATGATGCTTTTCATGTTTCATTACGGACAAAATTGACCGAGTACTTGTCTGTTAAAAATTGTTTGTCGAAATTGCATTCTTCCACCGATGGGAATTAACCCGCGCAAATCGAAGCAAATTTAATTCCCAAAAGGCCCAGTTGAACTCAGAAGACATTATTTCTATGGCTCTATGATATAAAGAAGACATTATTTCTATGGCTCATTTCTGTCGTATGCTATAGGTTCAGTTATCAATCAAAGACATCGAGACAATTTTAGATACTTTAATATTTGACGGCAAGTTAGAAAGGACCATAGTCAATGACACCTCGGCGGGATCAAGTAGGCTGGGGGAATATAGACAGAAGAAACTCTACAGAGCTGTTAAACCCATCTTGTCGTCAACAGGACTTGTGCGCGTACCTTGTGGCGTATGTCAGGTAAGGTTAATACTAAAACCCAGGTCAAACGAGAATTGATGAGAGTTCAAGCATAACTTCAGAATTTTATAGGGAGCGACGCTACCTCCAAATTCAAAACCTGCACTTCAAAACGTAGCTGAATTACAGTAAGATTTCTAGAGTTCCAGGCCAACTCGAAAAATCAAGTAGGGGCAGTGGAGCTAGCCATGCATCTAAAGCCCCTTACAGACGAGCAAGTTTTCCTTGACAAGTTCCTTGTCGAGTTTACTTGTTCGTGTGTACGGCAAACAAGTTTTTTCCATCAATTTTTCCTTGACAAGTTTTACGAGCCCGTGTATTAACGACACAAGTGAATACTTCATGTTTATAGTGGCAATGGCCGCTCAACTAGATCGAAAATAAGTGTGCAGTGGCGTACTGCGCATTTCCTTGTCAAGTTTTCCTTGTCGGCCGTACACACGAACAATTTTCCTTGTTCGAAAGCTGGCATGACTAGCTTTTGAACAAGGCTCCTTGTCAAGGAAAACTTGTCAATTTTTTACCGTACACACGGGCAAATAAAACTTGTCAAGGGAAACTTGTCAAGGAAAACTTGCTCGTCTGTACGGGGCTTAAGCCTGGAGTTAATAACTAACAACTCTAAAAATTACGTGAAGCTAATTATCTAAGCCGGAAGTTACCAACTAACTCCAAAACTCATCAACTAACACGAGGAGATTTGACAGACATGTCATGCAGCATCGGGCGTGAGACCGCATTTCCAAATTTGTATATTGCAATGCAGAATTTTAATCAGGTGCAACTAGATTACTGCACTCTACAGCCACAAAAGTCGCTAATAGCCTGGCTCCATTCGAAGATTGGGTACCTCCACAAAAATAAAATCTACAGGCATGAAGAGTTGCAACTCTCGCTCGCGTTTGACCGCCAATTCTCATGCACTTTCATCAAATTTGTGCTGGTTCAGATTTTGATGAGAGCTTTTGCTCGTTTGACCGGTACGCGTAGTAATATCCAGTCAACTCTCATGCAACTCTTGTTCTCGTTTGACCAGGGCATGCGAGTTGATGAAACTCTCATGCAAACTCTCACCAACTCTCATATTCGTTTGAACAGAGCTTAATTCGTTACTCGAATACAATTTATATTTTGTTTTATGCCGTTCGAACTAGAGCTGGACCCATCGGCCAGTTTTCGTAATCGATTAATCGTTACCAACAATCGATTAATCGTATTGTATAAATCATGACACGTTGCAACTGTTTGTCTCTTTGAATGAAGAGTTGCTTACTTGCTTTTTTACTATATTTAATATTTTCCAGTTGTAACTCATTTACAAAACAAGTAAATAAGTCAACAAGAACGTAACATATAACATATAAAGGTAAAAGGGCTGGTGTTTAGTTGTTTACATTACATTACAATCGGAGCGTCGCGATTTACGAGGCGCGCCACTTCGGAGAGCAGAGCGTCGCACCACTGCTTCGCCGCAAAACTTGCAACGGAAACACCGTCCCATAAATACAAGGCCTATCCAGCACACTTTCGGACAACAAATTTTCTCTCAGCAAATTTTTAATTCTGGAACGAAACTCATTGCGGTATTGCTTCTCTATTAACTGTCGTTGTCGATGATCCGATTGTTGTTAACGTTAATCGATTGTCGAGAAAAAAATCGATTAATCGGGCACAGCTCTAGTTCTAACTTTCCAAACTCACTATTAATCAGAAGACAGGACGGCTCTTTGCGATTTAATATATTGCGCACTTGAGGCAGTATTTCATAATCCTATATTCTCTGATTTCTTCAGCTTGTAGACAAATGTGAAGAAGGATCAGCGATATCCCCGAGCACATGTATTTATATGAAAGAATGGCTGGATTACTAATGAACAGACACGTGGAATAATGAAAAAACAATCGAGTAAACTAAAAACATACTAATCAAAACTGAAAACACGGACTGAAAATATTGTTTTATAAACTATATATAATATAAAGAATTGTGTGTAAATTATTTGTCTGCAATTGTAAAGAATAAAGTGCATTTTAAGTAAGTTTGGGTATGTTTCCACCTGTGGTTTGTTTGTTTGTTTGTTTGTTTGTTTGTTTGTTTGTTTGTTTGTTTGTTTGTTTGTAAACATGATAACTCAAAAATATCAAACATTTTAATACGAAAATTTGTAGAGCTAATAATGGCCATAGGCCATAGGGACAAATCGAGTAAATTTTGGTTCGATTTGGATGAAAATTGGATAAGAAATTTACAAAATTTTGTTTTGCTTTCCCTGCCTAAAAAGAATTGAATGCGATATTAGTGCATGTATAATTTAGGCATGAATACTTGACTTAATTCGCTGGTGAAGGTAATTATGTAGTCTCTGAGTATTTATAAAATAGGTATGCCTTTGCAAACTATCAAACATTGTTGCAAAAGTACATGAAAAACCGGACGTTTCCTCAAACGTCTCCTTGTTTCCTCAAACGTCTCCTTGTTTGCCCAATCTCGAAACCTTACTGTAATGTTGCGGAAACATTTGAAAACTTTATTCATGTTAACCTTTCTTCAACATTCAACAATTTCAGGAGCAATTTATTTCGCAAGCGCGTAACAGCCTCGTACCCAGGCTCCAACTCGGACGCGTGGATATCGCGCGTGGTCGCAGCACTAGTGCTAGTCGCAGCACTAGTGCTGACCACGGACCTATACTAAAGTTTAGTATTGGTCAGTGGTGCTGACCCGCCTAGTGCTGCGACCACGCGCGATATCCACGCGTCCGAGTTGGAGCCTGGGGACGAGGCTGAGCGCGTAATTGTTTGCCTTGCATTGAGTTAAATTATTTCGAGATTAAAGTAAAATATTTACAAATTATAATATATATACAACAAAGTTACAATGTGGTTACAACTTATAGTTAGATTGTACTGAATTAGTGAGTAGAGGGGTTTCGCTATAATAAACCCTTAAAATCCAATTTCTTGCGCTGATACTTTAGCCTTATTTATCTATCATTATAACGAACATTCCACAAAACAAATTAGGTTTATGCAATTATTCTTTCCAGAGTTTTTAGTTATAGAAATAGCTGACGTCAGCATTATTTCAAAAGTCGTTACACGCTATTTTTAGGCACAACATAACTGAAAAATGTTGGTTTGGCTTTCAAACGGATCAATAATCTGTTTCAGATTACAGTTGTAAAGCTGAATATCATTTAGAGATGCCATGCCGTGTTGTTGATTTGAATTTGGCAACAACAAATATAAATGTAATAAATATGCGATATATTTATATATTTTTTCAAAAAAGATATCCAATTTGAACTAACAGTAAAATAAGCAAATTAATTGAATATAATAACCAAACTTTATGCATTAAAAAAAAAAAAAAATAGCTTTAACCTTTTTTAATAATATCATGACGTCAGCAGCATATCAAAAACTCTATAACTCAGGAAGGAATATTTGTATCAACCTAGAATTTAAAAAAAAAGTCGGTGCAGTGATCTACAAAACATATAAAGTAATCAGCTTTTCAGCTTTCGTTTTTAATATATAACAAATTTGCAACGCTAGATAAAACCCCTCTATTCGGCTTGTGCAGTCACGCGAGAATATTACGTCATGCTATATAACCGGCAATTTTGGGGGGCAAATCGTGGATTTCAAGAAGCGCCGTTTTCGTTTATATCTTGCGAAATACCGAGACGTATAAGATAATCTATACCTCTCTAGAATCCTTGAACAACGATGAGTATTTTGGTGTGCAGTTTGTTGCTTTAGCATGTCTAGAACTCGAGTTATTCAGGAAAGTTGGCGTACGTATTGATGTAAAAAATTGTCAGCCATCTTGAATTTGATTTTAATTAGTTTGAATTTATCCAATGAAAATGGTGGAATTTGCCACCCAAAAAACCGGAAGCCACACAATTTCGAGTTGTGACGTCACTTGCACAAGCCAAATACATGTACAGGCCTCAAATCTAGCGGCTACATTCGAATGCTGAAATGTTGCCAATATACAAATTGACAAAACCTTATGCATAGGTGGCTAACAATATCGCTTCACCATTTTCCCCTTTTCGCCCAGTCTTTTGGAGTCCAATGTATAAATATCCGATCAATTCTGAGTTTACGTTTCTGCATAGCGCGTTTGTGACCTTCCACAATGTCTTTAGTGAAAGTGAGAATGTACTGTCCTTTGTAATATTGAATAAGACCAAGATGTTGCAGAGTGGAGACCACATCTTCTTTGCGGATACTTGTCTTCTCACAAATATCACTATAGATGGTGGAGTTATTAAACATTGTTGGATTTTTAACATAGGCGGAACTCTATAACTAATCTCTATAACTGTATAGAAAAACGGATCAAAAACTTGATAAGCAGGAAAGTAAATAAGAATTATACTGTAGTACTGTACTTACTTGATAGTTATGCTCGGTTGATTGCCATCATCAGATTCCAAACTGATCAAGATTTCTAAAATAGTTTGTGACCAATAACTTCGATACGAAAGTAAGCCGAGATCGGAAAGTGGTTTTTCAGGTGTGCCCGTTTTGCCTTCAGACCTTGATAACTCGTAACCTGAAAATTATAGAAATATTATTGCTGTAATGTGTTGAATTGAAGTTACAAGTTCAGGCAGGCCCCGTGTGGTACAGCTTGTACAAGCACACTCAGTCCTCGTATTATCGACAGAATGTGTTTTTAATTTGTATCCATGTGTATGTACTTAAACCACAGTACCTTTTACAAGAAAGCACAAGAACTCTAGAAGGCATTACGACTTAAGGATATTGCATTTAATTCATTACCAAAGTGAAAGCACCGACTCGAAGAGCTGGAATGAATCGCTTCTGTTTATTCGGGCCGTGCAGTCACCGAGAGTATTACGTCATGCTAAATAATCCGCGTAATAATTGGTGGCAATATCATGGATTTCATCCAGGGCCGTTTTCGCTTATATCTTGCGAAATACTGAAGGTTGCATCTCGCTAGACTCCGTGAACAACGAGGAGTATTTTGACGTATAGTTTGTCTAGAACTTGAATTATTGGCGTGCGTATTAATGTCAGCCATGTTGGATTTCATTTTAATTAGTTTGAAACTTTGAATTTGCCCAGTGGAATTTGCCTCCCAAAATGGCGGAAGGTAAAAAATTATGAGTTATGAAGTCACTTGCAAGGGCTGAATAGACTATATGAAAGTTACTGCAAGTAGGTAATTCAAAAGTCATTAAACAATTGAATCGTCGATTATAGCATGTTAGGGAAATTTAGCAAACACAACGCGACGTCAAAGAGGACGTGAAATGGCGTGATATGCCCATTTATGGATGTGCCCACGCCATTTTTACGTCTTCATTGACGTCGCGTTGTGTTTGCTAAGTTTCCCTATTGTGATGCGGCCTCCCGATAATAAATAAATCGAATATATTATATAGAACTTACTAAATTCAATTAAAAGCTTGCCGTAGCCTTTCCTTTGATATTGTGGCAGTGTCAAGATGCAAGCAACGTTGTAATCTTCGGTCGATTCTTTCTCCTGAGAAAATATTGTAAACAGATATATAAATAAATACGTAAAATGCATGGAGGGTTAGTTATAAATGTATTTTTCTAGAATGCAGGAACCATTGAGTATTCTTATGAAATACAGAACTATACCGTAGTAGCTCTGAAAACAGTTAAACATTTTTCAAAATTCAAGATTTTGGTGACATCTCACTCGATGGAATAACAATTGAAAGGTTTTGTAGATGGAAAATTATTGAGTGAAAATTATATATATTTATTAGACCTAACCAGGAACAGCTGCGAAAAATGCAACTATAGGTCCCTGGCAGGAATCGAATCTGCGGCCCTGCGATTCCGGTGCAGCGCTCTAACCAACTGAGCTACAGAGTCCAGTTGTCGAGCTCCAACCACAAGTTCATGTATATATACTAGGGTACTGCCAAGTTAAGTTGTGGGTAAATATCAAGATTTTGGTGGCATCTCACTCGATGGAATAACAATTGAAAGAAACAATTCACAATTGTTATTCACATTTATTAGACCTATTTATTAGGTCTAATAAATGTATATAATTTTCACTCAATAATTTTCCATCTACAAAACCTTTCAATTATTTTTCAAAATTGTTTAATCTACGTGACAAACAGTGCGTTTGTTTTAACTTCAGACAACCATTACATATACTGGATCAATAAAATACCTTGGAAAAATAACCAACAATGTGAAAACCTTTGTTATCATGCTGCGTCATAACGTAGAACAAAAATGGATCCGTGTCGTAAAACAATGTCTTGTGGTCAAGAAACAACTTTGCGAGGAGACAAAGATTTTGAGCATATATCTAAATGGAAAAGAATACTTGTCTAATACCGACAAATGATTTCTCGTACATACTGTAAATCTTCTATTAAGGGGAGGGGCCACCTAAAAGAAAATTTTCAAAAATCTGAAATTTTTAGGCCTCCCCTCAAATTCCCTCTTAAATATCCTCCATTGTAGATGACGAAATTCATTAAGCCCCACTCTCTTTTAAGCCCCATACCCCGGGCCCGCCCCTTGCCTTTATAACAGATACATGTGAGTTGATTGGAGTTATTAGCAGGGGTGTCTATAGTTACCAGAGGGGTTACTTTTTTCCCCACCCTCAATTTTGAAATGGTCACTTTTCTTCCCCTACCCAGGAGCGGTCTGTAGAAAAATATTGATAATTTAAGACTGATCGGGAGTAGTGAATACTCAGGTTTTGAAGTTCTTTTCACCAGCGGTGCTGGGGCTGTGGCCCATTGTTTAGTCATTTAATCACTACCAATTGGGTAGTTTTGAGGGTTCCGGACCTTTGTTGGCCAGGAAAATATTGAATTTTTGAAGTTCAAAGTGGCCATTTCCTGCATTTTCAGGGTGAAATTCTTGCAAACAGAACAACAAAAATTTGACGTGCAGTTGGAAGAAGATCGTACTTCCATGAATTTTAAGCTTATATTATTTTCCTTCCTTCCTTCCCCTCCCCTTTCCTTCTTCCTCATTTCCTCTTTAGGGTCACTTCCTTTCCCAAACCCCTATTTTTCTATTTATTGGTAAAAAAATTTGAAGAAAAGGCTAAAGGCCTAAAAACAATATTACGAGAGAAGCATAATTAAAACCAGTTTGAACGTACAATTTTAGCCTCAATTTGTTGTAAATACGTCAAAGTAAAGCAAAGCAAAAAACCCGAGAAAATTCTTCACTGAGCCTACGATGGCATGCGATGAATGCTCAGAGATATGGCCAAGATTCAGGTAAGTAGTTCATCTTCTGGAGCTATAGTGGTTTAGTGGATCCTGACCCCACGCTAACCCCTGTAACCCACCGTTCATTCAATATATACACCAAACCACACTCTAAAGCTTGTGGTGCAAGGATCCACTTTGGCTCCAAAAGATGAAGTACATACGAAAACTCATCAGTTTTTCCGGGTCAATTTGATTGACAACCTCAGTGTAATGCAATCCTAACTCCAATCTTAACTTTAATCCTAACCCTTGTGATGCACTTCCGGATAGCGATATGGAGAGTCACCTTTTTTGGCATGCACGACATTTTTTATTGAAGAATTTTCGTATATAACAAGGATTTTATTACTGTCATATATTCCCTGCAGCGCAGATGATTTATAATATATGTATTTAACAAATTCATTTCGCGCGTACCTTTGATGAAACTGAGTAATTAAAAATTTTAAAATACCTAAAAGTTGATATTCAATAGATCCGACGCTTTACAATACAAAATGCAGAGATGATCGCCGTACAGAGGAATTTTGGATGAGAGGAATTTTACCCTGGTTCGGGCTCATATTCTTTGGAAGAAACCTCTTTCCTCATCAACAGAAATTGAACTTTCAGAGTGGACTTGTTACTAATTGATTTTAAATAAATTGTACATTTGACAACAGTGTTGTTGTAAACAATTCTTTGTTGAATAAATTATTCATACTTGTCTCAAAAAATAAATTAAATGGAACAAGGCAGCATTACAACGTTCGAGTTAATGTTGTATATTGCATGTCAATAGAGTATAAAATAGTCTGGAAGTATTAATACAAATAGGAATATAAAGATCTGGCTGAGTATCGGAAAGGGAAACATCGACTATGCTAAGCAATTCGACACTGCCAAACTCTGCTACGGCGTGTATCTACGACATATATTTCCCTACTGGTATAAAAGCGATTGCATTACAAGCTGCGGTGGCGATTATAAATATCGTTATTGCCCTCTTCGGAACACTGGCCAACGGTCTCGTCATAATGGCTTACTATCGTAACTCTCGTTTACGAACAATTCAGAACACGATCTTTTTTTTACTTGCCATCACAGATTTTAGCGTAACTGCTTTTGTACAACCGATGTTTGTGGTCGCCATCTGGACACGTTTGCAGGGGAACTATAGTTGCATTTTATGGAGACTTGGTGCCTTTCTATCGATGTTGCTCTTGGAACTATCACTGATAACCATTGTTATTCTTAGTTTGCAAAGTTATATAACCTTAGCTTATCCGTATCACTGGCAAAGTATAATTACGAAGTCCCGTTTGGCAATAGTGATTGTCTTTTCCTGGCTTCTCATATTGCTAAAAAATCTAGTTATTTTTCTACATAACGACTTTGTTCAATACGCATCGTTTTGTATTGCATGTTCTGCAATCATCATCGTGGTTTTTACCTGGTGTTGGACGTATAAACTCGTGGCTCGACATCGAAAGGCTATTCAAACCACGCAAACTCCTTCAACCAACCAAAATGTTTCACGAAAGAAAATCCTACGATCAACAATAACAGCATTCGCCATTATCGTAAGTCTTCTGGCATGTTACTTCTTGGGTCTGTGCTTTACGATCTTCCAAACATTTCTAAACCCTTCGAAACTTGGTCATAATACGTTCGTGATCTTGTGGTCAGTGGCAGTGACATTAATGTATTTAAACTCTCTGCTAAATCCCTGCATTGTTTTCTGGCGAAGCAGTTGCTTCAGAGAAGCGGTGACGAATATTTTCAATTAGACAAACAAAAACATTTCAAAATGTTATACAGGCAGTAAAAACACGCATAAAAAACTCACTATTTTTGGCGACAAATTGTCAAGATTAGGGCGGCGAGTGCCTTGCATACTAATGAGTGTGGCGTCAATAAAGGGCTTCAAACGGTTCCTATAACTATACTACCTCGATATAAATGAAGAGCTGAGATTACGTCTGAAAACAATACAAAAGATTTGTCAAATCGGTTTGAAGATTGAAAGCGCACCGAATGTAAATAATAATCACTTTGCATGCAATTATGTATATTTGCTTGCTGACTTCTTAATTTGCTTTACTTGTAAATATTTGTTAATGTTTTACAGTCGCCCAATGTGGAGACGGGCATTTATAGCTGACAACTGAGTAGTTTTGAGGGTTCCGGGCCTTTGTTGGCCAGGAGAGGTTTGATTTTTTGAAGTTCAAAGTGGCCATTTCCTGCATTTTCAGGGTGAAATTCTTGCAAACAGAACAACAAAAATTTGACGTGCAGTTGGAAGAAGATCGTACTTCCATGAATTTTAAGCTTATATTATTTTCCTTCCTTCCTTCCTCTCCCCTTTCCTTCTTCCTCATTTCCTCTTTACGGTCACTTCCTTTCCCAAACCCCTATTTTTCTATTAATTGGTAAAAAATTTGAAGAAAAGGCTAAAGGCCTAAAAACAATATTACGAGAGAAGCATAATTAAAACCAGTTTGAACGTACAATTTGAGCCTCAATTTGTTGTAAATACGTCAAAGTAAAGCAAAGCAAAAAACCCGCGAAAATTCTTCACTGAGCCTACGATGGCATGCGATGAATGCTCAGAGATATGGCCAAGATTCAGGTAAGTTCTTCATCTTCTGGAGCTATAGTGGATCCTGACCCCACGCTAACCCCTGTAACCCACCGCTCATTCAATATATACACCAAACCATGCTCTAAAGCTTGTGGTGCAAGGATCCACTTCGGCTCCAAAAGATGAAGTACATACGAAAACTCATCAGTTTTTCCGGGTCAATTTGATTGACAACCTCAGTTTAATGCAATCCTAACTCCAATCTTAACCTTAATCCTAACCCTTGTGATGCACTTCCGGATAGCAATATGGAGAGTCACCTTTTTTGGCATGCACGACATTTTTTATTGAAGAATTTTCGTATATAACAAGGATTTTATTACTGTCATATATTCCCTGCAGCGCAGAAGATTTATAATATATGTATTTAACAAATTCATTTCGCGCGTACCTTTGATGAAACTGAGTAATTAAAAATTTTAAAATACCTAAAAGTTGATATTCAATAGATCCGACGCTTTACAATACAAAATGCAGAGATGATCGCCGTACAGAGGAATTTTGGATGAGAGGAATTTTACCCTGGTTCGGGCTCATATTCTTTGGAAGAAACCTCTTTCCTCATCAACAGAAATTGAACTTTCAGAGTGGACTTGTTACTAATTGATTTTAAATTGTACATTTGACAACAGTTGTAAACAATTCTTTGTTGAATAAATTATTCATACTTGTCTCAAAAAATAAATTAAATGGAACAAGGCAGCATTACATGTTCGAGTTAATGTTGTATATTGCATGTCAATAGAGTATAAAATAGTCTGGAAGTATTAATACAAATAGGAATATAAAGATCTGGCTGAGTATCGGAAAGGGAAACATCGACTATGCTAAGCAATTCGACACTGCCAAACTCTGCTACGGCGTGTATCTACGACATATATTTCCCTACTGGTATAAAAGCGATTGCATTACAAGCTGCGGTGGCGATTATAAATATCGTTATTGCCCTCTTCGGAACACTGGCCAACGGTCTCGTCATAATGGCTTACTATCGTAACTCTCGTTTACGAACAATTCAGAACACGATCTTTTTTTACTTGCCATCACAGATTTTAGCGTAACTGCTTTTGTACAACCGATGTTTGTGGTCGCCATCTGGACACGTTTGCAGGGGAACTATAGTTGCATTTTATGGAGACTTGGTGCCTTTCTATCGATGTTGATCTTGGAACTATCACTGATAACCATTGTTATTCTTAGTTTGCAAAGTTATATAACCTTAGCTTATCCGTATCACTGGCAAAGTATAATTACGAAGTCCCGTTTGGCAATAGTGATCGTGTTTTCCTGGCTACCCATATTGCTAAAAAATCTCGTTCTTTTTCTACGTAACGACTTTGATGATTACGTAACGTTTTGTATTATATGTTCTGCAATCATCATCGTGGTTTTTACCTGGTGTTGGACGTATAAACTCGTGGCTCGACATCGAAAGGCTATTCAAACCACGCAAACTCCTTCAACCAGCCAAAATGTTTCACGAAAGAAAATGCTACGATCAACAATAACAGCATTCGCCATTATCGTAAGTCTTCTGGCATGTTACTTCTTAGGTCTGTGCTTTACGATCTTCCAAACATTTCTAAACCCTTCGAAACTCGGTCATAATACGTACGAGAACTTGTGGTCAGTGGCAGTGACATTAATGTATTTAAACTCTCTGCTAAATCCATGCCTTGTTTTCTGGCGAAGCAGTTGCTTCAGAGAAGCGGTGACGAATATTTTCAATTAGACAAATAAAAACATTTCAAAGTGTTATACAGGCAGTAAAAACACGCATAAAAGAACCACTATTTTTGGCGACAAATTGTCAAGATTAGGGCGGCGAGTGCCTTGCATACTAATGAGTGTGGCGTCAATAAAGGGCTTCAAACGGTTCCTATACTATACTACTTCAATATAAATGAAGAGCTTAGATTAGGTCTGAAAACAATACAAAAGATTTGTCAAATCGCTTGAAGATTGTAATGTAAATAATAATCACTTTGCATGCAATTATGTATTTGCTTGCTGACTTTCTTCTTAAATTTTTTTACTTGTAAATATTTGTTAATGTTTTACAGTCGCGCAATGTGGAGACCAGCATTTATAGCTGACAAAAGCTGACAATGTTAGTGTGGTAAAATATAGTTTATCATCGTCATCACAATTCTGCTGGACATGTTACTTCTCTGGTTTGACCAATATTTGACTCTTTCGATCAGACTGAGAGTAAAGCCCCGTACAGACGAGCAAGTTTTCCTTGACAAAGTTTTATTTGCCCGTGTGTACGGCAAAAAATTGACAAGATTTCCTTGACAAGGAGCCTTGTTCAAAAGCTAGTCATGCCAGCTTTCGAACAAGGAAAATTGTTCGTGTGTACGGCCGACAAGGAAAACTTGACAAGGAAATGCGCAGTACCACACTACACACTTATTTTCGATCTAGTTGAGCGGCCATTGCCATTATGAACATGAAGTATTCACTTGTGTCGTTAATACACGGGCTCGTAAAACTTGTCAAGGAAAAATTGATCGAAAAAACTTGTTTGCCGTACACACGAACAAGTAAACTCGACAAGGAAAACTTGCTCGTCTGTACGGGGCTTAAGACATTGGAAAGTTTCAGAGAGTTCAGACTAAGATAGTTTTCCTTTAATACATCATTTTAAATATTCTGCTATTAATTTATGGGTGGCATGATCGTGCAGGATTACATCGAAGTGCCGTTTTCGCTTAAATCTTGCGAAATACTGAGAGTTTTAAGACAAGCTATATCTCGCTAGAGTCCTTGAACAACGAGGAGTATTTTGGTGTATAGTGTGTTGTTTTAGCATGTCTTGAATACGAGTTATTAAGGAACGTCAGCGTACGATTATTGTCAGCCATGTTGGATTTCATTTCAATTTGCTTGAATTTGTCCACTGGGAATAGACGAGTTCCAACTTCTCTCAAGCAATAATATAGGATAGTACACAATTCTTATGGTAAAACTTAATTTTTTTCTTCGGCAGTATTAAATTGGTCTCCAAGTAAATGATCGACATACCTTGTTTTTCCTACCATCAATTTCAAAGAATGAAATACTTTGTTTTCTATAAATCTCATTACCAGGAGGATGTCGAAGACTGCATTTGGTCTAGGCAAGAACAACATTTGAATGTAAAAGGCATTCAAAAATAAAAGTAAAACATATTTCTCTTTATATATTTACAACTCGTTATTCGCGTTGTCACGCATAAACAGTTTACAAGACGTTTCAAGCGAAGGCACTTAAGGTAAGTAAGTAAGTGGGGGTGCACTTTTCATCCTTACTTGCAGCTGAGAGCTGAGCTGAATTACGAAGGACGCAGCTCGACTTGATCGAGTCGAAGGCTTATTAAAGGCGCCTCTGCATGGCTGCCACCGTATGACTCAGGTCTGATCAGGGAGCACAGCTACGATGGAAGGGTTACTATGGGGCTTATCCAAACCCACCCTGCCAACATTCCCTGTGGGAGGAAATCGGAGCACCCGGAGAAAACCCACGACGTTCGGTAGAGCGTTGACAAACTCTTTTCACATGAGTGTCAGGAGTTCGCAACGAGAATCGAGAATCAATTGGAAGATACAAATGAATACCCTTTTCTGATAAAGCTGTTTATAGTTTCATTCAGAGCTGCATGTTTATAGTTTCTTAAAAAACTCATTAATAATTCATGAGAAAAGACAAAGGAAATCACTACCGTGTCAGTGGTTTTATATGAAATCATGTTAATTTACATAAACTTTAGCTTTGATTTTCTCGGCTTAGACAATGTTTATTTTTAAAATTACTTCGCCAATGAACTCATAAGATGGGTCGTTTTTTTTTATAGTTTTTTTTTATTCAACTTCGCCTCAATGGCAGGGAGTCCACAACAGCGTCAGCCAATTACTGTGGCCCCATTGTTAGTTCCTAAGGGTTAGTATTAGAGGGAGGAAACCGGAGTACCCGGGGAAAACCCTCGAAGCACAGGAGAGAATCTCAACTTACATGAGTGATTTGAGCACACTGCCGATCTCATGCGAGTACCAACGGTGACCTCGACCTGTAGTGAAACAGGCTCAACTCAGTGGTAAGAGGCAGCGCGCTAACCGCTTCCGCCACCCGTGCTACCCCCCGTAGCGACACCCGTGCGACACCCGTGTTACCGCCACCCGTGCTACCCCCCGTGCTTCCGCCACCCGTGCTACCCCCTTGGCCAAGGGGGGTGCAGGAGGGGTGCCAATTCCGATATCAAATCCATTTATCAAACAGAAATATAATATTGGGCCATTGATGGGCTTTTTGACCATCTAGGCCATCTTATTTAAAAAAAAAATTCTGACAAGATAATTCCCCTATCCCTGTAGGGGGTCCTCAGTGATGATCCACCCTTCCTAGGTCGCCTACCGCACTCTGTTTCATGACCAATGCCCACTTAGCACCCCCCCCCCCGCCATCAAACCAAGCTGGATCCATCCTTGTTCCATCTACTAACACCTTCTACCATTAATCCAATCGAACGAGATGCAGAGGAAAATCTATATGTTGTATTACTAATTGCAAACAAAATATGAGAGAATATTTACCCTGTGTCGTTTTAAGCAATGAAGACTCTTGGTAAACTTGAGACAAAACTCACAAAGATAGACTATCGGGACTTTGGTGAGTTCTTCAGGGTAAGGCGAGAAATACCATGGTTGTATAAGGTGCTTGCCAAGTTGAACCATTTTTATGTTCTTCATACGTGTGACGACGTCGTCATGACTACGATCGTGCACCATACTGCCTCCCTTTCTTAATTTATCGCTCACACTGTTCGAACTATCGTCGCCATCTACCTGTTAGCATGAAATACAAGAAGAATACTAATTACTGCACGATGTTACACAAGGGCCGTAGCTGGTGGTGCGACAATGCGACATTTGTTACACCAATGATTTCACGGAAAATATTTTTTCATAGCTTAGTATAAAGTTCGTTGTAGTTTAGTTTATTATGTTTACCACTCTGAGGTGGACGGAAAGCCTTAACAGGTTTTGCAACCCAATTGACAAAGGTTCCGATGGTTAGTTAGTTAGTTAGTTAAGGCATAGTTAATAGAGAGGGCTGGTTTGGAAGCTTCATTAAAGTACAATATAACTCATTATCTATGCTATTGTCCAGGTTTATGCAAAAATGTAGTCCTTCATTATCACGTGTGTATTGTATTTTCACACAAACAACCAATAGCAACGTTTTGGTTTATTTTCCCATCCGTAACTTAAACAATTGCCCAGTTTTGACATGGTTATTGGTTGTTTAGGTGAACATACAATACACATTACACACGTGACGACGAAGAACTACATTTTTGCATAAACCTAAACCAACATAGATAATGGATTTCATTGTACTTTCGTGAAGCTTCCAAACCAGCCCTCTCTATTAACTATGGTTAAGGTTAGTACCTAAGGGTTAGTTTTTAGCGAGGGAGGACAACCGGGGTACCCCGGAGAGAAAACCCCTCGAAGCACAGGAGAGAACCAACCAATCTCAACTTACATGAGTTTATCAAGCACAGGAACGTTACCCAACCGAAGTAAATCACTGCCCTCGACCTGCCGTATAGCCGGCTTAACTCAGAGGTAAGCGCGCTAACCGCATCTACCACCCGTCCTTCCCCAAAACTGAATGATCATTAACTGAACTCAATGATAGAACCAGTACTGTATTAGAATACCAGTTCATTATTAAACAGCTTTTTTGAAGCAATTTAAGGCATCTCCTGAAATCACTATATACAAATAAACCTTCAACATTCAGTTCTATCAAGCGACATGTCCCAAATCTAGAATATTACCCTTTATACCACTCACTGGCATCAACCAAGTATTTACCGGGTGGGGCAAAAAAAGGTACGACTGTTTGATTTAGTATAACTTAAAAACTAAAAGAGCTATTACACTTAAACAAAGTTTCTTTGCATTCAGCGATGTCTAACTTAAATTTTGATATATGCCATGTGCATTTTAATTCAATATTGACTGAGATAGCTGCGTTTAAACTTGACTAAACACTTTTGGAAGTGTCGAGAATTAGCTAAAAACGGCCTATTAAACTACAGTAATTTGATAACCGTTATCATTTTATCGTAAGTATTATTTAAATGAAGTGAAGTTGAAGTTAGAAATGTTTCTTGAATAGATATGCTCTTTTATTCTAACATTTGGCCTTCTAACTTCAACTTCACTTCATTGAAACGAATACTGACTTGCGTAAAATGCTAATGAATGCCGTTTTTAGCTAATTCTCGACAGTTCTCAACAGTCGTACTTTTTTTTGCCCCACCCGGTATATACTTGAACAGTTGTGATTGGCTCTTGGCAAATAGCGTTGCACCAGAATCGCAGGGCCGTAGGTTTGACTTCCTACCAGAGGGCCTATAGTTGCATTTTTCGTAACTCCTCCTGGTTAGGTCTACTTAATGTATCACGGTCTAATAACTAATTATCCTCTGTTCACTATATGTTAGGGGATCAGAGTGGTCTCAGAATACACGAAATACTGTTTCAGAACCCTCGGACTTTCAAAATTTCCCAGGAGAACCCTCATATTTTCATCCCCCCAGACTACCCTATACAGATTCTCGGCTTTTGGCCAAAACAGATTAGTCGCACCAATGTTAACATCATGGCTATGGCCCAGATGTATATGAATAACACTAAAGAAAATTGAGGATTGACATTGAACACTGTTTCCTCGTTATGCCCTGGAAGCGAATTTTACCTACCTCTTCAGGACCTGACGACATGGCATTAGCTTTTCTCTTTCGATTCATCAGAGCCTTCTTGGTCCCAGTCCCTTCACGTTCAGGTGAACCAGGCTTAGACCCAGCTGCTCCTTTGCTTATTTTACTCTTGGCTCTGTTCTCCTCTTTCTTGGGCAGTTGTAGCTTCTCCTTGTCTAGAGATTCTTCACTGACCCACGTGTCAAGTCTTTTGTTAACTAATGATTAGAGCATAATAAAATCATAGGCTGCTGAAACATTTTGAAAATAGGCGGGGGGAGGGAGGGGGGGGAGGGCACCTCCCAAAAGGGGCACCTTACCACCGTTGGGTATAGTCATATCGTTGGTTTTTTGGGGGTGGATAAAGTATCTCAATGGTACAAATGTAAGGAAGAAGCTAGCGTTCTCAAGAGGACTGGATGAATGCTCCCCCTGAGAAAATTTGGATTTCTAATATCTCTGTAACATCATTTCTTGAATTCTGATCCATGGTTTACAAGACCTAAAAGCCAGGGGCCGGTTGTTCAAAAGCCGGTTAACGCTAACCGCAAGTTAAATTTTAATCTGCTGTTCTGGTTTGTATACTTCTACATGTTTGTTTATTTCAAAACTTTATAAACAAAAACTTCTATCGCCCAGTACAAGGTTGATAGAAAAAAGTATTCATATTAATATAACCGATGTCAGGAAACTTGTATGAAAGTTACCACTAACCCAGGGTTAAGTTAACCGGCTTTTGAACAACCGGCCCCAGAAGTGTAATACAAACACAACATGCAACAAGTTTCTCTCTGGGTTTAAATTTTTCACAAGAACTGTCTTGGCTACACCACCCTGGTATCTTGGTGGTTTAAAGCAAGAACATAATGTCGCGCTGATTTCTTCACACAATTCTGCCATGATAATTCAGTTTATCAAAGAAAAAGGGGGCACTTATAATCCAGAAAAAGGAACCACACAGCCTCTGAAGAAACTGTATTAACAACATCGAAGAAATATTTGTTCATATGATCCGACTTAGGAAGACAGCATACAATGTGTTACAACTCTCCTGAATTTATCTGAAGTCTCTCAATTTCCATATGTTTCTTCTGATTTAAATCTGAACCTCTGCGTCAGGTTAAAACGTTCGTGTTAACCCATTAATTGGCAGTACCCTACCACTGAAGTGTAAAATCGTCTGGCGTTAGACAGAGTAAAATACTAAAGTAGGGCGCATCTGGGCGCATTGCAAGCTAATGGGTTAAAAAAGCATGTTCATTGCCTTTTACAAAGCAGTAATTAAGCAATATCAATAAACCAAATAGGTCAAGCAATCATCCTCGTAAAACAAAAATATTAACAAAACTGTTTAACGTTCGTAACAAAAATCCAACACCATTTGAGGTAAAATACAATTGCCATAAACATTGTAGTGGCAAAAAGCTTTGAAGAAATATCAGTGAAATTGCCAACCTCCTGATGTCGGGCTGTCCACATTTGTAATGTCTGGTACTAAAATCTCAAAGACCCTGTCTATATTATCCTGGTTAGGAAGGTAGCCAAGGATGATATACAGTCATGGAGTTTAAGGCAACTGCTAAAAATTTTATATGTTTTTACAGCCAGTGATTGCATCAGATAATGAATTATATAATGCATTGCATGATTACATCATCAATATATTACATCATACTGCTCACTTGTAGCTAATCATTCACTTCTATTTGCTGTTTTTAAACATTAACCTGCCATTACCCCTAAGAATATTACGAAAGCGGGTAGGGACTTCAGACTTTAGATTTATTAAAGATTATTTAGTTCAATTGTTGCAAAATCATTTGCTAATCGATTTTAAGGTCGAATTGACTTCTAAATTCATAATTGTGGATGCTAATAGCGTTTTACATACGGAGTCCGTTGCCTAAGAGACTTCAAACTTCAGATTATTATTTGGATTGCTGATATTATTTGGATTCATTAGGAAGGATTTGTAATTGTATAGTGTATTTCTAATTCTAACCGATTTTAATATACACCCAGTAATCCATGGACTTTTGGTTTTATTTATCTTTGTATTGTTTTGTTTTCTTTTAAGTGGGAAATTTGCTTACATCCACAAACAATTTTAAAACTCGTTATAGACCTTTCACGGATCATTTGTTTCCTTTAATATTTCATCCCATGCATGAAAGATCTTTTATTGCATTAAAAATTATTTGGTATGTGACAGTATTCACATCTGTGTTGGTATTGTTTTCAAATATATATTTGCATTAGTTAAACATATGCACTATTAATTGTAGGTGTTCTGAGATATCGTTAAAAATAATACCATTTATACTATCATTAATTAGTTCTTCTGAATTATTTGTGAAAATGTTGTCAATTTGTGTGGCTGTATGATAAGTAATTCTAGTTGCTTCGACAAAACAATTCGCATAATTACACAACTCTGATTTGAACAGGTCAATGTTAAAAGACCCCATTAAGTAACAGAGAGCTTAATATTTTCTCTGTCAATCTTTCTGCATTCATTGTACTACAAGATGTATAAAAATGGCTATTCGGTCCATTACTATTTCAATAAACGTTCTATTATATCTTCTAGTTAATAGCTTTAACTGAATAAATGTCTCACGAAATGCATCCTGAAGTCTGAAGTCCCTACCCGGCATTCGTAGAATATAAAACCTGGAGATGGACGTAAAAAACCTAGGAGATGTGCCAAAATTCCAGGATATTAACAGAGGTCTGATTTCACTGTCAAATTTGTATGAACTGGTGAAATACATTACAAGACATTGACTGGCTCTGCATTGCTATTTTGACTCATCATCTGAACCAGAATCTGCAGGAGGCCAACATCTTCAAAATTATCACCATGAATACGTTTTGCAGAAGCCATAACGCAGCAGAAAAAGGACGCAATGTTTTATGTTTATCCAAGATTTTCACTTGATATAAAGTTGTTTCAGTGTCAAATTCACTTGAAATATTGGGAAAGTATTGGGTAAGAAACCATCTCTCACAGTAATTCAGAGGACACAGATTGCTGACCTCAGAAAACCACACTTAGAGATGACAATCTAGCAAGGCAAACAGCATTCTGTTCACTAAGAAGAAAATTTGTTCCTCACTGGTACTCCTTACGGCAGGTAAAGATAGATGTAAACTGGTTGTACAAAGGCGGGATAGCGCTACACACTGGATAGTGGTTTTTTTCCCGATACGAAGTACATGCTCATCCCATGCAGGTAGACAGGATCCAGATTGGAAAGTTTGCAAAATGCAAGGGTAAGGTTGAATATTATCGCTATTCACAACCCAAATTACCCTGTAACGGTTGACTGAGCACAGACACATGTATATTACGTTGCAGTGGGTATAAATACTGGGGAAATCCTCTAGTTTTGCTCAGTTTCTTTCCAGCGGACAAGTGAGAAAGGAAAACGATCCACCCACCCGCCCACCCGCCCACTCTTGATTTACGTGGGTCGTAAAGCCATGCTTTTCAAGCTTGGCTTACACCGCTGGATCACTATTATCCCATACCTTAATTTAACTGAGCATGACTGAGAGGGTTGTGAATAGAATACTACTTGAAGTTTACTTTCTAACAATGGCTGTACAGCATTGTTTGGTAATGATAATTTCTCATGTTGCTCTAAATCTGCAAAGCATAAAGATGCGGTACAGTCCATTCATACGTGTCAGCTTTGTTTATATTTTTGTAACCAATTAATGAACTCTTTAAACAAAGTGGTGACCGACAACTATATATATTTTCCTGCTTCCAGAGTAAAATAAATTATCAAGGTAGCACAATCAAGCTTTGCAAGAACATAGAACCAGTGAGCTCTATATATATATATCTGGAGTGAGAACTTATGTCCAAAAAGTGAAGCCAAAGATGGCGGAAATTGACGTCCAGTGCCAATCCCTTTCTATTGTTTTCGACCGCGCGGTTTGCACAAGCCGGCAAGGAGTGTGCCGAAATTTTGTGTTTTTACTCCGATGTAAACAATAACATCATGATTTTATGAACTAATATCTTGATTAGCGATGCGATCTGTTAGTATAAACTGGAATTAGCTAGAAAAATGGTATGAAAACTGTTTATGACCTTCATGAGTTTGGACGTCAATTGCCGCCATCTTTGGCTTCACTTGGCCTATTGGCCGAACATTAGAAGTTCTTACTCCAGATATATATAGAGCTCACTGCATAGAACCTGGTTAAACTGTTTGTATCACAAGCTCAGGAGACTCCAATGTACCAAATGGCAGAACGGACTAATGTATACAACATCTAATTAGCTTTACTGTCTGCCAAAAATTCCAAAATCTCTGCCAAATTTTGCTTGACAGAAGTTTTTGGTATTCCTGCCTGCCACAAATCTGCAGCAGGAAGCCCTTGAAATGCACTAAAGATCTGGACATGAGGATCGGGATTCCTCATTTACCCTAACAACAGTCCAGACTGCTAAGTTTGCTGTGCGCAGGGAAGATATTCCATATTACAATGAAATCAATCAGAGAAAGGCCCATAAATTTATAATCATTATACTTCAGGTAAATTTTAACATTGAAGTTCAATTTTCAGGTAAGATTCTTTGACACCACCCCCCCCCCCCAAATCCAGATGCTTCGCTACGCCCTGGATCTACAATTTTCCTCTCCAAAAAATAGTGAGAATGATGGAAAAATAGTGAGAAAATAACAAAACAACACATGCAACAGTAGTTTTAAGAAATGGCACAATAATGCTATTTCTATTATATTCTTTGGATTCCTATAATGGCTTAACTGAGCAATAATATACTGTAGGCTACCGTTGCCAGGGGCCGTTGTACAACACTTTATTGATGTGGACTCCCTAGATTGAAATAGATGCGCATAAACAGCTTTCCGCTTTTCCACTATAGTCTGTGTACAGATGTTTACTTTCCCTGTACATGAGGCTATTTTGCTAAAGGACAACTGCATTTGCAGGAAATCACACCAATCTGAGTGGAAGATCTATGTGACAATGTCGATGTGAGATTTTAATCCTATCAGTTGTAGAATGAATTGAATGAATTACATTTATATAGCGCATATTTCATATGAACAAGAATTCTCATTTATCGTGAGAATTGAGTGCATAATCGTGAGACCATGAGATTGTGGTAAAAAACAATTGAGTCTAACAGCAAAACTGTGAGACTTGGCATGTCTGCTGATGTGCACATTTTTTGATAATCAAAGTCTCACAGTGCACAATTTGCACACAATTTGATCTTTCAAGAAAGAGATTTCTCAGAGAATTGAAGTTGTGTGCACATTTTTCCTCATCTAAATGCACACATTTTGTCTTATATGTGACATACATGTGCACCCATATCTTGGCAAGAAAAATATTCTGTGTGCAGTTAGGGGAGCATCCATACTCAACTTGCCACAAGAAACGTCAATTTGACGTTTGTGGCTGTGTGGGTTATTTTCTTTGACGTTTTGCCTGTGGCAGTTTGACACTTCTCTTGATTGACTGTTGTCAGCCCAAAAAATAATAGTGGAAACTAGTTTCTTCTATTAAAAACAGTCTAGCTATACAAAACAGCTTTAAATGTCTTTGCTGAATGCTCATTCAAAGTCAAAGAATGCAAGGTTGTCTTCATATTTTGCATTGTCAAGAACGACGTACGAAAAATTTGTCAACAAGAAGTGGTGCGAACGCAAAAACGAAACATACTTAATACAATACTTAATTGCTTTATACAGTTAAGATAATACAGTTATTCAAAGTCACATATTATATTAAAGGTATCATAGTATAAAAGTTAATACAAGTATTTTTCTTGCCACGGCTTGACATTTCTAGGGTGGGTGGGTGGGTATGAAAAAGAAACGTCAAATTGACGTTTCTTGTGGCAAGTTGAGTATGGATGCTCCCCCTTAACAAACTTAGCAGCCTGGACGACAGTCAATACCTCTATCCTGACACTGAATTAATAAACAATACAATTATATAAATAGACTTTATGCACTTTGCTTTGAGTTTTCCGAGTCACAAACATGCAATCACCTATGTAATTTTACTAAACAGTAATAAGCAAAAGAGATTTATGTTAATTATTCTGAATAATTACGCGATTAGAAAGTATTGAGAAATGCTATTTTGATCACTTACAATCGATAAAATGAACATAATATTCTTTTTTGCCGTCTATCTCACGAATGCTGATAATTTCGGCCAGTGCTAAGGAAAGAAATAGATTTTCAACGTACGTTACCCCTAATAAAACGTCAAAACATAACAAACGATGAAATATATTCAACTAAAAATAACAAATATGGCGTCCAACTACTTACGCCATTCGTCCGAATTGTTCATTCTTACAGGCATTCTGCAGCCTTCCGTCACCTTAATCTAAGTAAAAATGATGCAAAGAGACATTATGTTGATATAGGTTTCATTTTTGTTGCGAATTTGTCAAGTTCTAAAACAAAAATCGCAAATACCTCACTCATTTCGTTCGAAGTAGACGGCATTTTTGACAAGCTGTCCCACAATGCATCTCGGGCTTGACGATGAATAAATTTCCAGGTCAATGTTCCGGAAAGCAAACTTTATAATTATGCATGTGATATAGAATTAATATCAAACTTTTGATAAATTAACTTTTGATAAATTTACTTTAGATTAAATTTTCGGATATATATTACCTAAACCGCGGATGCTTCCTCTCGCCCGAAATATTGTGCCTTGTTTTGTGTCAAAACATTCAAGAATGCGACTACATTCCTACACCGCAATTTTCTGCGGACCAATCAGATGTCCCCATTTCCAAGATGTCGATTTCTCGACGTTAGGAATGTAGTTGCATTCCTGAATCAGCTGAATGTTTTGACACCAAAACAAGGCACATTATTTAATATATATTTGTAAAGATCGATCATGGTGTCCAGTTTGGGAAGTTTATAATTATACCTCTATGACCTCTATTGGTACCAGTGAGCGTTACGAGGCAGCAGATCGTGGCCATTTTCAGAGATATTGACACTCACTAAGTTTACTAGGCCAAGCAAATTGAACTACATCTCCCCATTTCATTTATTACTCTCCAAATACAAGACTACTACGGTACATATATTGAAAATAATTCTAGCATTCATGACTGCCGGTTTACCGCCATCTGCTGCACGATACTCATAGTGCTTAGCTAGTCCAGTCTAACCCACTTAGGGGCTGTTCACAACTGACGTGACGCTTTGGGGTCCGGGATCCGGGGGGGGGGGCGGCGGTGTTTGACTAAAAGTCAGATATTGTTACATAAGGGGGAGGGGGTAACATCGTTCAGTTCAGACACAATTACACAAATCATGGTATCCTATTATTAATATTGTATTGTATATTTGTATTGTATAGCTGATTACCGCATGACAGGTTGCGATAATTCGCAATTTTTCAGCAAAGTAACCACTTAGTGACCTACGTACGCGGTACTCCCGCTAGCTGTGCACATACATCTTGCTGGTAGGCCTGGTACCACATGACCAGCAAACTTTCCAAGAAAACTTCGATACGTGCGACGTCCTTGCTTTCTATTTACGTGATATTTTACCGGACGAATTGGACCGTACTAAGCAATATTTATGTTCACAAGGGTCAAGATGCATATAATGGTCCCATGTAACAGATGCAGGGGCCTGGGGCATACTCCTCCGGAAAATTGTGAAATATGGAGTCTATGAAATGCATGCCAAAACATGAGCCTATTACGAGCGACATTTGCTCAAACGAGTTTGTGCAGGCGCACTTGTCACCTGGTGTCATTTTACTTTGCGTAACCATATATTACGGAATACAATATGGCGACTGACCGTATCGAAGCGACGTCGACCAGAGAAAGGGTTTTACAAAACTGTAGAAGTACATATATTGTACATAATAAAGTCGTTGAGTAACACGCAAGTCTATAAAAGTAAAATAGTATAATGCTTCTCGACGTTTCGAGCAAAGGCCCTTATATTGATCTAACAATGCCTCGCACAATGCCCAGCAAGTATTCTCTCATTAACAAGCCAATTTAAGGTGAATAAAATTATACTAAATTGTCTAAATGCAGACTTCAAAGAAAGGATTTCCAGACGATTGCTTATGGCTTGTTCCTTCTCATTATTTTCTTCGTTCGCTGCATCAACAACCGCAAATATATAAAATACAGTAATCCCAACCAGCAGCCAAAACCTTACAAACGCTGAAGTCGAGATCATTGTCAAAACCTTTTCAATCGCGAAATGACGCGAAGAATCTGACACCTTCGTATTAAAGGCTGGTTCACTCACATATGATCGAATCGCCGGAATCGCGTCAAAAAATGTGGAAGCGATCGAGACGATTCGATCGCTTCGCTGTTTACATATGATCGCACCTGATCGCATGTGAGTTCAATTTCACACGGCCATTCCTGGACCCGATATGTATGTTTTGAAGAGAATAATGCATCTTGGGTACATGCAGTGCATTTTGGGGCATATTTCGATCGCCCGTATCGTCCGAATCGCCTGGCCATGTTCACATATGATCGCACGCGATCGCCCGTGGCTTTTTCTCGATCGCACCGATCGCCCCGATAGAGCAGTGTTCTATTGGGGCGATCAGTGGCGATCGCGATCGCCCCGATCGTCTGGATCGTCCCACAACTTGAAACGTGTGTTCACATCTAATCGCACGGATCGCCCGCGCACTATTTCAAGCGATTCGGGCGATCGGGGCGATTATATGTGAACCAGCCTTAAGTTCTCCCGCCCTGATCTAAATTTGTGAGGTTTAATTAGCTCCGCACTTATAATTCTTGGCGATATCCTCCCTAGCCCCTTGTTCCGCCGCACCTGGTGCAGCCGTGTGAATTTTCGCAATTTTCGTTATTTGGTATCGTGTAGCCTGCGTAGCTGGCGGTTTTAAGGGGTTGAGGCGAGCGCAGTTAAGGCCCGGGCAGCTTTTCCTCCTCTCCCGCGCCTCGCCTCCCTATCGCGTAAACGTAGCTGCTCGAGAATCTGTATTCTTACTCAAGAAATGATTTACACAAACTTTGTCTTACGAATGCTCAGCTCTATTCTTTAATACATATTAATATCTCGCAACTCTATAACTAAATTATTGTCTTAACTAAACGGACTGTACTTTTAGCTTCGTATAAATGTTTACAATATTTTCATGCAGTTTTTAGTTAATACAGTAAGTTAGCTATTTAGTCGCTGGGGCAACAGCGACTGTAGGTTTCGGCTTGCATCTGTCGGCAATCTGCAATTAGTTCGTTAGTTAGTTAGTTAGTTAGTAAGTTAGTAAGTTAGTTAGTTAGTTAGTTAGTTAGCTAGTTCGTTAGTTAGTTAGTTAGTTAGTTAGTTAGTTAGTTAGTTAGTTAGTTAGTTAGTTAGTTAGTTAGTTAGTTAGCCGTGCCCATAAAGTAGAAAAAAGTTTGATGTAAGCTCTTGTATACTCTCTATGCCTCAATGCATAGATAAAGGCATTAGCAATCGAGTTTATACCAAGCAGTTCCTTAATAATCAGACATGCAGTGAAAGTTGCAGAGCTTGTGAAACATGAAAAATAGCGTAAACTACGAAGCGTCATCATTACAATATATGGAACAAAACAACATGTCAAGACTCCAAAGATAATGGCGAATGTCTTTATAGCTTTCAATTCCTTTGCGAGGTGACGTAACCAAGTTATGTTTTGTTCAGGCTCTACTTGTTCTAGCTGTAATTGTTCTGGCTGTGCTTGTTGAGACTGTCCTTGTTCTGGCTGCACCTGTTCAGACTGTACTTGTTCTCGCTGTATTTGTTCAAGCTGTAACTCGGTTTCTGAAATCATCCTTTGTCTTTGCTCTTGCACGATCTTGAACATTTTGTAGTTGAGAATTGCTATGACAACAATGGAAACTGACAGCAATGTGATGTGTAACCACACAAATGGTTTTGGATAATGCTGACATTTCCCGCTGATGTAAATATATATAATTGGAAGCAGAACTGCTGCAGTTAACCAGATACAACTGAGACCTACCCTAATTCTTCGCGATGTTACGATCAGTGGATATTTCAGAGGCTTTGCTATGAATATATATCTGTCAACAGTGATGGATAATAGAATCGTCGTGGAAAGGAATACGGAAACATACAGTGCAGAACTACTCATCCTGCAAAATAGTTCATCTTGTTTCCCTCCAAGTAAAAAGAATTTAACCATTTTTTTTGGATAAACAATTAAACAGACCAAAAGATCAGCCAATGCAAGGTGTGTAACCAACCAGCTGCTCGGAGTCTTGTCGTGGTTCAGGAATATGTTATAAATAATAACTGCAATGTTTCCTAAAACTCCAACAAGTAAGAAGATGAAATGCAATGGCACTAAGATCAAGACTAAGATAACTTGATCATATTCACGTGGTGAGAATGGGTTGCTTGAGTTTGTTGAATTCATTCTTCTTCCCTACTCCCGATCTTGTTTTCAAACCGTCCGTAGGGTATTGGAAACATCTGGCAGCACTTGAAACATTGCGCTTGCGTTAAAACAAAGCGCGACTTTTGTAGACTTGAGTGCTGTGTCATTTTAACGCGGTTTTATTCATTGTCGTTCATTGAAAATATTTTTTATGTTAAAGTAGTTTAATAATGTCATACTCACAACTAGGATATTCAGTTCGATATTTTTAAAATGGAAGGCGTGAAAAACAGTCCGAAATCAGTTCAAGAACCGTTTTATATTATGATGCATCGGTACGAAAAGCGTATATGTATGACGACAAATAGTTATCTTACAGAGAATTATAACCTACACAAATCATTAAAAATTCTTGTTTGTCCAAAGGTGATTATACATAACATATTTGTTGTAAAATAAGAACTTCCTAATGGAAATTGCTTATTAAGATTTTGCCCAAAATTTTCCAGAGACATTTGAATTAATTAATCAGTTTGATATACTTCAATGAATATTCTGACTCTGAAATATTCCCTTAATATCGGCTTATGACTTCTCCGTTTATTTTATAAATATATTGTAATTATGCGTTTATATCATAATGTCATTTATACTTGTGTAAATTTCTGTATTTTTTAGGCAAAAATATGAATGGTAAAAGTGCTTGAATTAAACAACACGAAATAGCCCTGCAATGTCTTCCCCAATCAATATATTGAGAACATCGAGTTTGAGGCAGCACTTTCCTTGCGATAGTAACTTCTAGTTCCTTATATTTCAAAAATACATCATCTTAGCCTCCTCCACAGGCATCTCATGGGTCATTTCCCGCAGCCAAATTCTTCCCGCCAATCTAAAGGCGATGCCTGCGGCGGAGGCTAACGTCATCTGACGATCAACTGAAATATTCGTCATTAGATACGTTCATATCTATCAACAAAACCGGAAATCCGCCCGACAAATGGCAGCGTGTAAACGTTAAAACGTACCTTTACCTAACTAAAATACTGTTGCCATTTCACCGTATACTAGAGCCAAACATAAGACTGAATATTGACAGTCGGTCTCAGTCTTTGCGGGGTCGTTTCATTTATTAAAATTGACGCCCAAAGTATCCGCGGCCTTGGATTTCACTTTCGGCATTGACTAAGTTACTATTCCAATTATACAATATATGAAGCTCATTGATATAGATTAGGTATATAGACCAGTTCGTAGTGTCGACTGCGCATCCAAATGACGCGTTCTGCGTCGGGATAAAATTGCAGTTGAATCACAACATGCAGCTGAGACTGGAGGTTTTAAAACTGATATGCATATCAGAGTATTCCGTTGTTCAATCATTCTTCGTGTGTTGGAAATAGCAACAATACAACTGCCGTGTTTGGATGATGATCCCAAACACAGGTTTCAGTAATCAGAGCACGCGTTATATACATGTTATTTTATAATGTGATTTGAATATGCAAAACGTTGCTCGAAGAACGATTAGTTATCGCACGGTTTACTCACTTCATGAATTTCAAATTACACAAAAATATTTCCTTAAGTGCGACTTTCTCTCTTTTGCTTTTCACAATAGAAAAAGTATGTTGTTGTAAGTACAAAAGGCGTTGAATGAATGATTAATCAGTTGTTCATTTTAATATATGCATATTTCTTATCTTCCAGACTGAGCTACACATGTTATGATTCAGCTGCAATTTTATCCCGACGCAGAATCTGGCTCATACTGGCAACACAAAATGAGACATGCGCAGATCTTTTTGAAGAAAAGAAGATCAGAAAAAAATTGAGACATGAAAAAATCATCAAATATTTCAAAAACTCATTTCCTTTATTCACTATTTCACTACAACTATTCTTTATAACTTAAATTTCACAAATTGCCCTAGAACGGCCCAGCACAATTATTGCCGTTCGCATATTAGAATTAAAAGTTTTATTTACAAATCTCTTTTTGTTTTATATGTATATTATATTATTTGTTTGGTTGTTAGTTAGTTAGTTAGTTAGTTAGTTAGTTACTAAGTTAGTTAGTTAATTAGTTAGTTACTTAGTTAGTTACTAAGTTAGTTAGTTAGTTAGTTAATTAGTTAGTTAGTTAGTTAGTTTGCCGTGCCCATAAAGTAGAAAATAGTTTGCTATAAGCTCTTGTATACTCTCTATGCCTCAATGCATAGATAAATGCATTAGCAATCGAGTTTATACCAAGTAGTTCCTTAACAATTACAAATGCAGTGCGAGTTGAAGTGCATCTGAAACATGAAGGACAGCCTAAACTAATAAGCGTCACCATGAAAATATATGGAACAAAACAACATGTCAAGACTCCAAAGATAATGGCGAAGGTCTTTATGGCTTTCAATTCCTTTGCGAGGCGACGCAACAAAGTGATTTTTTGTTTAAACTGTACTTGTTCAGACTGTACTTGTTCAGGCTGTAACTCGGTTTCTGAAATCATCCTTTGTCTTTGCTCTTGCACGATCTTTAACATTTTGTAGTTGAGAAATGCTATGACAACAATGGGAGCTGACAGCAAAGTGATGTTTAACCACACAAATGGTTTTGGATAACGCGGACATTTCCTGATGTAAATATATATAATTGGAACCTGAACTAATGCCGTTAACCAGATACAACTAAGAATTACCGTAATTATTCGTGATGTTACGATCAGTGGATACTTCAGAGGCTTTGCTATGAACATATATCTGTCAACAGTGATGGATAATAGAATCATCGTGGAAAGGAATAGGGAAATATACAGTGCGGAACGACTCATCTTGCAAAATAGTTCATCTTGTTTCCCTCCATGTAAAAAGAATTTAACAATTTTTTTTGGATAAAGTGTTAAACAGACCAGAAGATCAGCCAATGCAAGGTGTGTAACCAACCAGCTGCTCGGAGTCTTGTCGTAGTTCAGGAATATGTTATAAATAATAACTGCAATGTTTCCTAAAACTCCAACAAGTAAGAAGATGAAATTTAATACCATTAAGATCGAGACTAAGATAACTTGATCACATTCACGCGGTGAGAATGGGTTTCTTGCGTTTGTTGAATTCATTCTTCTTCCCTGCTCTTGCGTAGTGTGTTGGAAACATCTGGTAACACTTGAAACATTGCGTTTGCGTTTAAAACAAAGCGCGACTTTTGTAGATAAAGACTTGAGTGCTATGTCATTTTTAGAGTGATTTTATGCATTATCGTTTATTAAAAAACATATCTTGCGTTGAAGTAGTTTCATTCCCTAGGAAATTCAGTTCGATATTTTTAAAACGAACAGAGCAACGTGAAAACGGTCCGAAATGCTTTCAACAACCGTTTTATATGAATATGCATTGGTACGCAAAGCGTATATCATGCATGTATGTCGACTGATAGTTATCTTACATATAATTGAACCTAACTACACTTAATATCCACGTTCACCAAATACGGCCAAATTATTCTCGATAACAATACTGAAGGTTAGTGCAAGCTGTTGACCGAGGTGGCCTGGGAACTAGAGGTGGTACTTGGATTAAGGAAAGATCCATGCAAATGGTATCTTGAACTGCCAACCATGCACCTTCGGGCAGCTCGCACCCATCACACGAATACAATTTGTGGTAAAAAATAACAGAAAGAAGAGAAAAAAATTCCTTCGTTACATTTTGCGTGCCAAACAACTAATGAACATATGTTGCCCGAGCGCACGAAAGGCATCTCAGCAGCGGCACCCAACTTCCGGAACACGCATGGTTCTGTAGCTATTAACTTTGGTTAATATATAACCTCATAAAGTCATTAAAAATCTTTCAAGAAAGATCTCATTTAAAAGTCGAGTATCTTTAGTGATGCATCTCCCTTGCTCCTTTTGAAAAACAAAACGAGAAGCAATTTTGTTTTGTCTATGACGTATGTTGTAAAATAGGAACGGGTTTTTTTTGAAATTGCTTGATTGATTGATTGACTGATTGATTTAATTAAATACCAAATTTGCAACCATAAGCTGAATTACATGGATTTTAGTGACAATTTTAAGTATAGCAAAATAAATAAAGAGATTAAAAGAATATACAATAATATAAAAATGTAGAAAATATTAAAACATGTCAAAATATATCATCAATATAGTTTGAGAAATTGCCCAAAATGTTTCCGAGACCTTCGAAGTAATCAGTAAAATATAATCCATTGTATATTCTGACTGTAATATTCCCTTAATGTCGGCTTATTACATCTCCGTCTATTTAAATATATTGTAATTATGCGTTTATATATATGCTAACGTCATTTACTCATACAAATTTCTGTAAATTTTGCAGGTAAAAGCAAGCGTGGGTCACTTTGTAAGCTTCGAAACATTTATATCAATGTTGCCTTAGCCTTAGGGACAGCTCAAAGAGCTCACAGGTATATTTTCACATTCAGAACTCTGTAGCGATGATATAATGCAAGTTATTAAGGAAGTGAAATCATGCATGGTTTCAAAAGGACTACCCTGGACACGAAGATGACGAAAGAGCAAATCTTTGCCAAACTAAAAAATATTGTCGCCATTTTACCGTATGCTAGTGCCCAAACGCAACTTAGACGCAAGACTGAATATTATGTTTATTGTCGGTCTCAGTTCTCTGCGCGGTAGTTTCAATAACTAGAATTGACGGTTGGTTCTTTATGTAGTCCTACACGAGTTATGTCTGTGATTATATATAGGGTTAGGGTTGGGGTTATGGTGGAGGTTGGGGTTAAATTATAGATTTCGTGTAGGCTACATAAAGAGCCTACCGAATTAACGCCCAATATCCGCGGCCTTTGATTTCACTTTTCACGTCTCTCTTTTGCATGGAGAATGACTTAAGTTACTACTCCAATTATACAATATATGAAGCTCATTGATAGAGATTAGGTATATTCTATTTTTTCGTAATGTGTACATGTACTTATACTGGAAACAAGAAATGAGACATGCGCAGACGTTTGACCTTAGTTCTGCGCATATATAAAAGAACGAAGAACAGAAAAGAATTGAAACATGAAAAAAATATCAAATATTTCAAACTGAACTCTCTTTCTCTATTTACTATTTTACTATAATTTAAATTTCACAAATTGCCCTAGAACGGACCAGCCCAATTATTGCAGTTCGTATATTACAATAAAAAGTTTTATTTACAAAATAATGTTTATCAATCTTTTTGTTTTATATATATATTCTGATGTTTACTTTCCCTGTATACAGGCTATTTTGCTAAAGGAAAACTGCATTTGCGGGAAATCGCACCATTCAGAGTGGAAGATCTATGTGACAATGTGAGATTTTAATCCTATCAGTTTTAGAACAAGAATTCTCATTTATCGTGAGAATTGAGTGCAGAATCGTGAGACCGTGAGCACAGAATAAAGATCTATACAGAAGAGCCACTCAGCGGTGCAACGTGTCCTCGTTTTTTTATGCAAGAATATGCAGTTGACTGGCTAGAGTAATGGCGGACCAGCCAGTTCAGCGTGCTGATTGGCCAGAAAAAGCAATTGACTGGCCAGAGTAATGGCGGCCAACATGCGTGATGCGATATGCGCAAACCCAAAAACTTCAACGGTTCCGACGAGAGTGGGCCCTCTACATAATCTTTACTCTATGCCGTGAGATTGTGGTCAAAAATATGAGTCTAACGGCAAAACTGTGAGACTTGGCAAGTCTGCTGATGTGTACATTTTTTTATAATTGAAGTCTTGTGCACAATTTGTTCTTTCAAGAAAGCGATTTCTCAGAGAATTGAAGTTGTGTGCATCTAAATGCACACATTTTGTCTCATATGTGACATATATGTGCGCCCATATTTTGGAAAAAATATTCTGTGCGTAGTTAACAAACTTAGCAGTCTGGACGACAGTCAATACCTCTATCCTGATGATACTACATTAATAAACAATCAAATTATAGAAATAGACATTTTGCACTTTGCTTTGAGTTTTCTGAGTCACAAACATGTATTTTAGTTGTAATAGTAACTGTTAGGTTATTTCAAAGACAAATATACAACAATAAGCAAAAGAGATTTCTGTCAATTATTCTGAATAATTACCGCGATTAGAAAGTATTGAGAAATGCTATTTTGATCACTTACAATCGATAAAATGAACATAACTAATCTTTTCTGCCGTCTATCTCACGAATGCTGATAATTTCGGCCAGTGCTAATGGAAGAAATAGATTTTCATAGATTTTCAACGTACGTTACCCCTAATGAAACGTCAAAACATAACAAACGATTAAAATATTCAACTCAAAATATAAACAAATATGGCGGCCAACTACATACGCCATTCGTCCGAATTATTCATTCTTACAGGCATTCTGCAGCTTTCCGTCACCTTAATCTAAGTAAAAAATGATGTAAAGAAACATTATGTAGATATAGTTTCATTTTTGTTGCGAATTTGTCAAGTTCTAAAACAAAAATCGCAATTACCTCACTCATTTTCGTTCGGCATTTTTGACAAGCTGTCCCACAATGCACCCCGGGCTTGGCGCTGAATAAATTTCCAGATCGATGTTCCGGAAAGCAAACTTTATATGATTATATATATGTTGTACATTTATATTTTATAGAATTAATATAAAACTTTTGATAAATTAACTTTAACTTTTGATATTTTTATATTTTCAGCATTTCAATTTTCGGAGATATATATATTTGTAAAGATCGATCATGGTGCCCAGTTTGGGAAGTCTATAATTGTCATAATTATAGGAACACAAGCCTTCTCTACATGTATAGTGGGCCAACACAGAAAGAGGGACTTGGAGCAACTCTAGCCTTCTCCAATCTCCACAGCTACCTCTATGACGGTATGACCTTTTAGTGCCAGTGAGCGTTACGAGGCAGCAGATAGTGGCCATTTTCAAAGATATTGACACTTACTAAGTTTACTAGGGCAAGCAAATTGAACTATATCTCTCCACTTCATTTATTACTCTCCAAATACAAGACTACTACATATAATGAAAATAATTCTAGCACTCACAACTGCATGCCGGTTTACCAGTAGGCTTCAGCGCATGCTCGGAGCCAAATACCATTCAAAAAGTAGCCAAAATCTACCAAAAGAGGCCAAACAACTTTCTGTTGAAAAGAAGCGAAAAAGAAGCCAAATTCGGACTTTTGCGAACGCAGCGCTATGCTGAATATTGTTTATGGTTATCAACCTTACAATTGGCCGAATTTTATCAATACCGATTGGCTAGAATTACAACCAGGTTCTTTCTGACAATGACATTACTTGAAACGGCAATCGATTTTCGTACAATGAATGTTTTATACTTAAGAATCAATAAAATTTTCGCACAATTCTTGTAATTAAACTGTGAAGAGGCCAAAAAGGCCAAACTTTTTTTTGCGGCCAAAAGAAAAATGGAGAAGCCAAATTCGAGTTATTTGGCCTCTAAGAGGCCAATCTACCAACCCTGCACTCAAGGGGGGCCCTGGGGCATGCTCTCCGGAAAATTTTCAAATATGGACTCTGTGTAATGGCATTTCCTGCGTTCTGGGGACGATTTGACACGCACAAGCCAGGTTATTTTGTTCATTTTGCATTTTAGGCAGCGAAGAATTTGACACCTTCGTATTAAGTTCTCCCGTTTTGATCTAAATTTGCGGGGCTTAGCACCCACCCCTAACCCCTCTGTTCCGCGCCCCTGGTGCAGCAGCCTGTAAATTTTCGCGTGGTATCGTGTAATCGCACCATTCAGAGTGGAAGATCTATGTGACAATGTGAGATTTTAATCCTATCAGTTTTAGAACAAGAATTCTCGTTTATCGTGAGAATTGAGTGCAGAATCGTGAGACCGTGAGATTGTGGTCAAAAATACGAGTCTAACGGCAAAACTGTGAGACTTGGCAAGTCTGCTGATGGTTGTGATAAGGCAAACTTCAAATATTTTTTGCACTTCACTTGGTTGAACTAGAATACTGGGTTTGGTGGATAATCCAAGCGACTTGTATATAATATATATATATTAAAGAATAGAGCTGGACATTCGTAAGAGAAAGTTTGTGCAAATCATTATAACTAAGTGATTGTCTTAGATAAACGGAATACAGACGTTTAGCTGTGTATAAATGTTTACAATGTTTTCATGCAGTTGTTAGTTAATATAGTAAGATAGCTATTCAGTTTAATAGTTAGTTTGTTTGTTACAGAATTAGTGTTAGCAATTAGTGAGTTAATTAGTTACATAGTTTAACTAGATATAGCCTACAGTCAGTCACAGAACAATCGTTAATCAATACACAGATCGCGAATCTCGGACTGTAAGTCGACTGCGCATCAGAAGAACGCGTTCTGAGCAGTAGTGTAGAAAGGGGGGGGGGGGCGCTTGGGGGAGGAGCACCCCTTCCTCAAGCTATGGGGGGGCTGAGAGATTCGCGATCTGTGTATTGAGTGGTTGTTTAGCTATTTAGTTAGCTGGTTAACAGGTAATTAGTAAGCCAGTTAGTTAATTTACAGATAGTTTGTTATCTAGCTAGCGAAGTTCGTTGGCGAAGTTAGTTAGTTTAGTTAGTTAGTTATATAGTTAGTTAGTTAGTTATTTAGTTAGTTAATCAGTTAGTTAGTTAACTGGTTAGATATAGTTAGTTAGTTAGTTAGTTAGTTAGTTAGATAGTTAGTTCCCATTAAGTCGTGCCCATAAAGTAGAAAAAAGTTTGATGTAAGCTCTTGTATACTCTCTATGTCTCAATGCATAGATAAAGGCATTAGCAATCGAGTTTATACCAACCAGTTCCATAGCAATCAGAAATGCAGTGTCTAAGACACATGAATGACCGCCTGAAGTAAAAACAGTCATCGTGACAATGTATGGAACAAAACAACATATCAAGACTCCAAAGATAATGGCGAATGTCTTTATGGCTTTCAATTCCTTTGCGAGGTGACGTAACCAAGTTATGTTTTGTTCAGACTGTACTTGTTCTGGCTGTATTTGTTCACGCTGTAACTCGGTTTCTGAAATCATCCTTTGTCTTTGCTCTTGGACGATCTTTAACATTTTACAGTTGAGAATTGCTATGACAACAATGGGAACTGACAGCAATATGATGTTTAACCACACAGTAATTTGGTTTTTTCGTACTTTCTCTTCTTTCCCGGAGTAAATATATATAATTGGAAGCTGAACTGCTGCAGTTAACCAGATACAACTGAGAACTACCCTAATTCTTCGTGATGTTACGATCAGTGGATACTTCAGAGGCTTTGCTATGAACACATATCTGTCAACAGTGATGGATAATAGAATCATCGTGGAAAGGAACAGGGAAACATGAAGAGCAGAACAACTTATCTTGAAAAATACTTCATCATGTTTCTCTTCATGTGGAAAGAACTTATGAACAATGTTTGTTGGATAAAGTGTTAAACAGACCAGAAGATCAGCCAATGCAAGGTGCGCAACCAACCAGCTGCTCGGAGTCTTGTCGTGGTTCAGGAATATGTTATAAATAATAACTGCAATGTTTCCTAAAACTCCAACAAGTAAGAAGATGAAATTGAATACCACTAAGACGACTTCATCATCTTCACCTAGCGTGAATTGTTTGCTTGAGTTTCTTGAACACATTCTTCTTCTCTGCTCTTGTTTTTAAAACCGTCCGTAGCGTGTTGGAAACATCTGGTAACACTTGAAACATTGCGTTTGCGTTTAAAACAAAGCGCGACTTTTGTAGACAAGAGACTTGAGTGCTATGTCACGCAAAGCGTATATGTATGTTGATTAATAGTTATCTTACAGAGAATTATAACCTGCACAAAATCATTAAAAATCGATGCTTTATTAGTGAACGCATTTCCGTTTGTCCTTTCGAAAAATAGAACGAGAAAAACATTGTTTTGTCCAGACGTGATCATGACGTGTTTGTTGTAAAATAAGAACGTTTTCTATTGGAAATTGCTTGAGAAATTGCGCAACCGTATACTAGAGCTAAACACAAGACTGAATATTGATAGTCGGTCTCAGTCTCTGCGCGGTCGTTTCATTTACTAAAATTGACGCTCAATATCCGCGGCCTTTGATTTCACTTTTCACGTCGACTCTCTTTTGCATGGAGATTGACTTAAGTTACTGCTCCAATATACAATAAATGAAGCTCATTGATAGAGATTAGGTATATCCTAATCTTTCGTAATGTGTACATGTACTTATATTGGAAACGAGAAATGAGACATGCGCAGACGTTTGACCTTAGTTCTGCGCATATATAAAAGAACGACTAAGAACAGAAAATAATTGAAACATGAAAAGATATCAAATATTTCAAACTGAACTGACTTTCTCTATTTACTATTTTACTATAATTTAAATTTCACAAATTGCCCTAGAACGGGCCAGCCCAATTATTGCAGTTCGTATATTACAATAAAAAGTTTTATTTACAAAATAATATTTATCAATCTCTGTATATAGGCTATTTTGCTTTCCCTGTATACAGGCTATTTTGCTAAAGGAAAACTGCATTTGCGGGAAATCGCACCATTCAGAGTGGAAGATCTATGTGACAATGTGAGATTTTAATCCTATCAGTTTTAGAACAAGAATTCTCGTGCATCGTGAGAATTGAGTGCAGAATCGCGAGACCGTGAGATTGTGGTCAAAAATACGAGTCTAACGGCAAAACTGTGAGACTTGGCAAGTCTGCTGAGCTGATGTGTACATTTTTTTATAATTGAAGTCATGTGCACAATTTGCACACCGGCAATTTGATCTTTCAAGAAAGAGATTTCTCAGAGAATTGAAGTTGTGTGCACATTTTTCCTCATCGAAATGCACACATTTTGTCTAATATGCAACATATATGTGCGCCCATATTTTGGAAAAAATATTCTGTGCGTAGTTAACAAACTTAGCAGTCTGGACGACAGTCAATACCTCCAGTGGCGTAGCCAGCCCGCCGATTTGGTCCCGCTATGCAAATTTCAAATCATTATCATTATTCATTTCTTTAGAAATTGATTGTTTTCACCTTCAATGAACACGAACAAATTTGCATAGCGGGACTAAATCGGCGGGCTGGCTACGCTACTGAATACCTCTATCCTGATACTACATTAATAAACAATCAAATTATAGAAATATTAAATTTTGTTGGCATCTCACTCGATTGAATAATAGTTGAAGGGTTTTTGTAGATGGAAATTATCGAGTGTAAATTCTATACGTTTATTAGACCTAACCAGGAACAGTTGCGAAAAATGCAACTATAGGTCCCTAGCAGGAATTGAACCTGCGGCCCTGCGATTCCGGTGCAGCGCTCTAACCAACTGAGCTACAGAGTCCAGCTGTCGAGCTCTAACCACAAGTTCATGTATATATATGATGGTAATGCCATCTCTTACACTCGATAATTTCCATCTACAAAAACCCTTCAACTATTATTCAATCGAGTGAGATGCCAACAAAATTTAATATTTACCCATAACCTAACATGGCATTACCATCATATATATACATGAACTTGTGGTTAGAGCTCGACAGCTGGACTCTGTAGCTCAGTTGGTTAGAGCGCTGCACCGGAATCGCAGGGCCGCAGTTCAATTCCTGCCAGGGACCTAAGTTGCATTTTTCGCAACTGTTCCTGGTTAGGTCTAATAAACGTATACAAATTATAGAAATAGACTTTTTGCACTTTGGTTTGAGTTTTCTGAGTCACAAACATGTATTTTAGTTATAATAGTAACTGTTAGGTTATTTCAAAGACAAATATACAACAATAAGCAAAAGAGATTTCTGTTAATTATTCTGAATAATTACCCCGATTAGAAAGTATTGAGAAATGCTATTTTGATCACTTACAATCGATAAAATGAACATAATATTCTTCTCTGCCGTCTATCTCACGAATGCTGATAATTTCGGCTAGTGCTAAGGAAATAAATAGATTTTCATAGATTTTCAACGTACGTTACATCTAATAAAACGTCAAAACATAACAAACGACTGAAATATATTCAACTCAAAATATAAACAAATATGGCGGCCAACTACTTATGCCATTCGTCCGAATTATTCATTCTTACAGGCATTCTGCAGCCTTCCATCACCTTAATCTAAGTAAAAAATGATGTAAAGAAACATTATGTAGATATAGGTTTCATTTTTGTTGCGAATTTGTCAAGTTCTAAAACAAAAATCGCAAATACCTCACTCATTTCGTGCATTTAAAGCATTTTTGACAAGCTCTCCCATGATGCACCTCGCGCTTGGCGCAGAATAAATTCCAGGTCGATGTTAATGATTATATATATATATGTTGTACATTGATATTTTATAGAATGAATATAAAACTTTTGATAAATTAACTTAAAATTTTGATATTTTCAGCATTTAAATTTTCGGAGATATATATGTATAGGTTATCATATGAGGGATGAGGTGATATCAGTTTTATCGCTCGAGGACGATATCATTATTGTCACGAGTGAGCGCAGCGAACGAGGGAGAATTACGATATCGTACCGAGAGGGATAAACTGATATCACCGAGTCATGAGTGTGATAACCTTTTTATCACATCTAGTGCCTTTATCAGGGTGATCAGCAGCGGGAAATAAAAACGATATCGTCCCTAGGGACATATCGTTTTATCGTTTTTATGACGGTATGACCTCTATTGTAATGAAAATAATTATAGCACTCACAACTGCCGGTTTACCACCATCTGCAAACTCAACTACTCAAGGGAGACCTGGGTGAAATTTCGTGAAACCGACGTGAAATTTCACTTAATTTATGTAATTTCTTCCTCTGATTTCAAACCATCTTCCAAGCTTATGATTCTCTTTGCTTTTGGTTCATTAATTATTAATGAGTTTGAGCTAGAACCTATATATTCTTACTCAAGAAATGATTTGCACAAACGTTCTCTTACGAATGTTCAGCTAAGTGATTGTCTTAAATAAACGGACTACAGACGTTTAGCTGTGTATAAATGTTTACAATGTTTTCATGCAGTTGTTAGTTAATATAGTAAGATAGCTATTCAGTTTAACAGTTTGTTTGTTACAGAATTAGTGTTAGCAATTAGTGAGTTAATTAGTTACATAGTTTAACTAGATATAGCCTACAGACAGTCACAGAACAATCGTTAATCAATACACAGATCGCGAATCTCGACTGTAAGTCGACTGCGCATCAGAATGACGCGTTCTGAGCAGTAGTGTAGAAAAAAAGGGGGGGGGGGCGCTTGGGGGCGATGCCCCCCTTCCTCAAGCTATGGGGGGGGGCTGAGTCCCCTTCTTTTTTTGCAAGAATGCTTGAAAATATATAATTTCCAAGCATCACTTATGACTATTTCAGGCATGAATATTGTAAAGAAATGTTATCATGGGACTGGGCGGTTACTTATGACGTCATCCATACCCGACTGTTTTAAACCTTGGTAACATGCTCGTCTAGAGAGCCCCCCTAGTTATGAATTTAGTTCTACAGCACTGGTTCTGAGTCGGCATTTCACTCACTTCAATTCATAACATCAGGTCAGGGAATTCACTATAGCGAATTTCCATATTATATGTAAATGAAAATGCGAATGAGTTCTTTGGCCATAGCCTGATGTTATAAATTGAGGTGAGTAAAATTCCGAGATTCGCCGTCTGTGTATTAAGTGGTTGTTTAGCTATTTAGTTAGCTGGTTAACAAGTAACAAGTAATTAGTAAGCCAGTTAGTTAATTTACAGATAGTTTGTTATCTAGCTAGCGAAGTTCGTTGGCGAAGTTAGTTAGTTAGTTAGCTAGTTAGTTAGCTAGTTAGTTAGTTAGTTAGTTAGTTAGTTAGTTTAGTTAGTTTAGTTAGTTAACTAGTTAGATATAGTTGGTTAGTTTGTTAGTTAGTTAGTTATAGTTAGTTAGTTAGATATAGTTAGTTAGATAGTTAGTTCCCATAAAGCCGTGCCCATAAAGTAGAAAAAAGTTTACTATAAGCTCTTGTATACTTCCTATGTCTCAATGCATAGATAAAGGCATTAGCAATCGAGTTTATACCAACAAGTACATGAATAACATAATATGCAATTCGTGAGAAACATGAACGATAACCGAAACTAAGAAGCGTCATCATGACAATATATGGAACAAAACAACATGTCAAGACTCCAAAGATAATGACGAATGTCTTGATGGCTTTCAATTCCTTTACGAGATGACGTAACCAGGTTATGTTTTGTTCAGATTGTACTTGTTCTAGCTGTGCTTGTTCAGGCTGTACTTGTTCAGACTGTACTTGTTCAGGCTGTACTTGTTCAGGCTGTACTTGTTCTGGCTGTATTTGTTCAAGCTGTAACTCGGTTTCTGAAATCATCCTTTGTCTTTGCTCTTGCACGATCTTTAACATTTTGTAGTTGAGAATTGCTATGACAACAATGGGAGGTGACAGCAATGTGATGTTTAACCACATAATTGGTTTTGAATAATGACATTTTTTTAGTCGTTTCTCTCCTTCCCTCAAGTAAATATATATGATTGGAAGCTGAACTGCTGCAGCTAACCAGATACAACTGAGAACTACCCTAATTCTTCGTGATGTTACGATCAGTGGGTACTTCAGAGGTTTTGCTATGAACACATATCTGTCAACAGTGATGGATAATAGAATCATCATGGAAAGGAATAGGGAAACATGAAGTGTAGAACGACTTATCCTGCAAAATAGTTCATCATGTTTTACTTCATGTTCAAAGAACTGAACAATTTTTGTTGGATAAAGTGTTAAACAAACCAAAAGATCAGCTAATGCAAGGTGCGCAACCAACCAGCTGTTCGTAGTCTTGTCGTAGTTCAGGAATATGTTATAAATAATAACTGCGATGTTTCCTAACACTCCAACAAGTAAGAAGATGAAATGGAATACCACTAAGACGACTTGATCATCTTCACCTAGCGTGAATGGTTTGCTTGAGTTTCTTGAACACATTCTTCTTCCCTGCTCTTGTTTTTAAAACCGTCCGTAGCGTGTTGGAAACATCTGGTAACACTTGAAACATTGCGTTTGCGTTTAAAACAAAGCGCGACTTTTGTAGACAAGAGACTTGAGTGCTGTGTCACGCAAAGTATGTCGACTAATAGTTATCTTACAGAGAATTATAACCTACACAAAATCATTAAAAATCGATGCTTTATTAGTGAACGCATCTCCGTTGGTCCTTTCGAAAAATAGAACGAGAAAAACATTGTTTTGTCCAGACGTGATCATGACGTGTTTGTTGTAAATTAAGAACGTTTTCTATTGCAAATTGCTTGAGAAATTGCCCAACCGTATAGATAAGATGAGATGAGAGAACTAGCTAGAGCTAAACACAAGACTGAATATTGATAGTCGGTCTCAGTCTCTGCGCGGTCGTTTCATTTACTAAGATTGACGCTCAATATCCGCGGCCTTTGATTTCACTTTTCACGTCTCTCTTTTTGGGATTGACTAAGTTACTATTCCAATTAAAAGTCAATAGGATAATTTCTAAATGTCTCCTTTTTTTTTATACACCATGTATTTTGCTTTACACAATAGAAAAAGTATGTTGTTGTAAGTACAAATGGCGTTGAATGAATGATTGACCAGTTGTTCATTTTAATATATGCATATTTCTTATCTTCCAGTCTTAGCTACATGTTATGATTCAACTGCAATTTTATCCCGACGCAGAACGCGTCATTTGGATGCGCAGTGGACATTACGAATTGGTCTATTCTATTCGTTCCTAATCTGGCTCATACTGGCAACACAATATTTCAAAAATGTATTTCCTTTATTCACTATTTCACTACAACTATTCTTTACAACTTAAATTTCACAAATTGCCCTAGAACGGGCCAGCCCAATTATTGCATCTCGTATATATTACAATAAAAAGTTCTATTTACAAAATAATATATATATAAATATATATATATTAAATTATATTATATAAAGTTTCTTTACTTAAAATTGAGTCACAACTCCGAGTTTCACGCTTAATGCGATTATATTATATATATATATATTATTTTGTAAATATAACTTTTTATTGTAATATATATATATATATATATATATATAGTCAAATCTGCAGACATGCATGTTTCGCCGTTCAACGGCTCGTCAGTGCAGCTTGTAACGCAGTCTAGATGCGAGCGACTTCGTATTTATACACCATACTCTTGCCCTCACCAAGCGCATGTGGTACAATACTCAGACACATGCGCATCCAGACATGCGTGAAGTTTCTTGGGGCCAGAGTGCTCAAACGACCACAAGGGAATGTGTACATGTACTCATTTATACTGGAAACAAGTAATGAGACATGCGCAGACGTTTGACCTTAGTTCTGCGCATATATAAAAGAAGGAAGAACAGAAAAGAATTGAAACATGAAAAAAATATCAATTATTTCAAAATGAACTCACTTTCTCTATTTACTATTTTACTATAATTTAAATTTCACAAATTGCCCTAGAACAGACCAGCCCAATTATTGCAGTTTGTATATTACAATAAAAAGTTTTATTTACAAAATAATATTTATCAATCTCTTTTTGTTTTATCTATTAAATGCACACATTTTGTCTCATATTTTACATATATGTGCGCCCATATTTTGGAAAAAATATTCTGTGCGTAGTTAACAAACTTGTCAAACTTAGCAGTCTGGACGACAGTCAATATACCTCTATCATGATACTACATTAATAAACAATCAAATTATAGAAATAGACATTTTTCTGAGTCACAAACATGTATTTTAGTTGTGATAGTAACTTGTTAGGTTATTTCAAAGACAAATATACAACAATAAGCAAAAGAGATTTCTGTTAATTATTCTGAATAATTACCCCGATTAGAAAGTATTGAGAAATGCTATTTTGATCACTTACAATCGATAAAATGAACATATTATTTTCTGCCGTCTATCTCACGAATGCTGATAATTTCGGCCAGTGCTAAAGAAAGAAATACATTTTCATAGATTTTCAACGTACGTTACATCTAATAAAACGTCAAAACATAACAAACGACTGAAATATATTCAACTCAAAATATAAACAAATATGGCGGCCAACTACTTATGCCATTCGTCCGAATTATTCGTTTTTACAGGCATTCTGCACCCTTCCATCACCTTAATCTAAGTAAAAAATGATGTAAAGAAACATTATGTAGATATAGGTTTCATTTTTGTTGCGAATTTGTCAAGTTCTAAAACAAAAATCGCAATTACCTCACTCATTTTCGTTCGGCATTTTTGACAAGCTGTCCCACAATGCACCTCGGGCTTGGCGCTGAATAAATTTCCAGATCGATGTTCCGGAAAGCGAACTTTATATGATTATATATATGTTGTACATTTATATTTTATAGAATTAATATAAAACTTTTGATAAATTAACTTTACCTTTTGATATTTTTATATTTTCAGCATTTCAAAGATCGATCATGTAAAGATCGATCATGGTGCCCAGTTTGGGAAGTCTATAATTATTGTCATAATTATAGGAACACAAGCCTTCTCTACATGTATAGTGGGCCAACACAGAAAGAGGGACTTGGAGCAACTCTAGCCTTCTCGAATCTCCACAGCTACCTCTATGACGGTATGACCTCTATTGTAATGAAAGTAATTCTAGCACTCACAACTGCCGGTTTACCACCATCTGCAAACTCAACTACTCAAGGGGGCCCTGGGTGAAATTTCGTGAAACCGACGTGAAATTTCACTTAATTTTGTAATTTCTTCCTCTGATTTCAAACCATCTTCCACGCTTATGATTCTCTTTGTGATTTATGATTCTCTATATTCTTACTCAAGAAATGATTTGCTCAAACGTTCTCTTACGAATGTTCAGCTAAGTGATTGTCTTAAATAAACGGACTACAGACGTTTAGCTGTGTATAAATGTTTACAATGTTTTCATGCAGTTGTTAGTTAATTCAGTTTAATAGTTAGTTTGTTTGTTACAGAATTAGTGTTAGCAATTAGTGAGTTAACTAGTTACATAGTTTAACTAGATATGGCCTAGAGGCAGTCACAGAACAATCGTTAATCAATACACAGTCGCGAATCTCGACTGTAAGTCTACTGAATCGGAATTACGCGTTCTGAGCAGTGGTGTAGAAGGGGTGGGAGGCGCTTGGGGGCGAAGCCGCCTTCCTCAAGCTATTAAGCTGAGCCCCCCTTCTTTTTTGGCAAGAATTCTTGAAAATATATAATTTCCAAGCATCACTTATGACTATTTCAGGCATGAATATTGTAAAGAAATGTTATCATGGGACTGGGCGGTTACTTATGACGTCATCCATACCCGACTGTTTTAAACCTTGGTAACATGCTCGTGTAGAGAGCACCCCCCTAGTTATAAATTTAGTTCTACAGCACTGGTTCTGAGTCGGAATTTTACTCAATTCAATTCATAACATCAGGCCAGGGAATTTACTATAACGAATTTCCATATGTAAATGAAATGCAAATGAGTTCTTTGGCCATAGCCTGATGTTATAAATTGAGGTGAGTAAAATTCCGAGCTAGATTCGCCATCGGTGTATTTGGTAGTGGTTGTTTAGCTATTTAGTTAGCTGGTTAACAAGTAATTAGTAAAGCCAGTTAGTTAATTTACAGATAGTTTGTTATCTAGCTAGCGAAGTTCGTTGGCGAAGTTAGTTAGTTAGTTACTTAGTTATATAGTTAGTTAGTTAGTTAATTAGTTAGTTAACTAGTTAGATATAGTTGGTTAGTTAGTTAGTTAGTTGGTTAGTTAGTTAGTTAGTTAACTAGTTAGATATGATTGGTTAGTTATAGTTAGTTAGTTAGTTAGTTAGTTAGTTAGTTTGTTAGTTAGTTATAGTTAGTTAGATAGTTAGTTGCCATAAAGCCGTGCCCATAAAGTAGAAAAAAGTTTGATGTAAGCTCTTGTATACTCTCTATGTCTCAATGCATAGATAAAGGCATTGGCAATCGAGTTTATACCAACAAGTACATGAACAATATCATGTGGAATTCGTTGGAAACTTGAACGATAGCCGAAACTAAGAAGCGTCATCATGACAATATATGGAACAAAACAACATGTCAAGACTCCAAAGATAATGACGAATGTCTTTATGGCTTTCAATTCCTTTACGAGATGACGTAACCAGGTTATGTTTTGTTCAGACTGTACTTGTTCTAGCTGTGCTTGTTCAGGCTGTACTTGTTCAGGCTGTACTTGTTTTTGCTGTACTTGTTCTGGCTGTACTTGTTCAGGCTGTACTTGTTCTGACTGTACTTGTTCAGACTGTACTTGTTCAGACTGTACTTGTTCAGACTGTACTTGTTCAGGGTGTACTTGTTCAGGGTGTACTTGTTCAGACTGTACTTGTTCTGGCTGTACTTGTTCAGGCTGTACTTGTTCAGACTGTACTTGTTCAGACTGTACTTGTTCTGGCTGTACTTGTTCAGGCTGTACTTGTTCAGGCTGTACTTGTTCTGGCTGTACTTGTTCAGGCTGTACTTGTTCAGACTGTACTTGTTCAGACTGTACTTGTTCAGGGTGTACTTGTTCAGACTGTACTTGTTCTGGCTGTACTTGTTCAGACTGTACTTGTTCAGGCTGTACTTGTTCAGACTGTACTTGTTCAGACTGTACTTGTTCTGGCTGTACTTGTTCAGGATGTACTTGTTCAGACTGTACTTGTTCAGACTGTACTTGTTCAGGCTGTACTTGTTCAGGGTGTACTTGTTCTGGCTGTACTTGTTCAGGCTGTACTTGTTCTGGCTGTATTTGTTCAAGCTGTAACCCGGTTTCTGAAATCATCCTTTGTCTTTGCTCTTGCACGATCTTTAACATTTTGTAGTTGAGAATTGCTATGACAACAATGGGAGCTGACAGCAACATGATGTTTAACCACGTAATTGGTTTTGAATAATGACATTGTCCTTCTTTCCTTCCTTTCTTGGTGTAAATATATATGATTGGAAGTTGAACTGCTGCAGTTAACCAGATACAACTGAGAATTATCCTAATTCTTCGTGATGTTACGATCAGTGGATACTTCAGAGGTTTTGCTATGAACACATATCTGTCAACAGTGATGGATAATAGAATCATCGTGGAAAGGAATAGGGAAACATGGAGGGCAGAACGACTTATCCTGCAAAATATTTCATCATGTTTCGCTCCGTGCGAAAAAAACTTAACAATTTTTGTTGGATAAAGTGTTAAACAGACCAAAAGATCAGCCGATGCAAGATGCGCAACGAACCAGCTGCTCGGAGTCTTGTCATGGTTCAGGAATATGTTATAAATAATAACTGCAATGTTTCCTAACACTCCAATAAGTAAGAAGATGAAATTGAATACCACTAAGACGACTTCATCATCCTTCATCTAGCCTGAATGATTTGCTTGAGTTTCTTGAACGCCTTCTTCTTCTCTGCTCTTGTTTTTAAAACCGTTCGTATTGTATTGGAAACATCTGGTAACACTTGAAACATTGCCCTTGCGTAATTGCGTTAAAACAAAGTCCGACTTTTGTAGACTTGAGTGCTGTGTCATTTTAACGCGGTTTTATTCATTATCGTTTATTAAAAATATTTTTTATGTGAAAGTAGTTTCATAATGTCATACTCATAACTAGGATATTCAGTTCGATATTTTTAAAATGAACAAAGAAGGCGTGAAAACAGTCCGAAATGCATTCAAGAAGGTACGCAAAGCGTATACATATGACGACTAATAGTTATCTTACAGCAACACAAAATGACACATGCGCAGATGATCACAGATCTTTTTGAAGGAAGGAAGAACAGAAAAAAATTGAGACATGAAAAAAATGATCAAATATTTCAAAAACTCATTTCCAGTTTATTCACCATTTCACTACAACTATTCTTTATAACTTAAATTTCACAAATTGCCCTAGAACGGGCCAGCCCAATTATTGCAGTTCGTATATTACAATAAAAAGTTTATTTACAAAATAATATTTATCAACCTCTTTTTGTTTTATATATATATCCGTTAGACACTTGAAAGTTGGGCAGGAGGACTGGGAACTACAGGCAATCAGGCATCAAATTAAGCTATCAGGGCATGATTTTGTATAGTTAGTTAGTTAGTTAGTTAGTTAGTTAGTTAATTAGTTAGTTAGTTTTTTAGTTAGTTAGTTAGTTAGTTAGTTAGTTAATTAGTTAATTAGTTAGTTAGTTAGTTAATTAGTTAGTTAGTTTTTTAGTTAGTTAGTTAGTTAGTTAATTAGTTAATTAATTAGTTAGTTAGTTAGTTAGTTAGTTAGTTAGCCTTAAGTTTAGAAAAGTTTGTATACTCTCTATGCCTCAATGCATAGATAAATACATTAGCAATAGAGTTTATACCAAGCAGTTGCATAACAATCAGAAATGCAGTGGGAGTTGCAGTGCTTGTGATCACCACGAAAATATATGGAACAAAACAACATGTCAAGACTCCAAAGATAATGGCGAATGTCTTTATAGCTTTCAATTCCTTTGCGAGGTGACGTAACCAAGTTATATTTTGTTCAGGCTGTACTCGTTCTAGCTGTACTTGTTCTGGCTGTGCTTGTTCTGGCTGTACTTGTTCAGGCTGTACTTGTTCTGGCTGTACTTGTTCAGACTGTACTTGTTCAGGCTGTACTTGTTCTGGCTGTACTTGTTCAGGCTGTACTTTTTCAGGCTGTTCTTGTTCTGGCTGTACTTGTTCTGGCTGTACTTGTTTTGGCTGTACTTGTTCTGGCTGTACTTGTTCTGGCTGTACTTGTTCTGGCTGTTCTTGTTCAGGCTGTGCTTGTTCAGGCTGTACTTGTTCAGGCTGTGCTTGTCCAGGCTGTGCTTGTTCAGGCTGTGCTTGTTCAGGCTGTGCTTGTTCTGACTGTACTTGTTCTGGCTGTACTTGTTCAGACTGTATCCTTTGTCTTTGCTCTTGGACGATCTTGTATTTTGTAGTTGAGAATTGCTATGACTATGACAACAATGGGAACTGACAGCAATGTGATGTGTAACCACAGAAGAGGTTTTGGATAAGGCGGACATTTCCTGATGTAAATATATATAATTGAAAGCAGAACTGCTGCAGTTAACCAGATAAAACTGAGACCTACCCAAATTCTTCGTGATGTTACGATCAGTAGATACTTCAGAGGCTTTGCTATGAATATATATCTGTCAATAGTGATGGATAATAGAATCATAGCGTAAAGGATTACGGAAACATACAGTGCAGAACTACTCATCCTGCAAAATAGTTCATCTTGTTTCCCTCCATGTAAAAAAGAATTATCAATTTTTCTTGGATAAAGTGTTAAACAAACCAGAAGATCAGCTAATGCAAGGTGCGCAACCAACCAGCTGCTCGGAGTCTTGTCGTGGTTCAGGAATATGTTATAAATAATAACTGCAATGTTTCCTAAAACTCCAACAAGTAAGAAGATGAAATGCAATGGCATTAAGATCAACTCTAAGATATCTTGATCATATTCACTTGGTGAGAATGGAATGCTTGAATTTGTTGAGTTTGTCGTTGAATTCATTCTTCTTCCACGGCTCTTGTTTTCAAAACCGTCCGTAGCGTGTTGGAAACATCTGATAACACTTGAAACATTGCGCTTGCGTTAAAACAAAGCGCGACCTTTGTAGACTTGAGTGCTGTGTCATTTTAATGCGGTTTTACTCATTTATCGTTTATTAAAAAGTTTTTTTTATGTTAAAGTAGTTTCATAATGTCATACTCATAACTAGGATATTCAGTTCGATATTTTTAAAATGAACAAAGAAGGCGTGAAAACAGTCCGAAATGCATTCAAGAACATTTACGAGGACATGCATTCAAGGACAGAGTCTATAGTAAGGAGCCAATGTTGTCGATAACTTCAACCAGTCGAGTCACGCAGGATTTTCCAGGAATGAATCCATGTTGCGCAAGGTCTAACATCAGTAATAGATGGTCACGCAGGCGAATCAGAACACATCGTTCCAGAACTTTCGAGATAGTACTTAGCAGGGATATTGGACGATAGTTCTCAACATGATCTTTGTTATCTTTCTTGTGTATCGGCACAATATTTGCATGTTTCCACTCGTCTGGAAATACGCCTGTCTCGAGCTAGTGACTTGTTGTAGAGGGTGCGATCTGTTCAACTGTTTCTTTTAGTAGCCTTGCCGAGATCTCATCGGGTCCGGTTGCTTTGCTAACGTCAAGTGAACGAAGTGCAGCGGCAACCTCGCAGGGTGAGAGGTAAATATCTTGAAGGACTGGGCAGATAATAGGTGGTAATTGGGGGCGAGGTTCTTCTGTGTCGCTAGAAAATACCGATGCAAAATGTTGGTTGAAGGCTTCCGCGATGTCGACAGAACTAGAGACTACTTTCCGAACAGATGTGACACCCGTGGCCGTGTTTTTTTCTGCTAGATGGCACAGACATTAGCTCAGGAACACTGCTTGCTTTATTGCCAAGTTTAAAAACGGACCAAAATCGTTTAGGGTTTTCTTTAATGCCCTGTTCTAATGATTCGAAGAATATTGCCCGACTGTCACTAATCATACGTTTAACCATAGATTGCAAGTTGTTTGAATTTGGCAAACAAGTAGGTTGAGGACGACGAATGTTTTAACTTCCTACGTACAGACTCTTTCTTCCGTATCATATGCAGAATGTCTCCAGTTATCCAGGGTCGTGAGCTCTTGCCTTTGATCTTTCTCGTGGGAATAAACTCACGTACTGCGCCTACAAACTTTTCCTTCCATTTCAGCCACGCGACGTTCACATCCGTACTGCTTTCTACGACGTTGGAGATGTCAATATTGTGCAAAGTCGAGCGCAGTCCTTGGAAGTCGCCTTTTAGGTAGTCGTATACGTGTCTATTCTGCTTAGCTTGAGCTTTTACGTTGGCTTTTACTTCGAAGAGAATACAGTTATGATCAGTTTCAATGCCACTTTCTTGGGGTAGCAGGAATTTTACTGGATCGGGTACGCTTGTAATAATGAGGTCCAAGATATTTAGGTCCAAATGGCAGCGTGTAAACGTTAAAACGTACCTTTACCAAACTAAAAATATTGTTGTAATTTCACCGTATACTAGAGCCAAACACAAGACTGAATATTGACAGTCGGTCTCAGTCTCTGCGCGGTCGTTCCATTTACTAAAATTGACGCCCAATATCCGCGGTCTTTGATTTCACTTTCCACGTCTCTCTTTTGGGGATTGACTAAGTTACTATTCCAATTATACAATACATGAAGCTCATTGATTTTGACTAGAAACTGGAGGTTTCAAAATATGCATTTCTGCAAAGTATTCCGTTGTTCAATCATTCCTTGTGTTATACAAATTTTACAAATTTGAATATGCAAAACGTTGCTCGAAGAACGGTTAGTTTTCGCACGGTTGACTCATTTCAAATTACACAAAAATATTCCTTTAAGTGCGACTTTCTCTATTTGCTTTTCACAATAGAAAAAGTATCTTGTTGTAAGCACAACAAGGCTTTCAATGAATGATTGACCAGTTGCACTGTTCATTTTGATATATGCACATTTCATATCTTCCGGACTTAGCTACATATGTTATGATTCAACTGCAATTTTATCCCGACGCAGAACGCATCATTTGGATGCGCAGTCGACATTACAAATTGGTCTATTCTATTCGTTCCTAATCTGGCTCATACTGACAACACAAAATGACACATGCGCAGATCAGTTTTTGAAGGAAGGAAGAACAGAAAAGATTGAGACATGAAAAAATGATCAAATATTTCAAAAACTCATTTCCTTTATTCACTATTTCACTACAACTGTTCTTTATAACTTAAATTTCACAAATTGCCCTAGAACGGACCAGCCCAATTATTGCAGTTCGCATATTACAATAAAAAGTTCTATTTACAAAATAATATTTATCAATCTCTTTTTGTTTTATATATATATTCGTTAGTTTGAAAGTTCGACAGGAGGACGGGGAACTACAGGCAATCAGGCATCAAATTAAGCTATCAGGGCATGATTTTGTATAGTTGTTAGTTAGTTAGTTAGTTAGTTAGTTAGTTAGTTAGTTAGTTAGTTAGTTAGTCAGTTAGTTAGTTAGTTAGTTAGTTAGTTAGCCGTGCCCATAAAGTAGAAAAAAGTTTGATATAAGCTCTTGTATACTCTCTATGCCTCAATGCATAGATAAATACATTAGCAATAGAGTTTATACCAAGCAGTTGCAAAACAATCAGAAATGCAGTGGGATTTGCAGTGCGTGTGATCCACTGATCTGAATATAGGCTGGATAACGCATCTCTTGTCAAAAGTGAAGCCGGAAGTCAAGCGGCCGATCAGTGCCGCCACCCGATTCTGAGGCCCTACTTTATTATAGATAGTATTACAGAATCCTAGTTTTTTTGCTTTTTTTGCCTTTTAAACGTTTCTGGCCGGGTCAGTTTTACTATCACAAAGATAGAAGCACACGAGAAGAAATTTGAGCAAAAAAATTTGGAGTATTATGGCTTTATAACGCCGTGAAACTGGATTTACAAGTTTGAAGGAGTGAACAGCCACATGTTCGCGATGTTTTGTTTATGATATTTCAATTCAAAATCCACTCAAAATATAGAATTACTGCTATGAACAAAAGCGTGAATGTGGTAAGTTTTTAAAATAGGAATTAAATAGGTTATTAACTTAATATGTGTTCATTTCAGTACGTGATATTGAACCAGTGTAGCACTGTTCCTAATTCCTGTTTTAAAAGCTTACCACATTCACGCTTTTGTTCATACTGCAGCTGAGCTGGTTCATTTCATCAAATTCCTAGAGTGCCTTCGTCCAGTAACAGTAATTCTAATATTTTGAGTGGATTTTGAATTGAAATATCATAAACAAAACATCGCTAACATGTGGCTGTTCACTCGTTCGAACTTGTAAATCCAGTTTCACGGCGTTATAAAGCCATAATACTCCAAATTTTTTGCTCAAATTTCTTCTCGTGTGCTATCTTTGTGATAGTAAAACTGGCTCGGCCAGAAACGTTTAAAGGCAAAAAAAAACTAGGATTCTGTAATACAATCTATAATAAAGTAGGGCCTCAGAATCGGGTGGCGGCACTGATCGCCGCTTGACTTCCGGCTTCACTTTTTTCCATCAAATTATTAAGAGATGCGTTATCCAGCCTATATTCAGATCAGTGGTGTGATCACCACGAAAATATATGGAACAAAACAACATGTCAAGACTCCAAAGATAATGGCGAATGTCTTTATAGCTTTCAATTCCTTTGCGAGGTGACGTAACCAAGTTATATTTTGTTCAGGCTGTACTTGTTCAGGCTGTACTTGTTCTGGCTGTACTTGTTCTGGCTGTACTTTTTCTGGCTGTACTTGTTCTGGCTGTACTTGTTCTGGCTGTACTTGTTCTGGCTGTACTTGTTCAGGCTGTACTTGTTCTGGCTGTACTTGTTCTGGCTGTACTTGTTCTGGCTGTGCTTGTTCAGGCTGTACTTGTTCTGGCTGTACTTGTTCAGGCTGTACTTGTTCTGGCTGTGCTTGTTCTGGCTGTACTTGTTCAGGCTGTACTTGTTCTGGCTGTACTTGTTCAGGCTGTACTTGTTCTGGCTGTACTTGTTCAGGCTGTACTTGTTCTGGCTGTGCTTGTTCAGGCTGTACTTGTTCTGGCTGTACTTGTTCAGGCTGTACTTGTTCTGGCTGTGCTTGTTCTGGCTGTACTAGTTCTGGCTGTACTTGTTCTGGCTGTACTTGTTCAGGTTGTACTTGTTCTGGCTGTACTTGTTCTGGCTGTACTTGTTCAGACTGTATCCTTTGTCTTTGTTCTTGGACGATCTTTAGCATTTTGTAGTTGAGAATTGCTATGACAACAATGGGAACTGACAGCAATGTGATGTGTAACCACAGAAGAGGTTTTGAATAAGGCGGACATTTCTGATGTAAATATATATAATTGAAAGCAGAACTGCTGCAGTTAACCAGATAAAACTGAGACCTGCCCAAATTCTTCGTGATGTTACGATCAGTGGATACTTCAGAGGCTTTGCTATGAATACATATCTGTCAACAGTGATGGATAATAGAATCATAGCGGAAAGGATTACGGAAACATACAGTGCAGAACTACTCATCCTGCAAAATAGTTCATCTTGTTTCCCTCCATGTAAAAAAAATTTATCAATTTTTCTTGGATAAAGTGTTAAACAGACCAAAAGATCAGCTAATGCAAGGTGCGCAACCAACCAGCTGCTCGGAGTCTTGTCGTGGTTCGGAATATGTTATAAATAATAACTGCAATGTTTCCTAAAACTCCAACAAGTAAGAAGATGAAATGCAATGGCATTAAGATCAACTCTAAGATATCTTGATCATATTCACTTGGTGAGAATGGAATGCTTGAATTTGTTGAGTTTGTCGTTGAATTCATTCTTCTTCCACGGCTCTTGTTTTCAAAACCGTCCGTAGCGTGTTGGAAACATCTGATAACACTTGAAACATGGCGCTTGCGTTAAAACAAAGCGCGACTTTTGTAGACTTGAGTGCTGTGTCATCTTAACGCGGTTTTATTCATTTATCGTTTATTAAAGTTTTTTTATGTTAAAGTAGTTTCATAATGTCATACTCATAACTAGGATATTCAGACATGCATTCAAGAACAGAGTCTAGTAAGGAGCCAATGTAGCCGATAACTTCAACCAGTCGAGTCACGCAGGATTTTCCAGGAATGAATCCATGTTGCGCAAGGTCTAACATCAGTAATAGATGGTCACGCAGGCGAATCAGAACACATCGTTCCAGAACTTTCGAGATAGTACTTAGCAGGGATATTGGACGATAGTTCTCAACATGATCTTTGTTATCTTTCTTGTGTATCGGCACAATATTTGCATGTTTCCACTCGTCTGGAAATACGCCTGTCTCGAGCTAGTGACTTGTTGTAGAGGGTGCGATCTGTTCAACTGTTTCTTTTAGTAGCCTTGCCGAGATCTCATCGGGTCCGGTTGCTTTGCTAACGTCAAGTGAACGAAGTGCAGCGGCAACCTCGCAGGGTGAGAGGTAAATATCTTGAAGGACTGGGCAGATAATAGGTGGTAATTGGGGGCGAGATTCTTCTGTGTCGCTAGAAAATACCGATGCAAAATGTTGGTTGAAGGCTTCCGCGATGTCGACAGAACTAGAGACTACTTTCCGAACAGATGTGACACCCGTGGCCGTGTTTTTTTCTGCTAGATGGCACAGACATTAGCTCAGGAACACTGCTTGCTTTATTGCCAAGTTTAAAAACGGACCAAAATCGTTTAGGGTTTTCTTTAATGCCCTGTTCTAATGATTCGAAGAATATTGCCCGACTGTCACTAATCATACGTTTAACCATAGATTGCAAGTTGTTTGAATTTGGCAAACAAGTAGGTTGAGGACGACGAATGTTTTAACTTCCTACGTACAGACTCTTTCTTCCGTATCATATGCAGAATGTCTCCAGTTATCCAGGGTCGTGAGCTCTTGCCTTTGATCTTTCTCGTGGGAATAAACTCACGTACTGCGCCTACAAACTTTTCCTTCCATTTCAGCCACGCGACGTTCACATCCGTACTGCTTTCTACGACGTGGGAGATGTCAATATTGTGCAAAGTCGAGCGCAGTCCTTGGAAGTCGCCTTTTAGGTAGTCGTATACGTGTCTATTCTGCTTAGTTTGAGCTTTTGCGTTGGCTTTTACTTCGAAAAGAATACAGTTATGATCAGTTTCAATGCCACTTTCTTGGGGTAGCAGGAATTTTACTGGATCGGGTACGCTTGTAATAATGAGGTCCAAGATATTTAGGTCCAAATGGCAGCGTGTAAACGTTAAAACGTACCTTTACCAAACTAAAAATATTGTTGTAATTTCACCGTATACTAGAGCCAAACACAAGACTGAATATTGACAGTCGGTCTCAGTCTCTGCGCGGTCGTTTCATTTACTAAAATTGACGCCCAATATCCGCGGTCTTTGATTTCACTTTCCACGTCTCTCTTTTGGGGATTGACTAAGTTACTATTCCAATTATACAATACATGAAGCTCATTGATTTTGACTAGAAACTGGAGGTTTCAAAATATGCATTTCTGCAAAGTATTCCGTTGTTCAATCATTCCTTGTGTTATACAAATTTTACAAATTTGAATATGCAAAACGTTGCTCGAAGAACGGTTAGTTTTCGCACGGTTGACTCATTTCAAATTACACAAAAATATTCCTTTAAGTGCGACTTTCTCTATTTTGCTTTTCACAATAGAAAAAGTATCTTGTTGTAAGCACAACAAGGCTTTCAATGAATGATTGACCAGTTGCACTGTTCATTTTGATATATGCACATTTCATATCTTCCGGACTTAGCTACATATGTTATGATTCAACTGCAATTTTATCCCGACGCAGAACGCATCATTTGGATGCGCAGTCGACATTACAAATTGGTCTATTCTATTCGTTCCTAATCTGGCTCATACTGACAACACAAAATGACACATGCGCAGATCTTTTTGAAGGAAGGAAGAACAGAAAAAGATTGAGACATGAAAAAAATGATCAAATATTTCAAAAACTCATTTCCTTTATTCACTATTTCACTACAACTGTTCTTTATAACTTAAATTTCACAAATTGCCCTAGAACGGACCAGCCCAATTATTGCAGTTCGCATATTACAATAAAAAGTTCTATTTACAAAATAATATTTATCAATCTCTTTTTGTTTTATATATATATTCGTTAGTTTGAAAGTTCGACAGGAGGACGGGGAACTACAGGCAATCAGGCATCAAATTAAGCTATCAGGGCATGATTTTGTATAGTTGTTAGTTAGTTAGTTAGTTAGTTAGTTAGTTAGTTAGTTAGTTAGTTAGTTAGTCAGTTAGTTAGTTAGTTAGTTAGTTAGTTAGCCGTGCCCATAAAGTAGAAAAAAGTTTGATATAAGCTCTTGTATACTCTCTATGCCTCAATGCATAGATAAATACATTAGCAATAGAGTTTATACCAAGCAGTTGCAAAACAATCAGAAATGCAGTGGGATTTGCAGTGCGTGTGATCACCACGAAAATATATGGAACAAAACAACATGTCAAGACTCCAAAGATAATGGCGAATGTCTTTATAGCTTTCAATTCCTTTGCGAGGTGACGTAACCAAGTTATATTTTGTTCAGGCTGTACTTGTTCAGGCTGTACTTGTTCTGGCTGTACTTGTTCTGGCTGTACTTTTTCTGGCTGTACTTGTTCTGGCTGTACTTGTTCTGGCTGTACTTGTTCTGGCTGTACTTGTTCAGGCTGTACTTGTTCTGGCTGTACTTGTTCTGGCTGTACTTGTTCTGGCTGTGCTTGTTCAGGCTGTACTTGTTCTGGCTGTACTTGTTCAGGCTGTACTTGTTCTGGCTGTGCTTGTTCTGGCTGTACTTGTTCAGGCTGTACTTGTTCTGGCTGTACTTGTTCAGGCTGTACTTGTTCTGGCTGTACTTGTTCAGGCTGTACTTGTTCTGGCTGTGCTTGTTCAGGCTGTACTTGTTCTGGCTGTACTTGTTCAGGCTGTACTTGTTCTGGCTGTGCTTGTTCTGGCTGTACTAGTTCTGGCTGTACTTGTTCTGGCTGTACTTGTTCAGGTTGTACTTGTTCTGGCTGTACTTGTTCTGGCTGTACTTGTTCAGACTGTATCCTTTGTCTTTGTTCTTGGACGATCTTTAGCATTTTGTAGTTGAGAATTGCTATGACAACAATGGGAACTGACAGCAATGTGATGTGTAACCACAGAAGAGGTTTTGAATAAGGCGGACATTTCCTGATGTAAATATATATAATTGAAAGCAGAACTGCTGCAGTTAACCAGATAAAACTGAGACCTGCCCAAATTCTTCGTGATGTTACGATCAGTGGATACTTCAGAGGCTTTGCTATGAATACATATCTGTCAACAGTGATGGATAATAGAATCATAGCGGAAAGGATTACGGAAACATACAGTGCAGAACTACTCATCCTGCAAAATAGTTCATCTTGTTTCCCTCCATGTAAAAAAAATTTATCAATTTTTCTTGGATAAAGTGTTAAACAGACCAAAAGATCAGCTAATGCAAGGTGCGCAACCAACCAGCTGCTCGGAGTCTTGTCGTGGTTCAGGAATATGTTATAAATAATAACTGCAATGTTTCCTAAAACTCCAACAAGTAAGAAGATGAAATGCAATGGCATTAAGATCAACTCTAAGATATCTTGATCATATTCACTTGGTGAGAATGGAATGCTTGAATTTGTTGAGTTTGTCGTTGAATTCATTCTTCTTCCACGGCTCTTGTTTTCAAAACCGTCCGTAGCGTGTTGGAAACATCTGATAACACTTGAAACATGGCGCTTGCGTTAAAACAAAGCGCGACTTTTGTAGACTTGAGTGCTGTGTCATCTTAACGCGGTTTTATTCATTTATCGTTTATTAAAAAGTTTTTTTTATGTTAAAGTAGTTTCATAATGTCATACTCATAACTAGGATATTCAGACATGCATTCAAGAACAGAGTCTAGTAAGGAGCCAATGTAGCCGATAACTTCAACCAGTCGAGTCACGCAGGATTTTCCAGGAATGAATCCATGTTGCGCAAGGTCTAACATCAGTAATAGATGGTCACGCAGGCGAATCAGAACACATCGTTCCAGAACTTTCGAGATAGTACTTAGCAGGATATTGGACGATAGTTCTCAACATGATCTTTGTTATCTTTCTTGTGTATCGGCACAATATTTGCATGTTTCACTCGTCTGGAAATACGCCTGTCTCGAGCTAGTGACTTGTTGTAGAGGTGCGATCTGTTCAACTGTTTCTTTTAGTAGCCTTGCCGAGATCTCATCGGGTCCGGTTGCTTTGCTAACGTCAAGTGAACGAAGTGCAGCGGCAACCTCGCAGGGTGAGAGGTAAATATCTTGAAGGACTGGGCAGATAATAGGTGGTAATTGGGGCGAGGTTCTTCTGTGTCGCTAGAAAATACCGATGCAAAATGTTGGTTGAAGGCTTCCGCGATGTCGACAGAACTAGAGACTACTTTCCGAACAGATGTGACACCCGTGGCCGTGTTTTTTTCTGCTAGATGGCACAGACATTAGCTCAGGAACACTGCTTGCTTTATTGCCAAGTTTAAAAACGGACCAAAATCGTTTAGGTTTTCTTTAATGCCCTGTTCTAATGATTCGAAGAATATTGCCCGACTGTCACTAATCATACGTTTAACCATAGATTGCAAGTTGTTTGAATTTGGCAAACAAGTAGGTTGAGGACGACGAATGTTTTAACTTCCTACGTACAGACTCTTTCTTCCGTATCATATGCAGAATGTCTCCAGTTATCCAGGGTCGTGAGCTCTTGCCTTTGATCTTTCTCGTGGGAATAAACTCACGTACTGCGCCTACAAACTTTTCCTTCCATTTCAGCCACGCGACGTTCACATCCGTACTGCTTTCTACGACGTGGGAGATGTCAATATTGTGCAAAGTCGAGCGCAGTCCTTGGAAGTCGCCTTTTAGGTAGTCGTATACGTGTCTATTCTGCTTAGTTTGAGCTTTTGCGTTGGCTTTTACTTCGAAAAGAATACAGTTATGATCAGTTTCAATGCCACTTTCTTGGGGTAGCAGGAATTTTACTGGATCGGGTACGCTTGTAATAATGAGGTCCAAGATATTTAGGTCCAAATGGCAGCGTGTAAACGTTAAAACGTACCTTTACCAAACTAAAAATATTGTTGTAATTTCACCGTATACTAGAGCCAAACACAAGACTGAATATTGACAGTCGGTCTCAGTCTCTGCGCGGTCGTTTCATTTACTAAAATTGACGCCCAATATCCGCGGTCTTTGATTTCACTTTCCACGTCTCTCTTTTGGGGATTGACTAAGTTACTATTCCAATTATACAATACATGAAGCTCATTGATTTTGACTAGAAACTGGAGGTTTCAAAATATGCATTTCTGCAAAGTATTCCGTTGTTCAATCATTCCTTGTGTTATACAAATTTTACAAATTTGAATATGCAAAACGTTGCTCGAAGAACGGTTAGTTTTCGCACGGTTGACTCATTTCAAATTACACAAAAATATTCCTTTAAGTGCGACTTTCTCTATTTTGCTTTTCACAATAGAAAAAGTATCTTGTTGTAAGCACAACAAGGCTTTCAATGAATGATTGACCAGTTGCACTGTTCATTTTGATATATGCACATTTCATATCTTCCGGACTTAGCTACATATGTTATGATTCAACTGCAATTTTATCCCGACGCAGAACGCATCATTTGGATGCGCAGTCGACATTACAAATTGGTCTATTCTATTCGTTCCTAATCTGGCTCATACTGACAACACAAAATGACACATGCGCAGATCTTTTTGAAGGAAGGAAGAACAGAAAAAGATTGAGACATGAAAAAAATGATCAAATATTTCAAAAACTCATTTCCTTTATTCACTATTTCACTACAACTGTTCTTTATAACTTAAATTTCCCAAATTGTCCTAGAACGGCCCAGCCCAATTATTGCAGTTCGTATATTACAATAAAAAGTTCTATTTACAAAATGATATTTATCATTATTTTTTTTGAGGTCCGTAACTCAGGTCCGTAACTAAAATAGAGCCTTTTGATTGGCTGAGTACGAGGTCCGTATCACACCAGTACGGACCTCTCGCAACTTTTCGCGCCAAAACAAACAAAGGAGTGAAGAAATAAACACGAAAAAATAAACACGTTATTTACCGTTCTGGTCGGTCCGTACTGGAAAAATATTTTCCCTCAGTCTCAGAAGCGGCCCTCGACCTTCGGTCTCGGGCCGCTTCTGAGACTTCGGGAAAATATTTTTCCAGTACGGACCTCCCAGCCGGTAAATAACATATATATCTCTTTTTGTTTTATATATATATTCGTTAGTTTGAAAGTTCGACAGGAGGACGGGGAACTACAGGCAATCAGGCATCAAATTAAGCTATCAGGGCATGATTTTGTATAGTTGTTAGTTAGTTAGTTAGTTAGTTAGTTAGTTAGTTAGTTAGTTAGTTAGTTAGTCAGTTAGTTAGTTAGTTAGTTAGTTAGTTAGCCGTGCCCATAAAGTAGAAAAAAGTTTGATATAAGCTCTTGTATACTCTCTATGCCTCAATGCATAGATAAATACATTAGCAATAGAGTTTATACCAAGCAGTTGCAAAACAATCAGAAATGCAGTGGGATTTGCAGTGCGTGTGATCACCACGAAAATATATGGAACAAAACAACATGTCAAGACTCCAAAGATAATGGCGAATGTCTTTATAGCTTTCAATTCCTTTGCGAGGTGACGTAACCAAGTTATATTTTGTTCAGGCTGTACTTGTTCAGGCTGTACTTGTTCTGGCTGTACTTGTTCTGGCTGTACTTTTTCTGGCTGTACTTGTTCTGGCTGTACTTGTTCTGGCTGTACTTGTTCTGGCTGTACTTGTTCAGGCTGTACTTGTTCTGGCTGTACTTGTTCTGGCTGTACTTGTTCTGGCTGTGCTTGTTCAGGCTGTACTTGTTCTGGCTGTACTTGTTCAGGCTGTACTTGTTCTGGCTGTGCTTGTTCTGGCTGTACTTGTTCAGGCTGTACTTGTTCTGGCTGTACTTGTTCAGGCTGTACTTGTTCTGGCTGTACTTGTTCAGGTTGTACTTGTTCTGGCTGTGCTTGTTCAGGCTGTACTTGTTCTGGCTGTACTTGTTCAGGCTGTACTTGTTCTGGCTGTGCTTGTTCTGGCTGTACTAGTTCTGGCTGTACTTGTTCTGGCTGTACTTGTTCAGGTTGTACTTGTTCTGGCTGTACTTGTTCTGGCTGTACTTGTTCAGACTGTATCCTTTGTCTTTGTTCTTGGACGATCTTTAGCATTTTGTAGTTGAGAATTGCTATGACAACAATGGGAACTGACAGCAATGTGATGTGTAACCACAGAAGAGGTTTTGAATAAGGCGGACATTTCCTGATGTAAATATATATAATTGAAAGCAGAACTGCTGCAGTTAACCAGATAAAACTGAGACCTGCCCAAATTCTTCGTGATGTTACGATCAGTGGATACTTCAGAGGCTTTGCTATGAATACATATCTGTCAACAGTGATGGATAATAGAATCATAGCGGAAAGGATTACGAAACATACAGTGCAGAACTACTCATCCTGCAAAATAGTTCATCTTGTTTCCCTCCATGTAAAAAAAATTTATCAATTTTTCTTGGATAAAGTGTTAAACAGACCAAAAGATCAGCTAATGCAAGGTGCGCAACCAACCAGCTGCTCGGAGTCTTGTCGTGGTTCAGGAATATGTTATAAATAATAACTGCAATGTTTCCTAAAACTCCAACAAGTAAGAAGATGAAATGCAATGGCATTAAGATCAACTCTAAGATATCTTGATCATATTCACTTGGTGAGAATGGAATGCTTGAATTTGTTGAGTTTGTCGTTGAATTCATTCTTCTTCCACGGCTCTTGTTTTCAAAACCGTCCGTAGCGTGTTGGAAACATCTGATAACACTTGAAACATGGCGCTTGCGTTAAAACAAAGCGCGACTTTTGTAGACTTGAGTGCTGTGTCATCTTAACGCGGTTTTATTCATTTATCGTTTATTAAAAAGTTTTTTTTATGTTAAAGTAGTTTCATAATGTCATACTCATAACTAGGATATTCAGACATGCATTCAAGAACAGAGTCTAGTAAGGAGCCAATGTAGCCGATAACTTCAACCAGTCGAGTCACGCAGGATTTTCCAGGAATGAATCCATGTTGCGCAAGGTCTAACATCAGTAATAGATGGTCACGCAGGCGAATCAGAACACATCGTTCCAGAACTTTCGAGATAGTACTTAGCAGGGATATTGGACGATAGTTCTCAACATGATCTTTGTTATCTTTCTTGTGTATCGGCACAATATTTGCATGTTTCCACTCGTCTGGAAATACGCCTGTCTCGAGCTAGTGACTTGTTGTAGAGGGTGCGATCTGTTCAACTGTTTCTTTTAGTAGCCTTGCCGAGATCTCATCGGGTCCGGTTGCTTTGCTAACGTCAAGTGAACGAAGTGCAGCGGCAACCTCGCAGGGTGAGAGGTAAATATCTTGAAGGACTGGGCAGATAATAGGTGGTAATTGGGGGCGAGATTCTTCTGTGTCGCTAGAAAATACCGATGCAAAATGTTGGTTGAAGGCTTCCGCGATGTCGACAGAACTAGAGACTACTTTCCGAACAGATGTGACACCCGTGGCCGTGTTTTTTTCTGCTAGATGGCACAGACATTAGCTCAGGAACACTGCTTGCTTTATTGCCAAGTTTAAAAACGGACCAAAATCGTTTAGGGTTTTCTTTAATGCCCTGTTCTAATGATTCGAAGAATATTGCCCGACTGTCACTAATCATACGTTTAACCATAGATTGCAAGTTGTTTGAATTTGGCAAACAAGTAGGTTGAGGACGACGAATGTTTTAACTTCCTACGTACAGACTCTTTCTTCCGTATCATATGCAGAATGTCTCCAGTTATCCAGGGTCGTGAGCTCTTGCCTTTGATCTTTCTCGTGGGAATAAACTCACGTACTGCGCCTACAAACTTTTCCTTCCATTTCAGCCACGCGACGTTCACATCCGTACTGCTTTCTACGACGTGGGAGATGTCAATATTGTGCAAAGTCGAGCGCAGTCCTTGGAAGTCGCCTTTTAGGTAGTCGTATACGTGTCTATTCTGCTTAGTTTGAGCTTTTGCGTTGGCTTTTACTTCGAAAAGAATACAGTTATGATCAGTTTCAATGCCACTTTCTTGGGGTAGCAGGAATTTTACTGGATCGGGTACGCTTGTAATAATGAGGTCCAAGATATTTAGGTCCAAATGGCAGCGTGTAAACGTTAAAACGTACCTTTACCAAACTAAAAATATTGTTGTAATTTCACCGTATACTAGAGCCAAACACAAGACTGAATATTGACAGTCGGTCTCAGTCTCTGCGCGGTCGTTTCATTTACTAAAATTGACGCCCAATATCCGCGGTCTTTGATTTCACTTTCCACGTCTCTCTTTTGGGGATTGACTAAGTTACTATTCCAATTATACAATACATGAAGCTCATTGATTTTGACTAGAAACTGGAGGTTTCAAAATATGCATTTCTGCAAAGTATTCCGTTGTTCAATCATTCCTTGTGTTATACAAATTTTACAAATTTGAATATGCATAACGTTGCTCGAAGAACAGTGAGTTTTCGCACGGTTGACTCACTTCAAATTACACAAAAATATTCCCTTAAGCGTGACTTTCTCTATTTTGCTTTTCACAATAGAAAAAGTATCTTGTTGTAAGCACAACAAGGCTTTCAATGAATGATTGACCAGTTGCACTGTTCATTTTGATATATGCACATTTCATATCTTCCGGACTTAGCTACATATGTTATGATTCAACTGCAATTTTATCCCGACGCAGAACGCGTCATTTGGATGCGCAGTCGACATTACGAATTGGTCTATTCTATTCGTTCATAATCTGGCTCATACTGGAAACACAAAATGAGACATGCGCAGATCAGTTTTTGAAGGAACGAAGAACAGAAAAAAATTGAGACATGAAAAAATAATCAAATATTTCAAAAACTCCTTTCCTTTATTCACTATTTCACTACAACTGTTCTTTATAACTTAAATTTCACAAATTGCCCTAGAACGGACCAGCCCAATTATTGCAGTTCGCATATTACAATAAAAAGTTCTATTTACAAAATAATATTTATCAATCTCTTTTTGTTTTATATATATATTCGTTAGTTTGAAAGTTCGACAGGAGGACGGGGAACTACAGGCAATCAGGCATCAAATTAAGCTATCAGGGCATGATTTTGTATATTTATTAATTTGTTAGTTTAGTTAGTTTGGTAGTTTCTTGGTTTGTTAATCAGTTAGTTAGTTAGTTAGTTAGTTAAGTTAGTTAGTTAGTTAGTTAGTTAGTTAGTAAGTTTGTAAGTTAGTTAGTTTGCCGTGCCCATAAAGTAGAAAATAGTTTCCTATAAGCTCTTGTATACTGTCTATGCCTCAATGCATAGATAAATACATTGGCAATAGAGTTTATACCAAGCAGTTGCAAAACAATCAGAAATGCGTTGGATTTGCAGTGCGAAACTGTGATCATCGTGACAATATATGGAACAAAACAACATGTCAAGACTCCAAAGATAATGGCGAATGTCTTGATGGCTTTCAATTCCTTTGCGAGGTGACGTAACCAAGTTATGTTTTGGTCAGACTGTACTTGTTCTGGCTGTACTTGTTCTGGCTGTACTTGTTCTGGCTGTACTTGTTCTGGCTGTACTTGTTCTGGCTGTACTTGTTCTGGCTGTACTTGTTCTGGCTGTACTTGTTCTGGCTGTACTTGTTCTGGCTGTACTTGTTCAGGCTGTACTTGTTCTGGCTGTACTTGTTCAGGCTGTACTTGTTCTGGCTGTGGTACTTGTTCAGGCTGTACTTGTTCTGGCTGCACTTGTTCAGGCTGTACTTGTTCAGACTGTACTTGTTCAGGCTGTACTTGTTCAGGCTGTCTTGTTCAGGCTGCGGTACTTGTTCAGGCTGTACTTGTTCAGACTGTACTTGTTCAGACTGTACTTGTTCAGACTGTACTTGTTCAGGCTGTACTTGTTCAGGCTGTACTTGTTCTGGCTGTACTTGTTCAGGCTGTACTTGTTCTGGCTGTATTTGTTCAAGCTGTAACTCGGTTTCTGAAATCATCCTTTTTCTTTGCTCTTGGACGATCTTTAACATTTTGTAGTTGAGAATTGCTATGACAACAATGGGAAGTGAAAGCCATACGATGTTTAACCATATAATTGGTTTTGAATGACATTTTCCTCCTTTCCTGATGTAAATATATATGATTGGAAGTTGAACTGCCGCAGTTAACCAGATACAACTGAGAATTATCCTAATTCTTCGTGATGTTACGATCAGTGGATACTTCAGAGGTTTTGCTATGAACACATATCTGTCAACAGTGATGGATAATAGAATGATCATGGAAAGGAATAGGGAAACATGGAGGGCAGAACGACTTATCCTGCAAAATAGTTCATCATGTTTCGCTCCGTGCGAAAAAAACTTAACAATTTTTGTTGGATAAAGTATTAAACAGACCAAAAGATCAGCCGATGCAAGATGCGCAACGAACCAGCTGCTCGGAGTCTTGTCATGGTTCAGGAATATGTTATAAATAATAACTGCAATGTTTCCTAACACTCCAACAAGTAAGAAGATGAAATTGAATACCACTAAGACGACTTCATAATCTTCATCTAGCCTGAATGAGTTTCTTGAACGCATTCTTCTTCTCTGCTCTTGTTTTTAAAACCGTTCGTATCGTGTTGGAAACATCTGGTAACACTTGAAACATTGCCCTTGCGTTAAAACAAAGTGCGACTTTTGTAGACTTGAGTGCTGTGTCATTTTAACGCGGTTTAATTCATTATCGTTTATTAAAAATACTTTTTTATGTGAAAGTAGTTTCATAATGTCATACTCATAACTAGGATATTCAGTTCGATATTTTTAAAATGAACAAAGGCGTGAAAACAGTCCGAAATGCATTCAAGAAGGTACGCAAAGCGTATACATATGACGACTAATAGTTATCTTACAGCAACACAAAATGACACATGCGCAGATCAGATCTTTTGAAGGAACTAAGAACAGAAAAAAATTGAGACATGAAAAAATAATCAAATATTTCAAAAACTCCTTTCCTTTATTCACTATTTCACTACAACTATTCTTTATAACTTAAATTTCACAAATTGCCCTAGAACGGGCCAGCCCAATTATTGCAGTTCGTATATTACAATAAAAAGTTCTATTTACAAAACAATATTTATCAATCTCTTTTTGTTTTATATATATATATATTCGTTAGTTTGAAAGTTCGACAGGAGGACTGGGAACTACAGGCAATCAGGCATCAAATTAAGCTATCAGGGCATGATTTTGTATAGTTGTTAGTTAGTTAGTTAGTTAGTTAGTTAGTTAGTTAGTTAGTTAGTTAGTTAGTTAGTTAGTTAGTTAGTTAGTTAGTTAGTTAGTTAGCCATGCCCATAAAGTAGAAAAAAGTTTGATGTAAGCTCTTGTATACTCTCTATGCCTCAATGCATAAATAAAGACATTAGCAATCGAGTTTATACCAAGCAGTTGCATAACAATTAGAAATGCAGTGGGAGTTGCAGTGCTTGTGATCCCAACAAAATATATGGAACAAAACAACATATCAAGACTCCAAAGATAATGGCGAATGTCTTTATGGCTTTCAATTCCTTTGCGAGGTGACGTAACCAAGTTATATTTTGTTCAGACTGTACTCGTTCTGGCTGTACTTGTTCAGGATGTACTTGTTCAGGCTGTACTTGTTCAGGCTGTACTTGTTCTGGCTGTACTTGTTCTGGCTGTACTTGTTCAGGCTGTACTTGTTCTGGCTGTAGGCTGTACTTGTTCTGGCTGTACTTGTTCAGGCTGTACTTGTTCTGGCTGTACTTGTTCAGGCTGTACTTGTTCTGGCTGTACTTGTTCAGACTGTACTCGTTCTGGCTGTACTTGTTCAGGATGTACTTGTTCAGGCTGTACTTGTTCAGGCTGTACTTGTTCTGGCTGTACTTGTTCTGGCTGTACTTGTTCAGGCTGTACTTGTTCTGGCTGTACTTGTTCTGGCTGTACTTGTTCAGACTGTATCCTTTGTCTTTGTTCTTGGACGATCTTGAACATTTTGTAGTTGAGAATTGCTATGACAACAATGGGAACTGACAGCAATGTGATGCGTAACCACACAAATGGTTTTGGATAACCCGGACATTTCCTCGTGTAAATATATATAATTGGAAGCAGAACTGCTGCAGTTAACCAGATGCAACTGAGACCTACCCTAATTCTTCGTGATGTTACGATCAGTGGATACTTCAGAGGCTTTGCTATGAACACATATCTGTCAATAGTGATGAATAAGAGAATCATCGTGGAGAGGAATACCGAAACATACAGTGCAGAATTACTCATCCTGCAAAATAGTTCATCCTGTTTCCCTCCACGTAAAAAGAATTTATCAATTTTTGTTGGATAAAGTGTTAAACAGACCAGAAGATCAGCCGATGCAAGGTGCGCAACCAACCAGCTGCTCGGAGTCTTATCGTGGTTCAGGAATATGTTATAAATAATAACTGCAATGTTTCCTAAAACTCCAACAAGTAAGAAGATGAAATGCAATGGCATTAAGATCAACTCTAAGATATCTTGATCATATTCACTTGGTGAGAATGGAATGCTTGAATTTGTTGAGTTTGTCGTTGAATTCATTCTTCTTCCACGGCTCTTGTTTTCAAAACCGTCCGTAGCGTGTTGGAAACATCTGATAACACTTGAAACATGGCGCTTGCGTTAAAACAAAGCGCGACTTTTGTAGACTTGAGTGCTGTGTCATCTTAACGCGGTTTTATTCATTTATCGTTTATTAAAAAGTTTTTTTTATGTTAAAGTAGTTTCATAATGTCATACTCATAACTAGGATATTCAGACATGCATTCAAGAACAGAGTCTAGTAAGGAGCCAATGTAGCCGATAACTTCAACCAGTCGAGTCACGCAGGATTTTCCAGGAATGAATCCATGTTGCGCAAGGTCTAACATCAGTAATAGATGGTCACGCAGGCGAATCAGAACACATCGTTCCAGAACTTTCGAGATAGTACTTAGCAGGGATATTGGACGATAGTTCTCAACATGATCTTTGTTATCTTTCTTGTGTATCGGCACAATATTTGCATGTTTCCACTCGTCTGGAAATACGCCTGTCTCGAGCTAGTGACTTGTTGTAGAGGGTGCGATCTGTTCAACTGTTTCTTTTAGTAGCCTTGCCGAGATCTCATCGGGTCCGGTTGCTTTGCTAACGTCAAGTGAACGAAGTGCAGCGGCAACCTCGCAGGGTGAGAGGTAAATATCTTGAAGGACTGGGCAGATAATAGGTGGTAATTGGGGGCGAGATTCTTCTGTGTCGCTAGAAAATACCGATGCAAAATGTTGGTTGAAGGCTTCCGCGATGTCGACAGAACTAGAGACTACTTTCCGAACAGATGTGACACCGTGGCCGTGTTTTTCTGCTAGATGGCACAGACATTAGCTCAGGAACACTGCTTGCTTTATTGCCTATTTTAAAAACGGACCAAAATCGTTTAGGTTTTCTTTAATGCCCTGTTCTAATGATTCGAAGAATATTGCCCGACTGTCACTAATCATACGTTTAACCATAGATTGCAAGTTGTTTGAATTTGGCAAACAAGTAGGTTGAGGACGACGAATGTTTTAACTTCCTACGTACAGACTCTTTCTTCCGTATCATATGCAGAATGTCTCCAGTTATCCAGGGTCGTGAGCTCTTGCCTTTGATCTTTCTCGTGGGAATAAACTCACGTACTGCGCCTACAAACTTTTCCTTCCATTTCAGCCACGCGACGTTCACATCCGTACTGCTTTCTACGACGTGGGAGATGTCAATATTGTGCAAAGTCGAGCGCAGTCCTTGGAAGTCGCCTTTTAGGTAGTCGTATACGTGTCTATTCTGCTTAGTTTGAGCTTTTGCGTTGGCTTTTACTTCGAAAAGAATACAGTTATGATCAGTTTCAATGCCACTTTCTTGGGGTAGCAGGAATTTTACTGGATCGGGTACGCTTGTAATAATGAGGTCCAAGATATTTAGGTCCAAATGGCAGCGTGTAAACGTTAAAACGTACCTTTACCAAACTAAAAATATTGTTGTAATTTCACCGTATACTAGAGCCAAACACAAGACTGAATATTGACAGTCGGTCTCAGTCTCTGCGCGGTCGTTTCATTTACTAAAATTGACGCCCAATATCCGCGGTCTTCGATTTCACTTTCCACGTCTCTCTTTTGGGGATTGACTAAGTTACTATTCCAATTATACAATATATGAAGCTCATTGATTTTGACTAGAAACTGGAGGTTTTAAAATATGCATTTCTGCAAAGTATGATGGGGAAATGCCCTGAAAACGTTAAACGTGTTACTAGCCTGTGCACATCCTGTATTACACTGTACTAATAATACAGGATGTGCACAGGCTAACGTGTTACATGCTTCCATACTACTATTAGCAGGCTCCACCCCCCCCCACTTTTTGAGATATATTTTCGCCCTTGTTTGTGTTTCCAGTATGAGCCAGATTAGGAACGAATAGAATAGACCAATTCGTAATGTCCACTGCGCATCCAAATGACGCGTTCTGCGTCAGGATAAAATTGCAGTTGAATCATATTTTTGTGTAATTTGAAATGAATCAACCGTGCAAAACTAATCGTTCTTCGAGCAACAAGGAATGATTGTTCAATCATTCTTTGTGTTTTACAAATAGCAACAATACAACTGCAATGTGATTTGAATATGCAAAACGTTGCTCGAAGAACGATTAGTTTTCGCACGGTTGACTCACTTCAAATTACACAAAAATATTTCCTTAAGTGCGACTTTCTCTATTTTGCTTTTCACAATAGAAAAAGTATGTTGTTGTAAGTACAAAAAGGCGTTGAATGAATGATTGACCAGTTGCTCATTTTGATATATGTATATTTCTTATCTTCCAGACTTAGCTACATATGTTATGATTCAACTGCAATTTTATTCCGACGCAGAACGCGTCATTTGGATGCGCAGTGGACATTACGAATTGGTCTATTCTATTCGTTCCTAATCTGGCTCATACTGGAAACACAAACAAGGGCGAAAATGATGGAGCCTGCTAATAGAAGCATGGAAGTTAACGTTTTCAGGGCATTTCCCCATCATCTATAGACACCTCCCGACGGAAGCGTAACTTGGATCTAAGCGTTAGGGGTGTGGGTACATTTTGCCCGACGAAAGGGCGTGGTAAAGGGGCCGGCCAAAACCAAATTGTCTATTGAGGCCCCATGCCGCTAGCGGGAATGCGCAGGTATCGAGGGAGTATGTGGGCATGCTGCCCCATTGAAATCTAGAGTCTCTCAAACGCCATTTCATGCACTTTGGGGGAAGACTTTACCGAATTTTGATACCCTTGAACACAAGTACTTCAAAAACTCATTTCCTTTATTCACTGTTTCACTACAACTATTCTTAACTTATAATTATTGCAGTTCGTATATTAAAATACAAATTTTCATTTACAAAATAATATCTATCAATCTCTTTTTGTTTTATATATATATTCGTTAGACACTTGAAAGTTGGGCAGGAGGACTGGGAACTACAGGCAATCAAACATCAAATTAAGCTATCTGGGCATGATTTTATATAGTTGTTAGTTGGTTGGTTAGTTAGTTTAGTTAGTTAGTAGTTAGTTAGTAAGTTAGTTTAGTTAGTTAGTTGATTAGTTGGTTAGTTAGTTTAGTTAGTTAGTTGATTAGTTTAGTTAGTTAGTTTAGTTAGGTCGTTAGTTAGTTAGTTAGTTAGTTAGTTAGTTAGTTAGCCGTGCCCATAAAGTAGAAAAAAGTTTGCTGTAAGCTCTTGTATACTCTCTATGCCTCAATGCATAAATAAAGGCATTAGCAATCGAGTTTATACCAACCAGTTGCATAACAATCAGACGTGCAGTTCTTGTGAAACATGAACGACATCTTGAAGTACGAAGCATCATCATTACAATATATGGAACAAAACAACATGTCAAGACTCCAAAAATAATGGCGAATGTCTTTATAGCTTTCAATTCCTTCGCAAGGCGACGTAACCAAGTTATTTTCGGTTTAGACTGTACTTGTTCAGGCTGTACTTGTTCTGGCTGTACTTGTTCTGGCTGTAGTTGTTCTGGCTGTACTTGTTCTGGCTGTACTTGTTCAGGCTGTACTTGTTCACACTCTACTTGTTCTGGCTGTACTTGTTCTGGCTGTACTTGTTCAGGCAGTACTTGTTCTGGCTGTACTTGTTCTGGCTGTACTTGTTCAGGCTGTACTTGTTCTGGCTGTACTTTTTCTGGCTGTACTTGTTCACACTGTACTTGTTCACACTGTACTTGTTCTGGCTGTACTTGTTCACACTGTACTTGTTCACACTGTACTTGTTCACACTGTACTTGTTCTGACTGTAATTGTTCACACTGTACTTGTTCTGGCTGTACTTGTTCTGGCTGTACTTGTTCTGGCTGTACTTGTTCTGGCTGTACTTGTTCTGGCTGTACTTGTTCTGGCTGTACTTGTTCTGGCTGTACTCGTTCAGGCTGTAATTGTTCAGACTGTACTCGTTCAGGCTGTACTCGTTCTGGCTGTATTTGTTCAAGCTGTAACTCGGCTTCTGAAATCATCCTTTGTCTTTGCTCTTGCACGATCTTTAACATTTTGTAGTTGAGAATTGCTATGAGAACAATGGAAACTGACAGCAATGCGATGTTTAACCACACAAATGGTTTTGGATAATGACATTTTCCTTCTCTCCTTCCTTCCCTGATGTAAATATATATAATTGGAAGCTGAACTGCTGCAGTTAACCAGATACAACTGAGAATTACCCTAATTCTTCGTGATGTTACGATCAGTGGGTACTTCAGAGGCTTTGCTATGAACATATATCTGTCAACAGTGATGGATAATAGAATCATCGTGGAAAGGAATAGGGAAACATACAGTGCGGAACGACTGATCTTGCAAAATATTTCATCATGTTTCGCTCCTTGTAAAAAGAATTGTACAATTTTTTTTGGATAAAGTGTTAAACAGACCAGAAGATCAGCCAATGCAAGGTGTGTAACCAACCAGCTGCTCGGAGTCTTGTCGTGGTTCAGGAATATGTTATAAATAATAACTGCAATGTTTCCTAAAACTCCAACAAGTAAGAAGATGAAATTTAATACCATTAAGATCAAGACTAAGATAACTTGATGATATTCACGTTGACGTGGTGAGAATGGGTTGCTTGAGTTTGTTGAATTCATTCTTCTTCCCTGTTCTTGCGTAGCGTGTTGGAAACATCTGGCTTGTAGACAAGAGGCTTGAGTGCTGTGTCATTTTAGAGTGGTTTTATGCATTATCGTTTATTAAAAAACATATCTTACGTTGAACTCATAACTAGGTCATACTCATAACTAGGAAATTCAGTTCGATATTTTTAAAACGAACAGAGCAAAGTGAAAACAGTCCGAAATGCCTTCAAGAACCGTTTTATATTAAAATGTATTGGTACGCAAAGCGTATATCATGTATGTCGACTGATAGTTATCTTACAGAGAATTGAACTTAACTACACTTAATATCCACGTTGGAAGGTTTATCGATACCCCACCTAACCAATTTGGAAGGTTAGTGCAAGCTGTTGACCGAGGTGGCCTGGGAACTAGCGGTGGTACTTGGATTAAGGAAAGATCTCAGTTCTCTGCACGGTAGTTTCAATAACTAAAATTGACGCGCAATATCCGCGGCTTTGGATTTCATTTTTCACGTCTCTCTTTTGCATGGAGAATGACTTAAGTTACTACTCCAATTATACAATATATGAAGCTCATCGATAGAGATTAGGTATATTCTATTCTTTCGTAATGTGTACATGTACTTATACTGGAAACAAGAAATGAGACATGCGCAGACGTTTGACCTTAGTTCTGCGCATATATAAAAGAACGAAGAACAGAAAAGAATTGAAACATGAAAAAAATATAAAATATTTCAAACTGAACTCACTTTCTCTATTTACTATTTTACTATAACTTAAATTTCACAAATTGCCCTAGAACGGACCAGCCCAATTATTGCAGTTCGTATATTACAATAAAAAGTTATATTTACAAAATAATATTTATCAATCTCTTTTTGTTTTATATATATATTCGTTAGTTTGAAAGTTGGGCAGGAGGACTGGGAACTACAGGCAACCAGGCATCAAATTAAGCTATCTGGGCATGATTTTATGAGGGTCTTGGATGTTTGCTTTAAATCGATTACGCACTAATGTATTGGTTAAACATTTGGTTTAACGGAAGTCACGAAATCCTATATTTTCTTTCATAACATTCAATATTCGGCCTCGTCCACAGGCGTTTGGTTTGCTAACCGCTGGGTGGAGCGCGCACGGGACAAAAATCCGTTGAAATTCACGTTTGAATGTCTGCACTCGCGTAGCAATCCAAGGGCCTGAGAACGAGGCTGTCCGAGTATTGCGCAACTTTGTTACATCGAATTAATTCTGTACAAATTATTATTATTCCTCCAAACGTCATGTGAGCAGCAGGAAATGCATTACTGAACATATAAGAGCTAGAACAACGGATGGGAGAATAGACACCGTAGAATTTGGTTGTTTGACAACTAAAAGAAAGATAAGAGACATTAAATCATAACATGCAATTAACTGAGAGTGGAAAAATAAAAATATGCATATAAACGTATTCAACTGTGTAATAAAGCGATTGAACTGCAATGCGATTATAATATGAAAAAGTTGCTCGAAGAACAGTTAGTTGTGGCACGGTTGACTCAAATCAAATAACAACAAATATTCGCTTTACACCGCAGACAAATATGCTAGCATAGAAGTTATTTGATGGAAAATTCTATTGTCACTATATGGAAAACACAAATGGATGATTGAACAGTGGAATACTTTGATATGCATATTTTAACTCTTCCAACCTCAGCTGCATGTGTATGATACTATGATTCAACTGCAATTTAGATCCAGCGCAGAACGCGTCATTTGGATGCGCAGTCGACCTCCGAACTGACTTACAAGTGGTGTCTCGTGCACTGAATCACCCTCATACCCAGGGACCTATCTGATCTCCAATAGTACTTTGAATGAAATGATGCATGGTTTACCTTGTACACAAGGTTGACTTGTACAATTCCACGATCTATATTGACATATGCTGCAAAGTAAAGAGATTTTATCTATAAACCATGTATTTTCAACAAATATGGAGGCCACACTGCAGAGTATCGCACTTTGGCAAAATCTTGGGTGCGCCAAGCTACAAAAATGAAGTGCGGGTGTGCTAAACATTCTTAGATGCGACGCTTTCAGGATTGTCATGTTGTTATAAAATATTGAATTTAATCTTCTCTTTTGGATGACCATCATCACATTCTAGTTATTTTATAGTGATTTCTATAGCACCAGGCTAAACATTTTAACATGATCATAAAAACTAAAGGGAAGCCATAGTTCACTCAGGTGCGCCACTTTTGACCACCTCCATGTAAAAAAATCTTAAAATCTCGAGTGCAATCTGGCAGAAACCACGGGTTTCCTCCTGTTAGAATATTGGACCAATAAGCAGAGTTGCGAAAAAAGCTGCGGGGGTGCGGGTACCACCAGTCAGGATGGTTTACTGGAATTGAGGAAGGTTGAAAGTGAAACACTGAATAAAATATTGCAAAGTCTGACAAAGGTATAATTGCTATAACAGGGTACAGTCAGACTAAAAGTACTGCAATGGCCGACTGGCAATCCTAGCCAGGCAAAAGCCTGCATGCATGCCGGAAAATTTCCTGTTATTTTGAGGATGGTTGGGAAAACCTTGAATCCAACCCAGAGGAACGTTGAAAACGTTTGGCAACTCTGCCAGTAAGAGATAGACTGGACTTCTAAAAACAGTTTAGCATAGAGTATCCAGTATATAAATAGAGTTGGTTTAGTTTCGTTTACTCGTTAGTGAAACAACTGAACAGTTAAATGAAATTATTATACATTGTCGTCACTACGTGTCTTCTGATTAGCTAATTGCTTACAGTTAGACAATCACGCTACCTACAGTTATTTGTAACTAAGTTATCTGTAGGTTGAGCCAGCAGTACGTACTTTTTTAGTGAATGGCAGCTTTACGTACAAGAATAGAAACAAGAAAAAACAACATGAATAAACGATGTCTTTTTGAAAGTTTTTGCGTAAAAAATACACTCTTTTGAAACTTTTATCAGAACTGTAGTAAGTAAATTAGGTTTCTATTATATTTTGTCGTTCTTGTTTTAATTTTATAATTGGTTTTTACCCCAACATTTTAGAACTAAACGTTGTTTATCGAAGGAGTTCTTGAATAACAATTAACAAATATGCAATGTATTATAAAACAATTATTGAATTCGGTTTTTGTTATATCCAGAATTATCAAGGTCTCGGTAAGTGTTATCAGTCTCAGCCTTCAACTTCGCCTGACAACACTTACATTGACCTTGATAATTCCGGATATCACAAAAACCTCATCCAATATTCAATAATAATGGTTCATCTGAAGTGCATATATATAACATACCATCGTTTGCACCCATTAAGTAACACTAACAGAGATCCATCATCATATAACTTATCTTTATAAGGACATTTTCCTAAATGAAGAAAAACAAAGTTTTACAAATCCCTGGCAACGTAATACAAATTTCATACCTGGACGCTTACCAGGGGGGCAGTATCTTTCTGTACAGATCATTTCTCCTTTCTTACATTTGCTGGTAAAATGGAAGAAAAGAAACATTTGGTTAACTTTTTTTTTATCAAGAACGTACTTACATTCATTTACTACCACTTTTGATGTTAGATACAGCAGGGCCAGTATGGAATGTAGACGTTGTGCACCGGACATGTCCGGTGCACAACGTCAAATTTTGGTGCACAAGTTGGTGCACAAAATTCTTTAAAAATGGTTAAAAATATATTGGTGCACAAAAATAAAAATAGATAATATTGGTGTACAGAGATTGATTACTGTTGATAATGCCTTAATGTTGTGAGTTGGGACTGGTGGACAGTTTTTGCTTAAAATCTTTACGTTTGGTGCACAGCTAAAAACGTTCATCATAGGTCCGGTGCACAAAAATTTAACATTCCACACCGGCACTATACAGGGTTGAATTAACGGTGTTGAATTAAATGTGCAATTTGCACATCGTTTTGAGACCTTTTGACCAAAATAGTGAAAATTGCATAATACTTTTCCAAACGATGTACAAATTTTATGTTGCAAACTCAAAATTTAAGGTAAAATTTTGCTTAGTGTGTTGTTCCCTATTTTATTTTTGTACTAAAAGGATGTGTAAAAAGCAGAATATGGCTGAAATTTATCCGAAATATTCACGAAATTCGCGACAAAATTGCCGCCATTTTGTCAGTGTTTCCACTTTGCAAAATTGAAATTCCCTTAACATTTTCATTAACAAAATTTGCAAATCGATTTTTCTTCTCTAAGTCGAACCATGGTTAGATATGCATGATCTGTACTTAGTCATTCCATCCAGGAGCCCCCAGCTAATGGGGTCCCCAAATAAAAACGGAGTGAAAGTATGCATGTGTAGTACTGTCATATAGTCTCTCAGAATGCAGGAATTTGCCATTCCTGAGACATTAGATTTCAAATTTTTCCGTGACAGAATGTCCCCAAACTCCTGAGAATTTTATTTAAACATTTAAGACAACGAGACGTAATCCAACTGATTGTCCTAGAAATTGAAGGGCATGGAAATCAATTTTCTAAACAAGCACATGTACATGATCCCAAAGATATATGGCGATGGAAAATCACTAGGGCCCCCAAATATCTCTGGGCGGCCCTGATTCCATCGAAGTTGTTCCTGTCATAGGGAGTAGTTTCTGAAGTAAACATATACCCATTGCTTGATTGTTATTATTTCAATGTTTCTTTACATTCTTAATAGAAAGTAATATTGGTTCTCTTGCGATACTAAATCAAATAACTTTTTCCTAACATTTTTGTCAGTGGTGTAACTTAACTTTTTTGACCACTTGCGATCAGGGCAAGTTGGACATGAAAAATGGTTGCCCTGAATAGAATTCACTTGTCATTACATGTAGCTTTGGTTCACATAATAACACAATATGAAGCAAATGATTGCAGTAAGCATGATATGCTGATGGAAAGCTACAATTTGCATTATATAAAACAAATCTACACCAATCACCATTCTATTATTTTCCTTAAGAACTGAAGTGGAATTTAAGTCGATGCACAATGTCCGTCGTACAATGGTCGGACAATGTCCGTCGGGGCGTGTTAATTTATTTTACTCATTTAATACCGTACTTGATCGAGGATAATAACTTAGACATGGCCAGCTTGTTCTGGCAAAGTTGAAACAGAAAGCAACTTGCCCGATCGGGCAACCAAGAAGAAACTTCTACTTGTCCGTAATGATTTTCACTTGCCCCGGGCAAGCGGGCAAGCTAGCGTTAAGTTACTGATTTTTGTATGTGCATGGGTTGTGAATAGTGGAGTTCAGGCAATTGGCATATGTTTATCAGTTTATGTATATTTACTGTTATTGATGTATATATTTTAATCTTAGTGAACTGTAATATGTAAGATATTTTATTATCTTCGTATGTTGAAACGGGGGAGTGCCTCGCCTGGGACGTTCGACTGCCGTTCGTACTCTTGTCGCTTGGACATTGTTCAATAAAATTTGCAAACTAACTAACTTAAAAAAACCCGAAAAAAACCCAACAAATTTAACAAAATAGATTCCACATTGACTTCACTGTAAATTTGAAGTAGTGGATTCAACTCCAAAACATTGACAGAACAATTATTTTGGATCAGAACTAACTCGGTTAAATTTACAGTGTTTCCACATTGACACAAACAGTGGCGTAGCCTTGAAATGAACGGTCCTGCTATAGAACCACGCCGCTTGTGCCGAAGGCGTTAGCTTGGCCGAGCGCCGAAGGTGCGAGCTTTTTAGGCGGGTCTGGAGCATGCCTCCCAGAAAATGTTTGATTTTTTAAGCTCGAAAACGCTATTTACAGCATGGCCAATTTTTCGGACCCTTTGAATAAAGTATATATATACCAAACAAACCACACCTACATGCAGGATCTAGCAACAATACACAATCTAAAAGACCTGTTATTTTAATCTGTATGATATACAGTGCAGGTTATTCACATGCTTTTTAGACTTTCTACAGCACGTCTAGTTTTCAGACCCTCATGATTGTTTAAAAGCCATTTATACCATTAATTATATAATTAATATCGTACACATACATGCATACACAATTACATAAAGGACATAGCATACAATTATTTAACGCCAGTGGAGGTTCTATTACCTATTCTTATAATACAATAACAGTCTTACCAGTCATTACAGCCATCCTTTGCTTGTACTATTTCACCTTCCTTGTAAACCTTATCAGGACCAACCACACAACCTTGAGATAAAAATTTATACGTTTATCACGAAGGTTTTACCTTAAATAATCGATCTTAATCATATGCTCGAACTAGGGCGTCAGTCCTGGAGAGGATGGGGGTGGACGAATCCCCCCCACTTTTTGGCCAGAGGGGGGTCAATATGTAATTATACCCCCCCCCCCACTTTTTTCCACTTTTGCATATACGACATGTTCTGATCATCAGAATTCTGTAAAGTCTTCCCCCAAAGTGCATGAAATGGCGTTTCAGAGGCTCTAGATTTCAACATTTTTCTGGGGGAGCATGTCCGAATAACCCCTAGTGCCCTAGTGCTTTCGGCACTCGATACCTGTGCATTCCCATTAGAGGCATGGGGCTTCAATAGACAATTGGCATGGGGCCTCAATAGTTTTGGGTGGCCCCTTTACCGCCCTCTCGTCGGGAAAAACGTACCCACACCCCTAACGCTTAGACCCAAGTTACGCTTCCGACGGGAGAAGTCTATAAATGACGAGGAAATGCCCTGGAAACATTAAACGTGTTACATGCCTCCATAACTCTCAGCAGGCTCCATCATCCCCCCACTTTTTGAGATGGATTTCCGCCCCTGTGCTCGAGAGTTGAGATTACAATAATTTTTGAGGACAGAATCTAAGACACGTTTCAGACGCCGCTCCACTCATGCGCCGAACTTAATTGCATTAGGTGCGACGCTGGAGCGACACAAGAGTGACAGTGATTCAAACGGCGTATAAAATATAATGTTGTTGACGAGAGAGGAGGGTAATTCGCGCGGGAATTCCAAATACAATTCAAAAATATGTAAACATTGCAAAGTGGCTAATCTAATCCTAATAAATTACAGTAAATTTTGATTTAGGTTCGGCACATGAGTGGAGCGGCGTATGAACCAATGTCGCTCTAACGTCGCATAATGCGACAGGCTCTGTCGAACTTCTGCCTAAAGCCTGCAGCACACGAGAGCTATCCCCTGAGCAAAATGTTATTCGTGCCCGTTTGCTCAGCACTTAGCTCGCCGTGTGCGCGTGAATTTCACTGAGTTTTTGGCCTCATGCAACCTTGAGTCAAAAATCAAACATGTGTGATATTTTTCGACTCGCGATTCGAAAATCGCGAGTGTGCTCCAACCAATAGCAGCGCATTCTTTTGTCACATGACTAAAATAGAGATGGCGACATGACTAACCCTTAGGAACTAACAATGGGGCCACAGTAATTGGCTGACGCTGTTGTGGACTCCCTGCCATTGAGGCGAAGTTGAATAAAATAAAATAAATAAAAATAAAGTAGTCAGCGAGAATATTTTGGAGGACACACTTGTTGATTTACATCCAGCGCAAACGGCGAGATTTTTGCCTCGCAAGTCGAAAAATATCAAACATGTTTGATTTTTGACTCAAGGTTGCATGAGGCCAAAAACTCGGTGAAATTCACGCGCACACGGCGAGCTAAGTGCTGAGCAAACGGGCACGAATAACATTTTGCTCAGGGGATAGCTCTCGTGTGCTGCAGGCTTAATTGATTCATACGTCGCTCTTCTGTCGCACCTAATTCGTCGTTTAATTTCGGCGCATGAGTGGAGCGGCGTCTGAAACGGGCCAAATAAGAATCTTCCTTAGCAAAATGCCTTAAATATACGGTTCTTAGTTCTTACCAAGAGTATCAACTGTCATAGAAAACGTTTTCTTCTTTTCGTGTTTGTTATTATTCTTTGATCCTGATGAAAAGAAAGAGACAACAAGAATTATCAGACAATCTTAAACTAAATAACTAATGATGAAACAAGATAGTTTAGCTAATTTCTAAATTGAAGCTAAACAGATTACGAGACTAAACTAATTACTAAAATAAACTAATCAATATGCAACAATATCCTAAACTTACCTAAGCTAATTACTAAACCAAACTAAACTGAACTGAAGTATTTAGACTGTTTGATGTTTCTTAGTTTAGTTTAGTAACTAGTAACTTAGTAAATAAACTAAACTAAACAAAACTAAGAAACATCAAACAGTCTAAATACTTAAATTAACATATTACAATACTGTGTGAAGTTTTTCAACTGAATTTAAATATTTATTATTATTATTAATCAACTTACTTCCTTTCTTTTTTGAACGAAATTTTCCCACTTTCTTCCGGGGTTTACATCTCTTCCGACATTTTGAGTAACCAGATATGGTCAGACAACATTGATTGTTCACGTACTTCTCACAGTCAAGGTTACTCGTACATATCTTTTTATGGCCCTCTAAAAGGAGAAATAAACATGGATTATAGTTAGTATTTTTAATTTTTTTTTAAATTTACTTTTAAATTTTTTTTTAAACTTTATTGGATAACAAGAACCCAAGCGGCAAGAGTGCGAACGGGACCCAAAGACCCATGCGAGGCACTCTCCCGTAACTAATAGTAATATAAGTGAACATAGACATGAACATAAACCAATTGCCCAAACTACAATGCATGCCACCTTGCGCGTGCAAGGAAAACTCCTTATCACATTAGTAACTCCTTCAATTTTAAGCATATAGCAATGAAAAACATTGAAAATAAGCAAAAAGCTAGGACATAGACAAAGTAGTATCTATCAGTGGAATGATGCATCGTATGATTAAGCAATTGGTATGTGTTTACTTAAGAAACAAATCCTGATGACAGGAACAACTACGATGTAATGACCAAGTACATGTGTCTTTCGCCACTCCGCCACTGCAACCAAGTCTAAGGTTCTTGACTCCTAACATGTGATGTACAGTTTTCTGATCATAATTTCGCCTCAGACGGATACCAGAAGAGTACTTCCAGATCTCCACAGTAAACTATTAACCATCCCCACCCCCTCCTTCACAGTGAGTTAATTGAGAAGGGTGTTCTATTAAATACTTCCAAAACCAAACCTTGCTTTTATACTGCAAGCTCAGTCAGTCTAGATGGAATATAGCGGAATATTGTGTCTGAAAATGCAGGAAATTAAGCCCCAGAAGCTCACTATAACGACCCCCCTACCAGTTCGCACTTTTTCATTTCATCACATCATAGTCAGGTCTGTTTTCCTTGTTGATATGTTTTGTTTGAACGAACGAATGAATGAAATGGTTTATTGAATATAAACTCGCACAAAAGTGAATTGCTTTATATTTACAGAGATTAGTAATTTGAAAAATTGTTAAAAGTTTAAAATCCTAAAATTTGACAGATTTTAGTAAATACCGGAGAACTGGACCGGTTCACAATCGAAATATCTTTAAAAACTTTACAATAATTTATCGAAAAATCTTATAAAAATCTTATGTTTATGCTGCAGCTACACATACGTTTGTACTAAAGTTTAAAATGTCGTAAAATCGTTCATTTTTCTTGTGATGGCAGGGAAAAAGCTCCGGTTAAAACGGTAGAGAGTTGGACGGTCATCACTGCCAGTCAAAACGTGAAACCTGGGCTTTACTGTACGGACAAATCTGTTCATAATTTAAACATTTACGTATTTCGCTAATAAGGATGACCATTCATCGTTTAACGCTGGGATAATTATCTTATTAAGAACGGTAGCTATTATAATTATTTCAGCTATACAAGTGATTTAATATTAAATTGACGTCATTAACTAGTGATCAAGACACAAAATTTTACATTACAACGGCTGCTATCTTGATTTGTGGCTAAAATTAAAATTTGAAATTAAAATTTGCCAAGTCAAAGTCAATTCTAAACCAAGGTCATCATGCAAGGTAAAGAGTGACAAACAGTGCGAATATTGATAGATTTATAATAAACTTTAATAATAAGGGAGCTAGTCATTAATTATGAGGAGGGGAAAGCTAAGGAGAAATTTGGGGGGAAGGGCTAAGGATTTTTAATAGATTTTTATTAAGCTTTCTCAGGGGGGGGATTAATATTTTTTTGGGGTAAGGTTTTGAGGAGGGCCAAGACTTTTGGGCCTATATCAACTAATTCTGGATCCTCCTTTATTAAATTTTACCAGCCCGCTCCCCCAATTAATGACCGCTCCCTAAGATTGTAGAAACAATTAGTGAAATGGGCTAGTAATGGTATTTTTGATGCTGTACAAGGTCTCATTTTAATCCAGTCATCATGTTAACCGTTTCATTCACTTATTTTGATCATATATCCATCGATATTGCTTAGTTAAGAAGGCGCATTGCCAGTGGAGGTTATACGCATGTTATTTTCATGTACTCATGATAATTCCTACATTTCTCAAGCAAACATTCGTTGTATATATAGGCTTACGAATTTTCAAATCGTAACAAATATTTCTTTAAAATACTGAATATTTAAGGCACCACCGGGACCGCACACTTGTCCTAGCTGACAAGATGGACAAGATAACTTGGCACAATGTTTCCTTGCCCTTGGTAAGTTTTATTTGACAACGGCGTGTTCTTTTTTCTTGTGCAAATCAAGTGTTCCTTGACAAATCTCCTAGTGTTTATATAGTTTCTATTGTTGTCACTGCCGTTCAGAACTTGCCAAGCGGAAAATGTGCTTGTCTGAATCGTGCTCTGAATTGAGCATGCGGCGACACTGCTCCTTTAATGCAGTGTTATCGCGATATAGTTGCATAACAGGGCCAGTACCAAAGCCCAAAGGCATATCAGATAGAGTGAATGTAGCCTCCGAGACAATATGTCGTGTATAACAGAACTAATGGAACTCACGCGGTGACCGATTGTCTTCCTGGCGGCACTGTTTGAAACAGGGCTTTTTGAAGCTTCCATTTTCTGATAACATCACAATGTCGAGTGGGATGTGCTGTATACACAATTCTTTTGAAGACACAATCACGACCTTTCACATGCAAAGAGAGAATTCTTGATGCTAATCTTACTATAGATAATTGCGCTTTTGACCAGCAATATGTTTGGTTTACACTTCGAAATTTCTTTCAACAAAGTACAGTTTATATCAAAGTGTGTAAACTGAACTGTGAAATATAAGTTTTTGCATCAACGATTCTTTGAACAAAGACAAAGTACAATTTTTGACTAGCAATAAACTAGTTGGCTTACACTTTAAAAATTTCTTTCAACAAAGTACAACTCAAGTCAGTTTGTATTAAAGTGTGTGAAATTGTGACGTATAAGTTTTCGAGAAAGACAAAGTACAATTTTGTTGAAATTTCTTATAGTTATTTTGAAAGACCGAAAATTGAGCCGGAAAGCGAGGCTCATTAAGAGTTGACGAATTAATTTAATAGAATAATATATAGGTACCACGAATTAACTAATATACATATATATAGGAATGAATTTGTAAAAGGCATTGCATTGATTGCAACTTCAAATGTTAATATCTCATCAAATATAAATTGTACGAAAATTCAAAAGTTATGACTGCGTACAAAAAATGGTAGTTTTTAGTGTAATGGCTGGTAAGTTCGTTAAACTAAATAAACCAAACACTGGTACTCTTTTGGCACACCTGGGGCTGGGGCACATGGCAGATAAGTTCAAAGTCAAGTTTATTTTGCATTTATGAATTATGATGATAAACATGTGTTAGAATCGATTTCCTTCGCTCGTCACAATATCGACACAGGTCTAAAGAGTAAAGTCACCTGGCATTATCTTTCGAAATTATGAAACAAACAGAAAGTGAAACTATTTATGTTCGTATATTTTCATGTTTTATGAAATGAGATAAATGTCTTCAAACATGAAATGCTAGTATTGCTTGTACTAGTTGATAGTTCAGAACAGACATAGAAATGTATACCCAGTATGACACCCTATCCCCAGCACAAAAATTTTGAAAATGCTTTCGACATATCGTATCGTATATATAAACTGCAAAGCTCAACAAGAAATTAATAATGGGAGCACGCCAGTTTAATAGCGACCATATGTGTGCAGATAAAGCAATCTACGACAGGCAGCTCAATTTGAACAGATATGCAAACAATCAATATAAACACTCCAAGGTGGGGACTCCTAATGAAATATGCCAAAATTAAAACTTTATACAAATAAATAGCGTTCGTACTAAGGAGTTGATTAATTGGAGGCTTGTCACGCATATGAGATGTAATTTCAGCGAAGGTGAGCCATATATGGAGGAATGGAGGATAGTTATTAAAGGTAAACAGCAAATATGCTGACACGAATCTAGAAGGAATTTGGATAAGCGAAATGCGCACATCAATGATAAACGCAGGTTCTCCGCCTAAGCAAACGGTGGGTGTGGGCTTTAACAGACTGTCCTATATCAACTCTATTTCCGTATAATGTCTATATATAGTCTATATAGCTTCATTTTCAGTTACAAAGACATGTACTTTATTAAATTTACATGTAGGACATATCGAATTGAGAAAATGTTATATAAAATTTAGTATATAGTTACATTTCTTATATATTATATATTCTTCCTTGCCCTTTCATTGGAAAAAATTCTATTCGCTACTTATTATCAGGCTATCTGCATGGAATTTCAACTTAAAAGCTATGTAGTATGTAAATAGCTGGTTCGTATATCCTAATTCAATTTTAACGTTTCATATATATTTATGTAATTTAGGCTAGTATTAGATGTTATCTTTTACCTTGTAATTTGTTTGTATCCTTTGTACCTCTTTTGGTACTTTAATTATATTGTTTGGAATAAATTATTATAAACAGGAGAAGCTGCATGTTTATCATTCAAACCTAAGCGTTTAAATAAGCGTAAAAGTTCGAAATTAGGAAGAAACTGAAAGAGATGAATAAAAATAGAAACGGAAAATGGAAGATAAAAATGTGAAAAAGCCCCATGGAATAGCACAGAGAGTATTCAAAACACGCACATTTTGGCTTTGACGACATTGACTTTGTGAAATACTTTGTCATTCAAATAATTCTAGTTGCTTTATATAGAAAAGAACAACACTAACGATTAAAATATCTAAATTCATGTTTACATATTTAGCATTTTGCATGCTTTGCATGTGTGGTTAATGGTTTAAAGACAATCAAACGTCGTAATGTTTAGCTGCATGGGGGTCCATTTTCGCCAGCCAAATATGGAAATGCAAATATTAGAAATAAATGCATTAATAGCTTTCGCATGCGAGACATTTATATGAAAATTATCATTTGACTTCATTAGAATGGAGACAGTTTCTCTTAAAATAGAACATATAGATTATAGTTATTCATAAGTAACACTAAAGTAACACGCTGAATAATAAGTTCAGGATGATTTTTTGTCACTTGACCGCTTTTATCTCAAAAAGCTAAATATTTGATACGCTGACAGTTAAAGCCCCGGCCAAATGAGGATGAGAATTGACGAGGGTCAATGTTGGTCAATGTCCAATCAGAGTTACAACTTTCGCTCGCGTTTCACCGCAAACTCTCGTCAATTTTGAGCTGGTTCAAATTTTGATGAGAGTTGATGAGAGGTTTTGAACGTTTGACCGGTACGCTTGGTAATATCCAGTCAACTCTCACGCATCTTGGTTGACTGGAGCATGAGAGTAAGTAAAGTAAGTGATGTCGCGTGCACGCTCGCAGGTGGCAAAGGACAGAAGATTCAGAACTTTGGTTTAGGAGTATAAACACGCCAAAAACATTTGTTGAAGTTAAATGCATGGACCATGGCTATTTTTATGTTTCAGCCGAGTGCAACGAGACAAAGTCGGTAATGTTGGCATTGTGCATGCTCACAGGTGGTAACTGACTGAGTAGTTTCAGGATTATGGCCACTATAGAAGTAACAATTAGTCACAAAAAGAACATTTTATATTGAAGTTGCATGTTCATTTCTAGTGCTTTTTTTATCATGACTATTACAAAATTACCCGCTGGGAATTATTGATATTTTCTTTTCAATCTATAATACTATATACTCCCACTCGATTTGATTTTCAATTTTTCTTTCGTCTATAGGGGGGACGTCTATACTGTAACTCTTAAGAGAGTTTAAACGAGGGGTTATAATTATGTTTATCATGCATGACCCCTGAATTGTGAGAGTAATGCATGGCTATTGGCTAATGTGAAAAGGTAAAAAAAGCAGAAAGCAAAAGTCACGAGTATAATCTATATAGAACGATGATTGACCGGCGAGAAGGCGGTATTTGCAAACTATGTTTTGAACACTTATTTAATAAACTTGTTTGTTATCGACCATTCCATATATAAATCTGTTGTCCTTGACCTTGAATGTTTTACTTTTAGCTATATACATGATATGAAGACGACAAGTGTGAGATATGTAGTGTCTATATTGCCTACTATAGGGCGACTAATAGTCTAATGCCATGGTTTTCAACAAAATAGACAAATAGTAAATATTACTAATTAGAATGCTAAAACATACAACAAGAACTTCGACGTTTCGAGCGAAGGCCCTTCGTCTGGAAGTTAGTGAACGAAGAGCATTCGCTCGAAACGTCAAAGTTCTTCTTATATTTTTTGAATAGTTTTATCCCACAAATCCTCAGCATATTTATTACTAATAGTAATGTTCAATATTTTCGCTAGTCATTTCATGCTTTTTTGGAGAACATGCTTTCAAAGTGATGGTGGAACCTTATCGGATGCGGGCCTAAAATTTCTCAGTTCGGGAAAAATTGTCGTTTCGAGAAAATCATTGACATTGGAAAATTTAGGGTTAAATTTACATCATCAATTGAAGCCGCGAATACCTCTAGGGACCTGCAATATTGGATCTGTAATCTAGGATTCACAAAAGTGGAATTCAAGCAATGCTCAAATAAGTTAGAACTAAATAAAAATTATGTTATTATGCCAATGACATTCATCGAGTTGAAACATGTTTTATCACATTTGCAAGCACTATTAAGAATATCTTGCGCATGCGCTTAAATATACATATAAATTGGGACTTATGCTGATCGAAAGCTCTCCATATTCAAAGTATGGGCTGAAATTCTAGATATCCTTTCTCTAATAATTCAAATCTGTTAGAACTAGGAGACTTTCAAAACACTGTAGCGATACACTATAATGCCGAGGAAATCTGAAAACATTTTCTTATATTCAAACTGAAATCTAAAGTTAAAAATGCTTGTTCACCGAATTTATAATGTTAACTTCACATAACATAAATATATTAAGGTATTTCGTATGCTCAAATATGTACATAGAGCGGACTTCTGGCTTCTAATCTTATAATTTCAAGTCCTTATTTAACACAATCATGTCGGTAAATTTCAAGCAGATATCGTTAATACCCTCAAGGTATGAAGCCCAAGTGCTTTTTCCTGTTTGGCCGGGAAACTTTAAGAGCAAAATAAGGCCCATATCAATGCCAAACAAATGTACTAAAACATTCACGAAAAATGTTCTTAGATTTCTCAGAGTCTCTGTTTCAACCTCAGAACAGCACAGAATAGCGACATTTTTCCGGTGAATCCTGCAGAGGGTCCCGGAGATTCCAATATAGGTCAACCCAGCTGAGTGTTTTATCCTGTTTTGGAAAACTTTAAGGGCGTACTTGCTGTTTTATACACACAGATATTAAAAGCTTAAGTGGCCTATCGTGCGCCACGATGCCGCTTAGAGGCCAGGGAACGATATTTGGTTCCCAGTTGGACAATTAAAAGACATATACGATCACATATTCCGCCCAGCATTTCTAACCTGATAGCGTATCTTTATGGAATTAGATAAAAAGTCTACTGCTATTTACACAGGCTTTGTTCACAACTCGATTCGAACAATTTAACGTTGTTGTTTTGTCGTAAGTTTCCCAAAGCAACTGATAATGGCTTTATTTACATATATAAAAGTCCTTTTATCGTGATCACAAAAGACACCGCAGAGTCGGTACCTTTGAGGCAGATATTATTATGTAAATATCAATCGACAGCTGAAGCCCTCGCCCCCAAAAGAAACACACATGTCGTCCGTTTGGGAATTTTTCACACGAAATAGAACTACAAACATGCTAGAGCTGCCCTTTCTCAGCCCAAAAAATCGCGAAATTCGCGTTCGTTTTTATTACAGTTCATGCGTTTTAGTGCCCCAGTGCAAAATGTTTTGCAAATTAACGCGAACAGTGTGTGGCGAATTCGTTCAATTTAAATGCACATTATTGACGGCGAATCTATACACTCGCCTATTAAATTGTATCGTGAAGCTATATTAGTCTTTAGAGGCACTAAATGGATATACATAACCGAAAAATTATCGGTAAAAAGGTTGTATATCACGTTTGAATGTGTCAAAGCAAGACAATGGGCTTACTTTGTGTTTGAACAAAGCGTATGGGTTTTCGAGTCGTGATCTCCTAACCTTATTCGAATGTTCACAGACTAATTGAATAGCCTCTGCGAAACTCATCAAAACGCTCGCTTTCTGCAACCTTAATTAAAAATCGCAAAACATGGTTAAATTGAAAACACGTATTAAATTGAAAACACGTATTGAACTGAATTCCGAGCACTCTAGACGAATATTTTAGGCCGATAAAGTAAAACAATTAGCACCAACACGCCAAACGGTTACCCACGATGAGTAATGTCAACAGGCAACACGCCACTCAATACAACCCCAAAGCATGCTTAAGACACACCACTGCCACTTTAAAACGTCGAAATAAGTAGCAAAAAAGTCACATTCGAAAGGAGAATGTTCTGTAACATTCGCCGGAAACCTAACATGCACCATAGGTTAAAGACTTAACGATATATCATAAATCATAATTTGTAGTCCGAGATCTCGTGTAAATACGAAATGTGTTCAAGTCTCTCGTGGAAAACCGACGAGGCCAATAAGCGGCATTAAAAACGAACTAAATGAAACGACCGGTAGCGCATGCGGTGTATATTTCCTGAACATACCATAGAATATCGACAGTTAATCCAATCTACTGTAGACTATAAATGTGGCGTCATAGGTTTAGCCGTTTAGATGAAGTCGTATGAATATTATAGTACGTTTCCAAAAGGCAAATCAGTGATTTGGGCGAAATAACAGTAATTAGGACGCACATAGAGGGGCTAAAGAATGAACTCCTTACCGGCAGACTTATTCGTGCTAGGTGATAACTCCAAGGTCGTTCTTGGCACGATGTAATTCCCCTCGTCGACTTGCTGCGAGGCAATGGCCAACACTACTTGAACAAACACTAAAAGTACTCCATGAAATAGAATATCTAGAACGTTGTTCATGATTTCTTTCGTCAGGGCAGAGGCTTAATCCAAAGCTCCCACTTTTTGACCGAGGTCTGTTATTCGCCGAATGTCAAGTGCCTGACATGTCAGGGCTCCCAGCATAAACACTGCTTATAATGTGCTTGACTGACTAATGCGTTTCAAGCTTTCGAAATAATTAATTAAGTGCGACGGTTGATAGGGTCATGGCAGATGTCAAAAGGGCCTTTGGATTTCAAAAGATAATATGCAACTTTAACGTACTTGAAAATGTTACAGTGGCAACTGAGAGAGTTTATTTGTAATTTCTATTTCAACTATAAACACGAATTCCGATTGAAAATTAGTCAAAACGGAAGGGGAGGGAGCCAAAAGCTTTTTATACAATCCGTACGGCACTATAGAAATAATTACAAACGTCATGATGCGTATTTCAACAGCATACAGTAGGCTGTGTATTAGGAACATGAAACCAGATATATTTTTAATCAGATATATACAGCGAAACGCCAGACTCGAAAATGTGTTTCCTTGCGAATGATTAGAACATAAACCCAGCTTTTAGTCTTTAGATCCATAGATAAATGAGCAATTTTGATTATCGTAGCCTGGCGAGATGAAAAAGATTAGTTTATAGAACATTTTAATTTTAATAGGCAACCGTGTGAATTATTTTTCGTATATATTTTCGGGATTTCGCGAATTCGTTCCATTGTCAATCGATTGTGGCGATTATTTCAAGAATTTTCTAAAGTGTAGCAATCTATTGTTTTTAAGAAAGTTTCAAAAATATATTTGTACTTTTGAGCAGATGTGTACTGTAATAAGCGAATGATTGACATGGACAAGCATCTTTGAGAGACTAATTAAATATATTGCACCTTTTGCTTTCGAAATAGAAAAGGACGAAAACAGACGCGTCAGTCGAAAACTTACACGAGGCAGTTCATGCAACTTGTAACGCAATTTTGGATACAGAGCTATGTTGTGTAAAAATAATTAGCAGAAAAATGTGGGCATGGGACGTGTTTTACTTCGCTGACCTTTTCCTTACTTATTAAACAGGTACCCAAAAGACAACAAAGTGATGATTGAGAATCGAAAATATTGGCGAGTGAATCACGGGTCATGCTCGTCGGTTTTCTTGCGAGAAACCCCTTGTTTCGAAAATAGTTTTATCTTGAACGACTTGAACAGATTTCGGTTTGCTTTTCGTTTGATGGCCAGATAAGCGCGACTTGTTCCTTTGAAGACAATCATTTAAAAACTTTTCAATAAACTCCATAAAACATGGCTAAAAACAAAGGTAAAAATGTCAGTATTATTACCTTCGCAAGTTTGCATATTTATAATTAGTACAATATGAATATATGGCTGTAAAAATGAATAAAATCCACTTTTAGTTTTATAACAGTTTATTTAATAGCTTGAGAAATTGGCTATTTTAATACCATGTATATTATATTTACACTTTATATGCATTTCTATTTGCTAGGGCAACCAATGAAATTTCTTATAACATCCTATTTGACCTATTATGTAACGGTTGGTAAAAATTGTCCCGTTTGTCAATCTCCTTGCCCAAGTATCTCCTTTGACGCCGTTTTATTTTCATTATTGAAGGTTTCTGAATCGGTGTTTTACGGTTCTAATTAAAGAAAAATCTAACTTTCTCAGTCATTTCAGAACAATAAACATTTCATACTATATGTTTGACTTGGTGTTGACAATATCGATATCGCGCTAGCTGTCTCGCGCAGGATTCGAACTCGCACGGTCAACCGCCATTTAATCCATTAGCGATAAATTGGTAAAGCCTGGGAACTTGAGGGGTGCTTAATATCCTTTCTTCCAGCTGGGTGCTGGAATTGCAGGAACTTCTTTGATTTTTTATAAGCTGTCGAGCAACGGAGATTGTAAGTTTTATTGCGAGTTTTATTGTCTCACAGATACCGCATGCATGTTTTTCGAAACTTAGGAAAAACAAACGAATTGAAAAGCGTTATGTACAAATGTTGACAGATGAGAAAATAATAAATCACTAAAAATGAATTTTGCTAGTCTTGACAGCCATAAGCTGTGTTTACATTGCAGCCAATGTTACCAATGTGATTTTAGACAAGATTAGATATTAGTTCTACGTTTGTTTTGGCAAGGCATTTTGATTCTGACCAAGTGTGGGACGACCTCGACCGAGGGGTCCGTCACGGCAGAAATCTCGTACACTCGACTCAGAAATCAGGTTCAGAAATCAGGTTCAGAAATCACTGAAATCAACTAGAAATAAGATGATTTCGAAATCAGAAATCACAAAAATACTAGTGAAAGGCTTGAATAGAATGACTGTGGGAACGAAATTGTGACCTTTTTGCGTTTTTCTGACGATATTTCATAATTTTGACGATATTCCGATTTCAAATTGCTTCAGAGTTTGAGTAAATGTTTTACAAACATTAAAATATACCACCACTGCTGATATCTTCCGCAAATCTTGAAATCAGTGTTTAAATCAAGAAATCAGCTCAGAAATCAAGTGATTTCGAAATCTCGTACGCTTTGGACGGTCGTGGCGGACCCCTCGACCTCGACCAACTAGCAAGGCACATATTCATCATTAAGGCTTAAAACCTTTCTTGTGGGAAACGCAGCCTGATATAGTCTCGTCTCTCTTCTGCATAGTCTCGATATAGTCTCGTACACCTTCTATACATGAAGTTTCGGAAGAGGGAAAGTGAGCGCACAGAGAGTGATGGGAAGAATAAAAATAATGTTCCCATCACTCCCCAGTCCCCACGCGCTCACTTCGCTCTCTCGGTAAAACATAAATAGTCATAAAAGCTTGAGAAGAGAGTATAGACTCCGCGAATTTACACACCTTCCATGCATAATATAAGCCTATTATATTATCCCTGTCGTTTTTTAAAACAGGATCGGTATTATATTTTTGGCACTTTTTCTGAAAATCAGTTATTTAGTCAAGGCCACATCATGGCGACGCAATTTCTGCTCAGAGCCATGTTATGTGGAAACGTACGCACAGAGAAACGGTGAACACGGCCCCAGTTTCACTCCACCAATATTATGATTCTCATTCATTTCGTTGTTGCCTTCTGGGCATGTTTAGTAAGGAAAATAGCAGCAAAGTATAAAACAAGATTCATGGTCACAATTTCTCTGTGAACATGGTTGACTTTCCATAACTATCCCGAAATTTGAAATCAGCAGGACACCAGAATGCACTACTTCATTAATTCTATGATATAGTGGGACGATACAGAAAGAGAGACTTGGAGCAAGTCTAGTCCGGCGTTAGTAGGCACTGTTCTGTAGCAGTAGACTGGATAGGGACGTTTGTTAATTATACGTGGGGCTCGTACTGAAGAGCTGATTGGTTAGTGTGAATAATTCAGACCACAGAATTAGAAAATAGATTTATTTCAAGGTTTTTTCTAAGCCTGTATGCATACATATATCATTCAGCTCACTCCCCGTCGGGGCTTTTCAGTGACCGATTACATCAAGTATTTCGCTTACCTATATTACGTACTTAGCCTACACTATATATTTTTACAACAATTGTGATATTACTTTCCTAATCTATATATCCTAACCCACCCAGCTTTCCCTGTGGGAGGAAACCGGAGTGCTCGGAGAAAACCCACGACTTTAGGTAGAGCGCTGACTTACTCTTTTCACACGAGTAGAGTCCCCAGCGAGAATCGAACCCACAACTCAGAGGTGAAAGGCGCTTGCTCTGACGACTGCGCCACCGAAGCCCCGTATGCAGGGCCGCCGAGAGGGGGGAGGCAACTTGCCCCGGGCCACAACCTAATAGGGGCCCCCAACTTGAGAGAGCCTAAAATTGAGCAGGCCCCCTCAAAATGTAGGGGTCGGTGTAAGGGCCTACTTGCAGAATGAGAGCATTTTTGAAATTGGGGGGGCCTTTTTAAGTTATTTAGTTAGTTTAAGCATTCTAGTTGGGGCCCCTTATATGCCTTATTATTAGCATGACAAAATTACTGGATGCTGATTGGTTGAGAGGAGTACAATTATTTCATTAATTGTACTGCAGTACAATTAATGATTTTCCCAAAAGAAACAAAATGGCGGAAATTTTGTCATGCTAATAATAAACAAGTAATCATGCGATGTTGCTCGTACAATTAGGGATTAATAGTACTCGTGATGTTTGAAAATGTTACCAAATTGGACTCGCCCCGGCGGCTCGTCCAATTTTGGCAAAATTTCCAAACATCACTCGTACTATTAATCCCTAATTGTACTCGCCATCGCATGATAACCTATACTTAGCACAGTTTTATAGAAAATTTTGCCCCGGGCCCCGCGAATTCTCTCGGCGGCCCTACCTGTATGTGGTCTGATTTATTCATACACTGAAATGTTACAATGCGCTTAGAGACAGTTACAAGACAGTATACAAGATTTGAAAAAAATGAAAAATTGCCAAGACAGAGATATCTTGATGCAATTGCCCATTCCGAAGTTGCAGTAGAGGACTGGTAATAGCGAGGTTAACAATGCATCATGGGACTGTTTTTGGGGACGCAAACAAAAAGGTCGTCCCCCAAAACAGCCCCATGATGCATTGTTAACCTCGCTATTACCAGTCCTCTACTGCAACTTCGGAATGGCTACTGGACATCTGAAACACAAAAATAGTAAATGTACTACACATGCAAACTCCCTTGCAAAAGTTAATATTTTTTCTGCAATATACTAAGACCTATAGTGTTATACTTTTTATAAACTTTTGTGCTATCTCTACTTTCTATTCTTTAAGTTGACAGTTATAATAATTTACCAATGTTACTGTGCGTGCAATATTCTAACACTGTTCATTGTTCGATCTTGTTTCGCAACATTATTCAGCCATGCACGGTTCTTTGTATTGCACCAACAAAGAGAACGCACAGCACTATTCAACATGTCCAGCATGCAGCAAACCACAAGCTTTAAAATATGTTTTAAGACCATTTATAAAAACAAATGCTTCTGAAAAAATTGATGTGGATGAAAATAGGGATCATTTTAAGAGCATACAGACTTTATATGACGAGTACTCAAACTTAATTTTTAGAAATGTATTGTCAAGTTTTCATGCTTAAAAATACTTCAAAACTGCACTTGAAGATGGTACGAATCCATAACTGGTCATTTAGCCTGCGTATTTGGGTGAAACAATTTACCTAGTTAAAAATGATCCTCATTCAAATGTAATTTTGCATTGTGATGTCACAAGTATTACATTTGCATATAATACCTTTAAGGCGCTTTCCATTTAATGGCCAGACCGGTCAGACCAGAATTTCTGTCTCTGTATTGATGGAAAGATCTGGTCCAGATTTTTTGAAAATCTGGCTAAAATGGACCTCCTTTTGATTTGATCCAAATTTTCCGGTCAGACCGGTCCAAAACCGGTCTAAGTCCAAACGTTTTGTGTTCCATTTAATAGTTTGATCGATCTGACTTAATAGAGGTGTTATAATTATCTATGTTGGTTTAGGTTTATGCAAAAATGTAGTTCTTCGTCGTCACGTGTGCATTGTATTTTCACCTAAACAACCAATAACCATGTCAAAACTGGGCAATTGTTTAAGTTACTGATGGGTAAATAAAGCAAAACATTGCTATTGGTTGTTTGTGTGAAAATACAATACACACGTGATAATGAAGGACTACATTTTTGCATAAACCTGGACAATAACATAGATAATTAGTTACATTGTACTTTAATGAAGCTTCCAATTAACTATGGAAGCTCTCTCTATTAACTATGATCTGACCGTGTTAATGGAAAGCGCCCTTAGTCATGAAATAAAAAACACTGAATTGAGATGACATTCATGTCCTGGAACGGCGGAAAAATTAACTTAGTTTTGCATAAAATTTTCGGAATACGTCTATAGTGCATAACATCGTGAACCAAATACTAAAAAAACCCTAAAATTTATTCAAGTTGAAAAACATTTGTTTTTATAAAAATGACCTCAATTAACGAAACCATATCTTCTGTTACCAAAATTCAAATCCATTAGAACTAGTCGAATACAACCTATTAAACTAAAAGCATTTATGGTTTATGGTATACATGAAATCTATCCATGTTTTTGTGGGTGTGGTGATAATTACGGCTAAATCCAAGATGGCGACATCCATACAGTGTCGACATTAACCAATAATGATGGCCCAATTAATAAATACTTTTGTGCGTTGACGATGGCATTTCAGCCAAACATTTCTTGCGAAGCATATACCATGTAGAGGAAGCCATCCTCGTCCTTCTCTTCACGATAAAGTTCTAACATTGTTGTTGATAAGCTTACAAAACTTTTGTTGTTTACGATCAGGTAAAATGCTTGACTTGATTTCAGTTTCATTCGATTTCTGGTAAAATATAATTCGTTTAGTCAGTAAAGCAGGGGTGTTGGTGGGTGGTTTAGGGACAGGGTGGGCCGTTGGTTTTCCTTTTTTGGGGGTGTCAGAGTTTTCGAATTACATTTGGGGGTGGGCCAACATAATTATTAATAGGGAAATGGTGTGCCAACTGAATTTAAACACATTATTAAAGACTCTAAATCTCACTTGTCTTGCAATTTACTTAATGCAAGCCATCTACGAAAAGTATGGCAAATGAAGCTTTTTTTATTAATGCGCATGCAGGAAAATGTATGGAACTAGCTAGCTATCCTCCAAATATATTGCACTGGTTGTTTGGTTTCATTTCGCCTTTCATATATTAAGATATTAAAATATTAACCATTAGATGTTCATCTTTGAAGTGCTCCTAACCCCAAATATGATTTTTGGTATGTGTAATATTTGTATCATTCTGAGAAGAAATGCAATATATCTTTATAGTAAAAAACCTCATCTTGATCAACTTTTTCACTGTCAAAGTTTCTGGATATGATGTCATTAGGTGAATTTTAGCATAAAAAAACAAAAGAAAACTAATTTACAATTCATCTAAAGACATCATATCGGCAACTTTGACAGTGAAAAAGTTGATCAAGATGAGGATTTTTACTAAAAAGATATATTACATTTCGTCTCAGAATGATAAAAATATTATACGCTGACGATACGTCGATATTGTCATATATTCCTCAAACAATGCTTTTGGACTACAGTGATATCGTGTGGGGAGACAAAAAAAACTGCACTCTAATGAACCACCTTCAAGTTCTACAACATAACGCTGCGAGACTTATCGTTGATCTTCCTCGCCATTCCTCCGCTACTGAAGCTCTTGAAACTCTAGAGTGGAAACCCCTTTGCCTACGTCGAAAATACCACCGTTGTATCTCTGTCTTTAAATGCCTTAACCATCTAGTCGACTTTGATTTTATCCTCATCAAGAACTCTCAGATACATAGCCATAAAACACGCCAAAATGACGACTACTACCTTCCACGCCCACGTACGAATTGGGGAAAACAGCAATTCATTTATCACTCAGTTTCGGAATGGAACTCATTACCTATTGAACTAAAGAAATCTACTAATCTTAAACTCTTCAAAAACTAAACTAAAACAATTTATCTAACTAAGTTGAACCTTTCCCCCCCAACTATTAAGTATATATATACCGGGTGGGGCAAAACAAAGTACGACTGTTTGATTTAGTATGTTTCTTGAATAGATATGCTCTTTTATTCTAACATTTGGCCTTCTAACTTCAACTTCACTTCATTGAAACGAATACTTGCGTAAAATGCTAATGGTTATCAAATTATTTAATAGGCCATTTTTAGCTAATTCTCGACACTTCCAAAAACGTTTACTCAAGTTTAAACGCAGCTATCTCAGTCAATATTGCATGAAAATGCACATGGCACATATCACAATTTAAGTTAGACATCGCTGAATGCAAAGCAACTTGTTTAAGTGTAATAGCTCTTTTAGTGTTTAAGTTATACTAAATCAAACAGTCGTACTTTTTTTTGCCCCACCCGGTATATATAACCCATTTGTAAATATTCTAATTTTTATATAAGCATAGCATAGTTCACCATGTATACGTATAATATAGATATATATTACAGGACCTCCCTGAAAAACACTTCGGTGAGTGGAGTTTCCTGAATAAATATTATTATTATTATTATTATTACACATACCAAAAATCATATTTGGGGTTAGTAGCACTTTAAATGTTTATCAAGATTTCCATATTTGAAATACAGAAGAACTCATCTTAACAGCGGTGGGCCATATACAGTCAAACCTGTATTAAGCGGACACCCTCGGGGAATAGGTTAGTGTCCGCTTAATAGAGGTGTCCGCTTAACAGAGGTTCTCGTCACCAGACCCTCCCCCGTGAAGAAATAATTATAAACATGAATTTCAACAAATGAACGGCGTGCGTATATTTACAAACGATTTTAACTTTAACATGAATAACAAAATGGCAAAATACTTGGTAAGTCAGGTTCCTAAAGACGACAGTTTGTTAAAGTTAATAAATTATTGTTTGTGTGACTTTGAACCGATTGCCGAATATCGTTAGTATAGTTACTAAAGCGCAAAAATTGTAAAGATTATGAAAAATTAAGAAAATTTTGTCCGTTTAACACAGGTTTTTTGTGTCTTTATGTGCCAATTTAGGTGTCCGCGTCCGCTTAATAGAGGTTTCATTAATAGGAATTATATGAGATTCAATTCGGGACTTTACAAAGTGTCCCCTTAATACAGGGTGTCCGCTTAATGCAGGGCCGCTTAATACAGGTTTGACTGTAATTCGGTTAGTCAGTAAGGCAGGGGGGGGGGGTTGGTTTGGTTAGCAGGGGTGGAAAAAGTATCGAACCACGGGACCATTTGTCCCAGAAAATTTCTAAGTTCCCAGAAAATGTTTGGATATGGTGAGAAAGAAAGATAAAGTGAATGAATGAAATAGACAGAAGGAAAAAAGAAAGAAAGAAACAAAAATAAATGGTGAAGTGAGAGAGAAATGGTACCAGATGTCAGGGCCTTTTTTAAGAAATCGTTAGTGGGGGGGGGGCATCATCGAAAGTGGACGTAACAAGTAGGTGGTGTATTACAGGTGTGGGAAGGTGAAGGGGGGTCTGGGGGTCCTCTCCCAGAAACATTTTGTATTCTTGAGTCTCTGTGGCTTGATTTCCTGCATTTTCATAGACAATTTTGGATATATCCCATCTGAACGGAGCCAGGTTTTGTTGTGCAGAGAATACCATAACTTTCCTCTAAACTCAGCCCCTCCCCCCTTTTTTGCTGATACTTTGGACAAAAGGGACCTTCACTGGGGGGGCCAAAATAGCTTACTGGGCCCGGGCAACATGGGGGCTGGGGGGCCTTTGGCCCCTCAAGTACATTAGTTAAAAAAGGCCCTGCCAGATGTGAAGTCAACAACTACTTGGAGGGCAAGGGTGGTCAAGTTTAATCATGCAACTTTAAACAATATAAATAGATTGGGTCATTTAAACCGACTCGATAGGCATTTCTGTTTTGTTTCTGTTTGTTCTGTTATGTTTAAATGTTTATCAATATTTCCATATTTGAAATATAGAAGACATAATCTATCATTGTAATATTTTTATCGTTGTAATGTAAAATTTGATATAATTTATTCATTCTAAAAGGGGTGGGCCTTGAATTTGTGTCCAATGATAGGGCGTGGGCCACAAAAATCAAACAAAGATTTACCCTTGGTGGGCATTTAACATCGATGTTTCGTAGGCTTGGTTAAAGTTGGTTCTTGCGTATTGAACTTTCATTATAATTATATACTAGGGGGAATAGAGGGCACTTAGAGACTGCATACCTACGCCAGCAAATTAAGTCGAGACGAGTAATCATGCATATTGCATACATTATATACACGCACTAATTGCCATTCAATTCTTTTCGGTCGGGAAAACAAGACAAACTTTTGTATTTTTTTTCATCACAATTGAACCAAAATTTAATCGATTTGCCCTTGGTCTATGGCCGTGAGCTCCACAAATTTTCGTATTAAAATGTTTGATAGTTTTGCGTCACCGTGCTATTATTACACACACAAACAAACCCAGGTCTCAACAGGTCACTCATTAACTTCCTGGGGGAAGTATGAATTATTACAATCATTAGCCATTTTCATCGTTCATTGCCATTGGCAAAGGACAATAATTAACATACAATATACTTCAAATTGAAAGACATGCCTCATCTTGCCAACATCGTATATATATTGGCTACTTTCCATACATAGAAATGAATACAATAATACATCTATTTTTAAATACGTTTGCTTTGCCAAGATTTTGGACAGTGCCTGTGGCAGCTGGCTGTTTGCCCGTTCATGTCATGGACCAGGAGAATGTTAATTACACCATAATAAGTTTAATAGAAACTACGTTGATGGGATTTGCCTATGTTTTACTGGGGAAATGGAATTTAGACCACCAGGTTTACGCCACTGGGAATGGGATTTACATCATCAATTTTGCTGCTGGGAATGGGATTTGGCAAACTAGTGGGTTGGGTGACTGGGTTTCAGATAAAATTTTGGCTGGGAAAATGGAATTGACCCCCCCCCCCGTCCCCTTCACAACCCTCGCTAAGGACTACTTTGAAACATTATTACTAAAATATGCCTGTATTTGTATGTCAGAAATTTATATGCTTGCACCAATTTGAAAGGCGCCTGTCACCAGTGCTCGCGCATTTTATTAATGCCTGTCACTGGGGTTTAAATAATTAGCAGGTTAAAATGCTGAGTATGCTGTTTCCCCTTTAACAGGTTAACAATGAGCTGTTTGTTTGGATATTCTTTGCACTAACTATTGAACTACGTATTTCAGGTCTGCATAAGCAGATTAGTACCAATGTATTTGAGGGCACACTTTTTACTGTCATAAAAAAGTAATGTTCAAGGCTTTAGAATTACTTAATCGTTTTTATTTTTGCTCATTTGCCACAAGGGCTACCATTGGAATGTGCTTAGTCATCAGATACAGAATGTTTGCATTTGGCAACCTGGTCCCTGGCCATTCAACCTCTGAATGGCATTGCTGTTTCAATGTCTGACAAAGAAAGATACTTATGCATAAATGGGCTAAATGTAGCAATCATGTATGCCTACAATTTTATGTGTAGCAACTAATCATGCACTCAGAGTTGTAGAGTCGAGCCATGCGACTTGGACTCGAGTCACAATTTTTGTGATTCAAATTGTTACTCAGACTGACGACTTGTGATTTCACTTGGACAAAATGACTTGGACTTGCAAGAAATGACTTGTGACTTGACTAGTCTTGGAAAATGCAACTTGTTAACAACTCAGTGGCCCTCATATTAAAAACAATTTGTAAGATGTCTTAATTGAGATGCAAGATTGCATGACTTTGTGTCAATAACATGTCACCTATTGTGTGCAAATCATTGTTCTACAAGGAAGTCCAGGGATCATAAGTTCGTAACCTCACATCCTTCACAAATAGCACAGCATGGGTTAAAACATGATGGGAAATCACATAACATGGTGATCTTGAATTAGTCAGCAATAATTTTGTTAAAGTGCATAAAATATGTTTACAAGGCAAATAATTATACCCCAATAAAATAATATTTACGAATACCATGATGGTAAAATATCCATTTATAGCATTGTATGAATTAGCTCCTGAAAAATGTTGCTGAGACAGCCTGTGTTAGGTGGTTGTGCTGATTGTGCATTTACATGAAACAATAAATGTAGATGATGATGATGCAACCGATGTTCTCACCTTACAATGTAATCAGATCATATAAAAAAGTTTTAATATGAAAAGCAAATATGCTAATAGGGACCTAATATGGCAGCGAAACAAACATAGGACTATGCTGAAATGTAGATCAGGGATCGTGGCACATTTAAATGCACACTAGTGTAAAATGTATTGCGATGGTCAAAATGTCCATTGTTTGCAATCAACTGTCACCTGTTAAAGTTTGATGCAAACACAAAAACGTTTTACTCATCAAATAATGTCCCTTTTTGACACATCAATAGTTTAGTTGAGTTTCGTTTATTGTGTTTACCACTCTGAGGTGGACGGAAAGCCTTAACAGGTTTTGCAACCCAAATGACAAAGGTTCCGAGGGTTAGTTAGTTAGTCAAGGTCAATCCCTAAGGGTTAGTTTTTAGCGAGGGAGGAAAACCGGAATACCCAGAGAAAAACCCTCGAAGCACAGGAGAGAACCAACCAATCTCAACTTACATGAGTTTATCAAGCACACGGACGTTGCCCAACCTGAGTAAATCTGTGCCCTCGACCTGCTATATAGCTGGCTTAACTCAGAGGTAAGGAGCAGCGCGCTAATCACATCTGCCACCCATTATGCTACCCTTTGCAATAGCAAACATTGCAAGTTTTCTCAAATGTGAAGTCAGCACCAGTCAGCATTTCTTGTCTGGTCTATTTGCTGAAACACATTTTACTCCTTTTCCAAGCGATGGAAATAAAATGAAATACATGCTATGAGACTAAGTAGCTTTGCTTTTAAGTTTCACAAACACTACATTCACCATGGAAACTGCTTGTTAGTTGCTTGGTGTTGCAGTGGTTAGTGCATGTCTCTTTCAGTCTTTCACCTGACTGCGACCACGATTCCATTGCTGCAATTTGTCTGATTATAGTATTACCTTGGACACACAAGAGAAAAATGTTTCTTATTAATTGACTCTGCTGTGCTCCTCTTGTGAGGTTAAACACTGGACCAAGTAGGTTAAGAACTGATATAGCTATCCAATATAAAATAAAGTTAGTTTAAGTTTCATGGTAAATCACATTTTTGTTGTTTTTTCTTGTAATTTTTTTGGTCAACATATAATATATACCATATTTGCTAACTGCCATCTTAATATGGAACAGGTCTATTGCATAATTTCCTCTAAATGACTTTTGCAAGCATGGTATTACTTACTGCTATTGCATAACATGACATGATATCAAATTTAAACACAAGTACCATAAAAAGATTAGCAAAAAATTTAGTTTTACGCAATTTCTTAGAATTTACGCAATTCTATGAAACGTTCTATCTAACCAAAATTGCAACAACAAAATGTAACACTTACCTAATAATTGTTACAAATTGACTGATCGTCAGTTCTTCGGGAACCAAGAATTTCGTTTTATCGAGTTGCGGTAGATTTTTCTCTTTGTGGTATCTTTCTACGATGACCTGCAAAAGAGAGGATGGGAGTTTTAGAAATGTTGGTCTTAGATTGAGCATAAAGGATACTTTGTTTGCAAAAGCTGTGTTTGCTATATGCTTTGTCATGTCCGTACGACACCGCAGCTGAGACGTAAGCTGACTGAAACAGGCAAATCGATGCCCAATTAATTCATGACTCGGCAAACTTAGAAATCATCTATGTGGTGTTTTTGTCTCTTAGGTTAATTTAAAGAAACCTTTCTCAAGGCATTTCGACGCAGTTTGGATGGCTTCCAGTTAGCGTGTTGAACTGCATTTAAACTTGAAGAAAACCCGGACACTATTTGCACTTTGACATTTAGATAGGCCCAATTTCCGTTGTTGTAAACATGCGAAGATTTAGGGCACACTTACTGGTATTTTATCAGGAAATTTCACACGAATTCCATGAGCTTCGCTTTGTCTTTCGCCTTGAAAGCAAGCAGAAGGTTAAACTAAAACAAATTCTAGTTTATGGCAAGTTTAGTTGGGTCACAGAAGCACAAAACGTTAGGTTGCTTACCAAAAGTCTTCCGCAGTTTAAATGGCTTGTGCATCCTTGATTCGCTCTCGCTTAGTAAATTGACTTTGTCGACATCGATTGTACGGCTTGTTTTGTCTGTACGCCCCATTTGTTCCATGCAATATAAAGCTTAAAAGATCGCCTCTACTTCCAACCCAAACACGGTAAAGTCCCTATGATAAATGAGTTAAAATGACAATTGGCAATCGAAGCAAAAGTCCCAACCTAATCAATAAACGGAAGTGATGTCATATTTAATCTATTTAATACGATTGTTTCATTGCGAAACCACAAAGTATCAGATCATGTTTCCTACCCGAATTTGTTTTTGTTTAAGGCTCTGGAAGCTCTTCGTAACTTCTCCCGAATGTGCATTGTAATATCAGGAAAAATACGCAAAACTTGGCTATATTGTAGAATAAGTACAAGAGCTATAAATAATTTTTGCAAGTAGTGCATCTGTGGCCCGCAGTGACTTGCATTCGTGTGCCAGCATTGTTTAATATTGTATAGGCGATTAGGCTAATGAATTCTAATGAATGACTAATGACCAGAACTAAATTATGCAGCATTGATAAAAAGTAACACCTGGAAAACAGGTAACAGAACTGTCGCTTGCCACTATAGGACATGTTGTCCTTTCGACTTTCTGTTTTGTTATAGTTTTTTAACAACTTTTGAAATCGGATTTAAGTCGAACTTATGACCTGGTTCAGGATGTGGTTTTGATTGTCAACAAAACACTCAAAAAGTTGCGGTAACTCGGGAGTCTCGTATCCTATCCCAACTGTTAGTTGATCTGGGACTCTGGGTTGATAAGACCTGATATTGTCTTGCAAAAACCACAAGGCAATAAGGCGTGTTCACGCTTTTCCTGGTTATAGAAATTGTCAGTTTCTCGCACTACATAAAATTAGAATCAGTGAAAATGTGATAAATATATAGCCATAAGGAGTATTGAATAGTCTGGACTGGACAATGTAATAAAATAATTTTGTTTTTCTTCAGTGATATTCGAGTTTGTCAAGTCAAACGTGCAAAAAAATTGATAGGTTATAAAATATAGGATTTTGACCTAAATCCTATTATAAGTTTAACTTAGTCTTTTATCATAATATCATATGTTTCGAGGACAAAGTCCATGGAAAACCGATGAAAAGGACGCTTAATTTCCAGCTGCCATTTAAATAACACAGGTGCAGTGGGAAACATGACATGCCCGGGAGACAGAGTATTTTCGCTCAGTTGTAATTTTGCGCATGCACCCGGCAAGGTTTGCGCAAATTGCAATTCTGGCCGCACAACTTGACGAAGAACTTAGCTTAGACAAATTTGGCCAACGCTTATTTATAACGTTGCCTCCAAATTCACAACTTTCGCATGCCTAGTTACACTATTCAGTGTTCTAGTTTACGAAAGTAAAGAATAAAGCATTAGAACTATATGCATACGAGTTAATAACTCATGTATATAATTCTTATTCTTAGTTACCGTTGACTTTGTTCTATTCTATGTTTTCGTAAAGTAGAACAATAGTAACTAGGCATGCGAGTGATCCAAAATTGTGAAATGGCCGGTATAACTAATTGCGTCAAACAATCATTTGGAGAACAATAAAAACAGGTGGAGACATGCACTTGATTATATATTAGTGCAAAAATCTGGCAACTGTTGGTCCATTGTATTTATGCCATATTTATATACAAATTAGAATAGAAAACATTGGCAACATTGATTGGTCTATAAATCAGCATGTATAATGGTAATGTGAAAAGCAATTTAATGATATGCTGCTTCAACTAAAATGGCTCAATTTTATAGACCTGCATCATGAAGACCGCAAAGTTGTAATATTTAAGTTGTGGTAATATTTTTGGCAAGTGTTCAATACTTATCTTCCTGTCAGTCACAATGAGCGAGTGATTTGCAGGAGTTTTATTTTCACTAGACTTGACATAAAGCAATCAAAACTATTTTACCCAACAAGTCACGGATGGAAATTTCGAGCGCAAACTATCAGATCACGCGGTTAGTAGGAAACTCCCTCTTACAGACTTACACAACGTTTTTTAACCTTCTTCCTCCGGGTAGGATTTTGGGTTTTCCCAACCTTCCTCAAAATAATTGGAAATTTTCCAACATGTAGACTTCTGCCTGGGAGGCTATACGTTCTAATGAATTGATCAGCACCTCGACTCTCGCTATCTTGTTATAGCCATTACACCTTTGTCCTTTGCCAGGCTTTGCAATATATTATTCAGTGTTTCACTTTCAACCTTCCTCAATGCCAGTGAACTTTCCTCACGGGTGGTACCCGCAGGCCCGCAGCTTTTTTACAACTCTCCCCTTCACTAACCGTGTTTAGACCCAACCGGAGGTAAGGGATCGAAACTGTGCTGGGGATATCGGTGCAGCGCTTTGACCACTCAGTCACAGAATACTATACAGAAAGTCATCTCCATATTGTTTCTTGCGTAAGTGCTATTCGTCATCTATTCGCCACTCAGCAAGTGCCCTAAACAGAAGTCACCCCCCTGGAAATATAGCCATTTTGAATACTTCCAGGGGGGTGACTACTTCTGTTTAGGGCACTTGCTGAGTGGCGAATCGATGACGAATAGCACTTACGCAAAAACAATATGGAGATGACTTTCTGTATAGGTTAGTATTATGTGACTCAGTGGCGTAGCCAAGGGGGGGGCAAGGCGGGGCTCTGCCCCCCCCAATGATCTCCAGAACTGTTTTTGTGAAAAGTTTAAATCCGGGCAGAAAATGGGGGGGAGAGTGCAATGTCTGGAATAACAATAAAAATGGCTTTTTTCTTGGTTATGACTTTTGTCAGAACTCGTCTCAGAGTGCGTGAAATGCTGTTCTAAAGACCCTGGAAATTCAAACTTCCCGGGGGAGCAATCCCCCAGGATTCGTACGTCAATGGCGCTCGTGTTCTGAATCTATGTATGTTTTGCCCCTCCAAAGTCAACACCCTGGCTACGCCACTTTGACCACTCAACATCAGATATTAAGCGTCGAAAAAACTGCCAACCCATTGGTATAACAAATCCACGCAGGTATAACCAATGCATGGCCCGTTAAAAATTGTAATTCGAGGTCCGAATTGTAAACGTGCGAGTATCTAAATATCATGTCATCGATAGAAGTGGATGAGCAACAATTGTTTCCTGTTTTTCAACACGCAAACAACAAACCTCCTACGTTTGTTTTGTCAAGAAACACGAGTAAACAGTAAACACGTTGCAATCATGTCGATGTTTGCTGAGACGTGCATAAAGGCACATGAAGCCTACTCGCATGCCCCGAATTTATGTAGCCTTGCACAGTAGCGTCGCCAGGGAGGGGACTGGGGGGACACGTCCCCCCCAGTTCTCCTCAAAATCACTTTTGAGATTCTCTCAAATCCGGTGAAAAAAAGGATGGGGGTACGTGGTCGGACCATCAGAATTCTGTCAAATCGTCCCCCAATCTCCAGGAAATGGTATTTCAGAGACTCTAAACCTGAAATGGTATTTCAGAGACCCCCGGACCCCCTAAAAAAGCTCGCGCTAGACTCGCGCCTTCGGCCCTCCTTTTCAGCCCCCTCAATATCATTTTGTCCTCTCCAGGTCTGGCGACGCTACTGGCCTTGCACGGGAATTTTCACATCATACTGTAAAACAAAAGTGATAGTCGTATACGGTAGATCAATTTCTAAAAGACTATTAGCCATAATACATGGATGTAAATAGTATATTTGATAGTAGGTGCAAAATTCTGATTGAAAACATGAAAGTTCCCAACTTTGATACAAACGTGATTATTAAATTATTTTTGTGAAAAATACATGCACACAGTCTTGTAGGGTGGAGTGGAACCAACTGTGCATTTTGGCATTTACTTTTGGAAATATATGACCTGACATGCAGAATTGCACATTTTCCAAATGTCATCACCAAATTGACTATTGTTTTAGTTTCTGAAAGGATGGATTAAAACAAAAGTAACTTAATTATGAGTAGAACCTTTGTAGTTCAGTGCCTTCGCCTCAACCCCCAACCCCTTAAAACCGCCAGCCTATAGTTCAGTAGCTGGTCAAAACCAGTGCAGAACTAAGACTATAGGCACAGCAGAACAGCATAGAATTTGGGGTCAGTTGAAAATGTATATTACAAGGTGAAATGACTAAAGTTAGGCATTTGATACTATGTCTATAGTGAATACTCTCTTAACAATGAATAAGACCTGCAATCATTAACATTAAGATAGCGCAAATAATGCTAATTGTTTATACGTGCAAAAACTTTTGCACAAAATCCAAGGGCAAGCTGACGCCCACAGCGCGATTGATGTACACCGCATTGACGTCATTTCATGGGTATATTCCGGCCAGAGGATCTTGTTCATCTCGAGCCCTTGACCTTTGCGTGACACTGCAAAATGATATCTGTTTGCAGAGCCGCATGGCGCATAGCCTGTGTCACGTACAGACCTTACTTGTACGGCGTACTCAAATACTCGACATACCTATTAGTATAGACTGATGGATCAAAGTTACCAAGCGAGTAGGTTATACCATACAGTATATGTAAGTAATGAATTGGGTTGCAATGTGCATGTACAAGTGTTGGTAGATTACGTCAGATTTGACCTATGCACTGGATTTTTCCAGTAAAAAGTAAAAACTTCAACCAACGTATCTTATTATCAATCAGCTGACTTTTATCAGTTGACACTGAACCACTTAGAACTGCAAAATATTTTTGAATGAAAAATAACAGCTTTCCTTTGTTGAGCCGGGAACTTAGAACGGCGCCCAACGTAGCTATGACGTATCACACTAATAATTATTAGTAGAATCACACTAGTACACTATTGCAAATGCTGTAATTTGATTGGCTACGCTACTCGCTATCTAATTGTCGATAGATAGCGAGTAGCGAAACAGCCATCTCCTCGGCGCGATTTTTAACGAATTTATTTCAATAAATTATGAAAAACGTTTTGAAATACTGTTTTCTTGCTGGTTTCTACTAAAACAATTAGATTATTCGCTCTCGATTTCTATGAGATGATAGTTCATTCGGGCTTCGCCTTCATCAACTATCACCTCATAGAAATCTTGAGCTCATAATCTAATTGTTAAATATAAGTGAGATATATATCTACAGACTATAAATCTGTATATGCACAAAACGTCTTGCTTAAACCTCCATTAGCATATATGTTCCACATGTATATACATTTTACCTTCTAATTTTGGCATAAATACAAACAAATGAAATGGCCATGTTTCAAACATTTACACGAGGTAATTTTGCTGCAATTTAATGCAACGCAAATTCTGACACCGAGTTACCGACGACCATGCAGTAATGTAGAAAAACATGGAATGATGGAAAACTCTCAACCCTATATAAGTAATGTTTTTACATGTTTCTAAAGAGCAATTACTGTGTCGCAAACAATGTTTTTTTAGTTTTTAACCTTGAACATGTATGTCTGGACCATTGACACAAATTCTGGACATGCCACAGCCAGTGTCTGTTGTCACTGGCCAATTTACTCGATCAGTAGCTGTAAAGGTTTCCGACAAAAAATTCCTGGCTTTCCATCTTTGGAAACATGACTTCTGACTAGTAGCCTTGCACGAGGGGCATCTCACTCCAAAAAAGTGTACGAGATTTTTTGCACTTTTAATATCCGCGGATTTTTTGGTGGACGTTTGCGGATTTTTTGAACGAAATTGTCATGGATTTTTTGGACTTTTCCTGATCTTTTGGACTTTTGAAAGTGAACTGCCCCTCGGTCTTACAAACAATGTTCCGCAACAACTTTCCCTAGTTTGTCATGATATGGTTCCTTGCAAACAACTTCAAAACGCGTAATAATATGAGATCATTAAATCTCACCACCAGAGATGGACGATATTTCTCCGGCAGAGTCATCACTTCCCAAAATTCCTTCGCTGATCAAACTCACACTGGCACTCGGTTCAGCTGAGGGTAATGTCAGCTGTATACGAGCTCGCTGATCTGGCATTTGTTTCGGAATCACGTGATCAGAAACATCAGTCACGTGACCTGACACGTGATAAGATACATCTGACACGTGACCAGCATGTGCCCCTATGTCGATTTCTGATAACGTTTCCATGGTTACATTGTTCTTGGATCCAGACTCCCGTCCTGGACTCGAAGAAAATCCCGTAGGTGTGCTCACGTGACGTGCTTCTGCTACGTGGACAACACGCGGGAACGTGCTGCTAAGTTCGGGGTTCATTGGTGGCGATTGTTCACGATAGTTCGAACTGGGGTATGGTTGCTGTTGGCTAAATGGTACTGTAGCCTTCTTCGGGGTTACCATGATAATGTTTGTATCCCATGTCTACATTTAAAAAAGACACATTCGATGATTTGGACTCATTGACTTGGACTCGATTCACCATTTTCGGGGACATTTACAAACAGGTGATTACATGAGAAGATATGGATTTTATGTTCGAGTGGCAAGAGCTATTTCTCGTGAGTGAGTGAGCGAAGCAAACAAATGCTAATACATTATTATTATTATTATTCATCTTATTTAAAAAACGGTAGCCCTTCAGATTAAACTGCTTTTCAAGGGGCCGTTAGGATATTTACAAATATGAAAAATCTATTATACATACTGACTATATAAAGAAAAGAAAGCCCATGCAGTGAACACTATATATAAAACTTAGAATGAATCACGTATATAACTAGAAATAGTATGTTATGTTAACCCTCCCAGACCCAAAAATTACTCCTTCGGATCAGAATCCGCCCCACAGGTGGTTGTCACACACTATTTCTCTCCAAATTGGTGAAATAGTTGCGGATTAAAGTTTTGAAGTTACTTATGGAGAGCTCTTTGTAGTTGTTGGCAACATCATTTGGAAGATTGTTCCATGATGCAGCACCTCGATATGAAAACGATTTCTTCAAGAAGTCTGTTTTAGGTTTTTCCAAGTAAAGTTTACAGTCATTACTTCTTAACGGGTACATATCATTTTGGCAAATTTTAAAGATATTAGTCATACATTCTGGCAGTTGGCCTTGTAAGGCCTTAAATGTCATTATCATTTCTCTTTTCTTAAGAGTGGTTTCAATTGGTTCCCAGTGTAAAATATTAAATATATCTTTCGATCTTACTTCGTAAGTTGACCCTGTGATAATTCTAGCCGCTCGTTTTTGCATTTTTAAAAGCTTGTCAGCATGTGTACGACTGCCGTCATTCCACACATTGGAGCAATAGGTAAAGTGAGGTAAGACTAGTGAGTTGTACATGTTAATTAACACGTTTTGGCTAACAAATCGTTTGGCTCGTCTTAATAAGGCAATGCTCTTGGATAGTTTTTTGCATTGAAGATCATTGTGTTTATGCCATCTCAATTCATCGTCTAAAGTAATTCCCAGTACTTTTTTATTGGTTACCTGTTTGATGTTATGATTACCAATCAGTATACATGGGTCATGTGAGAATTGTTTCAATTTTCGTTTAGAGGCTATTAGCATAAATTCAGTTTTTTTAACGTTTAAAGTAAGCTTGTTTGCTATTAACCAGTTATTGACGTTGTGCAAATCATTGTTTAGTTTCACTTCTATGTCCGCAGGTGAATTACCAATGCTTGATATATTTGTGTCATCTGCAAACATAGATGCCTCTGTTTGTTCGAGACAGTTAGGAAGATCGTTTATGTACAATGAGAATAATAACGGTCCTAAGTTTGATCCCTGTGGGACTCCGCAACTTATCTTTTCAGTTGGGAATTTGTACCTTGGACTGTACATAATTGACTCCTATTGGTTAAGTACGATTTGAAGAAGTTAAGGGCTACACCTTTAACTCCGTATAGTTCAAGTTTAGCAAGAAGGATTTTGTGGTCGACTGTATCGAATGCCTTTTGAGATCAAGAAACAAGACACCATTTATTAAGCCTTTATCCATATTCATTAAATATTCATTGGTTGTTTGCAAAGAGCAGTTTCAGTAGAGTGATATTTACGGAAGCCAGATTGGCGTTTTGTAATTATTTTGTTGTCATTCAGAAAATTGAGAAGTTGGTTATAAACTATTTTCTCTAGCATTTTTGAAATTGCCGATATGACGGATATAGGTCTGTAATTTCCGCATTCATTTTTGTCACCTTCCTTATAGATAGGCGTAACCTTAGCCTGTTTTAAGTCGTCTGGAAGTATACCAACGTCTAGGATCAGGTTAAAAATATAAAGCAAGGTTTCACATATGGTATAGCCTGCAGCCTTTAACAGTTTGTTTGTGATTTTGTCGAGTCCTGCAGCTTTCCCTAATTTTATACCATCTAGTCTTCTGCATAATTCTATTGGTGAAATTTGTCTAAATGTGAACTTGTTAGAATTAGCAGTAATATATTGAAGTGGGTCTACATTACTTGCTGGTATAGTTTGTGCAAGCTTAGGGCCTATTTCACAAAAATAATTATTAAACTCGTTTGCTATATTATCGTTACCAGTAATTGTTTGTCCATTAACTGTGATCTGGTTGATTGTTGTTGTAGTCGTTCTCCTGTTGAGTAAATGATTGATAACTCTCCAGCTATCTTTACTATTTTTGCATTGTTCCAGATTTGTTTTATAATAGTGTGCTTTTGCATCCCTAATAAGTTTGGTAACTTGGTTTTTGCATCTTTTATAAGCCTCGGTATAAGCAGTAGAATTTAATCGCACTGCCTTTTTTAAGGAAATCTCGATGATAGCTAAGTTTTTAATTTCATTATTCAACCATGGGCAATACTCGTTTCTAACTTTTCTAGTACGATAGGAGCATGGTTGTCAGAAGTAGACACAAATATGTCCTTCCACTCCTGCCAGGCAAGATTTGGATCAGAATTGTATGTAAAGTAGTTAAACGCTTGTGCTAAATCTTGTTGGAATTCGTTTTCGTTAAAATGTTTAAATTGCCTTGTTTCTACTATTTTCGGCATTTCTCTGGGTACTCCTATTTTCCTACAAATATACACCAGATCATGGTCACTTATTCCCAAAGCAATCACTCCTGAATCAGATGTTTTGGTGTCGTCACTTTTTGTAATTATAATGTCTATTAGTGTTTTTGTCGAGTCAGTTGTTCGGGTTGGCTTATCAATGTGTTGCTGTAGTTGGTAGATATCTAATAGGTCATCCAATCGTTTGGATTTGTTATTCCTATAGTTGCTGTCCAGCATGTCACAGTTAAAATCACCTGTTATGATTATTTCTTTGTTTTCATTGTCAATCACTTTTATGAAATTTTCAAAATCATTAAAGAATTCCATATTAGAGTCTGGTGGACGATACCAAGTACTAATTAGAACTGGCTTAGCTTTCGGTTTTTTAAATTCAAGACAAATTGCCTCTGCATTAACTGGAATTAAGTCAGCTCTATTAGTATAGGGAATAACATCCCTTAGGTAGATAGCCACTCCTCCTCCATTGCGGTTTCTATCCTTTCTTATCAAATCGTAACCTGGTATTTTAACCTCAGAGTTGTCTATGGAGTCGTCAAGTCGAGTTTCGTTGATACAAATTATATCAAAAGGGAGTTTAGCCAGAAAAACCAATAATTCGTTTTTATGCTTTACCAAACTTGCAATATTTAAATGCCCTATTTTGAATCCCTTGAGTTTTGGGTAAACCTTTTCATATTGGTCCGTGGTTGACTGTTTAGCGAGGCTCCCAGCCCAAGGAAGTATTCGTGACGTAATTATCGAAAGGGTGTACTGGTGATTAAATGGCACTCGTAAGAACCAAACAGATTGCTTGTATGGCATTCATTTCAAAATGGGTATAAAAGGTGAAAACGTACCTGATTTGGAACCTCGTTTATAGAACTACTTTGTTGACTGTCGTTATTATTCTCGTCAGAATCCAAGACTGAGGGACGATCCAACGCCTGCATTGGTAGTGGTTCAATGTTGACTGTGTCGTGATCTGAGGTATTGAATTCTCCAGGAGACATCTCATCTTCATCTCGTATTGGTCTTGGTAATCTCTGTGAAACTGAAAGGAGATATTTTCTTTAAGGATGGTTGATTTACTCTTATTGGTTAACTTCTTAGTACTTTTAAATATAAGTTGGCTATGGGTTAAACAGCGAATCGTTAGATACAGTTTGTTTAATGAAAGTTGAAGAACAGAACATTGGGGTTCGTTATACGAAGCCCGTTTAGCTTGGATAAGCCAAAATAGGTATGCGTGTTTTATCCTATACAACAAGTATGAAGTTGCCTACATACCTACAGTACAGTACAGTACAGTACAGTACAGTACAGTACAGTACAGTACAGTACAGTACAGTACAGTACAGTACAGTACAGTACAGTACAGTACAGTACAGTACAATACAGTACGGTACAGTACAATACGGTACGGTAAACTAAAGTACACTACACTACACTGCAGTACAGTAAAGTAAAGTACAGTACAGTACAGTACAGTACAGTACAGTACAGTACAGTATAATAAAGTACAGAATATTCTCAGAAGGGCTTAATAATTCATGAGCAAACGACATCAGCACCGTTGTCTTGACACCAAGGAATAAACGTCCATAAATTAAGTCATCAACACTCGTTGACGTTTATTACAGTGATTTTGAAACATGCAAAGTACACCGTAGAGAAAGTAGAACATGGAAAAGCACAAACAGTACGGTTTATACTGTACGACAGCAGAGATCAAAGCACTTACATGGTGGCGGAGCTCTCTCCTCAATTTCTCCAACACTTGCAGTATCCCCAGCTACAGAAGGTCTCGTTCGCCGTACAGACTGTCGTATTCTGGACAGTAAAGTTGATACAACATCTTCTACAACCTCTCCTTCACTTCGGTCTTCTTGTAAAACACTCTAACAAAGTTAACTCAAGTTAAAGTTTTTGGTCTCGGGTTAACACAGGGTCTGAAATTGAAATTATTTTTTTTCAGTATCCAACTGGGATACCAGGATTCAAAATTTTAGTATCCTCCCTGAGGATCTGGTATCTGGTTACTGTAAGTTTGACATCCCTGACCCGTCTCAATAATGGCCCATTTTGGTTTCCTGACTGATATAAGTATTAACAACAGGCCGGAGACACGACAGTCAACAACTAGACAGTAAACAAGTTGGTATCGTGAATTTAATACACTAAGATGCATATAAACCTTCAGCAAACTCCCATAGACTCATCTTGAATATTGACCGGAGACATTGCAATGTGATACTAATGTCTGAAGTTTTGTAGTATCCAGTTGAGATACAATTAAGTCAATTCATGGCTTGGTATCCAAAACTAAATTTTAGTATCCTGTGGATATCGCGATACTGCAAAGTTCAGACCATCATCAAAAACCTCAATCATCATCAACTTCAACCAGTGATTTCACGTTGACTCAACAGACTTGTTACAAGTTGTTCCAACAACTTGTTATCGTCCTGCAATAGACGTTTCCCAAGATAGCTTCACAACCTCGTTTCAGGCCACTTTTCGCGCGGTTTCGATAAGTACATTTTTCAACTTTGGCTGTTATTTGAGTAATTTTTGTAGTTCGTGCGATATTTTTTCAAACAATTTAGTACCTACATTGTTAACATTTCTATAAGCTTTCTTTTCGTGTATTAATTGTAATATTAAATCTATTTTTTTGTCGATGTCTCAGCTAAACAAGGCCAGTTCGAGCACATATTTCGGCCATTAAAATAATTCACAAAATTCATAAAACAATAAAAAGCAAAGCAAAACGAAGACTATAATAGCGTTAACAACATACGTATGTAAGAACTTTCAACAATGTGTCGCTCTTGATATTTTGACGGCTTTTTCAACAATATTTCAACAAATTTCAACACAATATTCGGGAAATGTACTTATCAAAAGCGCGCAGAAAAAGGCCTGGAACGAGGTTGTGAATCTATCTTGGGAAATCAACAACTTGTTAACAAGTTAGAGTGACAAACTTGTCAACAAGTTGTGAGTGATAACCTTGTAGAAACTTGATAAGATGACAACATTTTTACAACTTGTTAACAAGCTTGCTACAAGCCTGTTGCGAGATGATCTTGTTGACAAGATGTAAGATGTGAGAGTGCATGTACCTTTTTTTAATACCATGCACTTTTTCACCTCAGACTTCATGTATCAACTAAATGACTTACTTGTGCAAGTGATCCTACAGGAAGAAGTCGTCGCTGTCCTTCACTACCGGTGGTCTCCTCAGACACTTGTGTACTTTCATCTGAAACATCGTCTAACTTCAACAGACCATGTAGTGCTTGCTTTACCGGATCTGCCTTGTTATCTGAATTGAAAACTGTTATTTTACCTAATTATTATTATTGTCACTTAAGAAATGGCTAATGATTGGGCGAGGTCGATAGATGCAGGAAGGATATTACTACTACTTACTAACCGAGAGTGAGGGCTCTACCGAGGCCTAGCTTGCTGTATTGACTGAGCGATAGCGATCGCTCGGTCAATACAGCAAGACTGAGGTTTGATATTTTCCCTTTAGTAATTTTTTTATTATATGGCAATTGATTGAGCAGTTATTTCTAAAAGTGGAAAACATTCGCAGATTTGGTCACGCGAAAGCAAAGGTCAGAGTCCAAAAGCCGCTTCATTTTCAAAATGTTAATATCATTCGTACAAATGCATCTGGCTAAGTAAAACCGACACTACTACATACAACACGTTTTTATAAAACAGTAACATAGATATAGAGATATTTAATAATAACTACTTATTAACCGAAAGTGAGGTCTTTTTACTGTAAACTATTAAACCGAGGTCTGGCCGTATTGACCGAGCGATAGCGAGGTCAATACGGCAAGACCGAGGTTCAACATTTTACCGTAAAGACCGAACGTTGAGGCACAACCATCAGTAGTAAAATAAGTAGTTTATTATATGGTTTGTTTTTGTTGTAGGGCATAAAAATTGGGTAGATTTTTTAATCTAAAAATTGTTTCACTCCTGTATTTTTGTTGCGTAATCCAGAGCGGGCCGGATGAATTTCAGAGCGGGCTGGATACAAAAATCCGGACCGCTCTGAAACGCTCGCTAGCCAATCAGATCGCTTTATTTTCATAGATAAAAAATAAAAATAGATCTTACTTGAAGTATTAAAATAATCAAAGATATCATCTGGTATTTCATGTAAAGTCGTCATATTTCCTGCGATGCCTGATGGGGCGATAAATTCTCCTTCACTATACTGGCCTACATGAACGTATGGCTGAAACAAAAAATATCAAAATATACCGACTTAGAAATTATGGGTTAGTTATGGGTTTCTGCGCTAGGCAAGTGTTATTTTCAATAGTTTTTCAATAGTTTTCTATTTTTATATGTTTGGATGGAAACATTTGGTGTTTCATTGTCACACAGTGGTAGGAAATGTGCATTTCATTATGCAATACGCAAGTGCTTGATTAAAATTTTGCATTAGTCGCATGTGAGAAAGTGCTTCAGTTTAACTCCACCGTTTAACACTTTAACACCGCGAAAGGATAACCCATACTGGACGTTTAGGGAAAACAGTTTACATATTCTGGAACTGACAGGTGATGAACGGACGTGTTGGAACTGCCTGAAAAAACAAACGGGGTGTTCATATGAGCTTTACCAAAAGCGATAGTCATACTAGCTAAGATCACGCCAGTCACTCGCAAGACCTCGTCTGAATGGGTTGGCCCTCCTATCGTTGAAACGAAAACAAATTTAATAACGGACATGCCTTTGAGGAAGGGCTCATATAAACATCCCGTTAGTCATTTAAAAGAAGTTACAACTTAAGGTACGTTCACACACAGCGATTTGTCGGGCCGATTTTAGGTTTTGCTGAATGTTAATGACGAATATTTTCAGTTGATGATGTCACCAGATGACGTTTGCCACGTATTTTTCAAATATCATTAACGTGCATCTGAAATCGGCCCGACAAATCGCAACGTGTGAACGTACGTTTAAGGAGACACCAGCAAATTTCCACAGAGCCACTTTAAAATTCTTTCCTCCAATGTTTCACAAACCTGTAATTGTTCTCCTTCAGATATTTCATCATCAGTCGCCACCGTTCCCATGGTGCTATGCGTCGAGTACGTGGTCGTCGTGATACTTGATGGACTATTGGTTATTTTGGCTTCACTCGGCTCAGGCTCCAGCTCGAACTTTATGATAGGAATGTCGGCCCCAGTCTCTTGATCCTCATCGTCGTCTCCATTGTCTTCTACTAACGTTTGTCTTAATAAAACAGATGGAGAAATACTTGAAAACAATGAAACAACAAGAATTCGCGACCATATATACGAAAAATAACGAAACCAAAAATGTAACATGGAACTAAGTTTTTTTCTATTAAAACTTATTTTTGCACAATTTGAAAGAGGCAACGTATTGAAAACATTCTGGCAACGTATTTCAACAAAATTTCACTGCTCTCTGGCACTCAATATTGAGGCATTTTTTCACCTACACTATTTGATATACATATCGATGTATATCAAATAGTGTAGGTGAAAAACTTGAATGATTTATATAATTGCAAATCGATAAAATTTGTTTTAATACTGAATTGTGTGTACGATAAACAGGTTTTTGCATCACCACTCGCATAATCTTTGCCTAAACAATTCGATACCATTGCCACGTAACGAAAAATGGATAAGAAGGTTGATTCATTTATATTGTAATGGATAGTTCTATCACTTTTGTTTAAACTGTTCTTCTTATGCGTTTGGTAAAGTTAAATTGGAAGTAACTATCTTGCATGAAGCGAAATGATAAACGAGATATTGAAGCCTTTGAAGGGAGAAAGCCCCGGTCGTTTAGGTGAACGGTACATTACCAACCACTGTGTCACGAATTCTACTGTACGATTGTATTTATACTTTTATTGAACGAAAAATTAAGCAATGAAAGTTTTAATCTCTTACTCTTTCAGATCGTCTTCAAGATCTTTGGGACTTTCTTCCGGAGTCTTATCTCGTATGGATAGAGTTATCTCCGGGGTTTCTATAGGTGATTTTAAACTCTAAAGCTATAAAGTTTTAATCTCTTACTCTTTTAGATCGTCTTCAAGATCTTTGGGACTTTCTTCCGGAGTCTTATCTCGTATGGATACAGTTATCTCCGGGGTTTCTATAGATGATTTTTCTTCGCTTTCGGCCTTCTCTCGTTCGGATGCTTCAGGAGTAGGTAGGGACACGACAGATTGAGGTGGACTTGGCGTGGCAACTGGGGTCGCTATGGGACTTTTGTGAACAGAATCGTCCAGTGGTCTAAAGATTATAAAATGATTAAAGCCGAAGTAAGGAAGTCAGGAAAAATTTCAATATTTTGTAGTTTTGTATTTCAAATGCTATAAACTTACTCGGACTAATTCTCAAAACACAAAACTCACCCTTCCTCAATCTCATCACTAAACTTATCTGTGACCACGTGACCGGAAGTGACGTCAGTCACTTTCTTGCCAATGACGTCATCAGGAGTCGATGACGACATAGATTCGGGACTTTGAGTTTGTTCCGGTGTGGAGACATGTGATAGGGGTCGTGATTCTGGTTGGCTAGCTGCACTCAGTGTCCGTACTGGGGTTTGAACTCTTGAATAATCTTCCGATCCTGACTCTGGTTCAGTATAATCATCCTCGGGCTAGAATAAAAGCAACGTTAAGTCCTGGGCCGGTTGTTCGAAGCTCGATTAGCGCTAACCCTGGGTTAAATTTTAACCCGCTGTTTGGGTTATGTATTTCTGCATGGCCGTTTGTTTCAAAACTTTAGAAAATAAAACTTCTATTGATCCAGAAAAGATTTCTGGAAAAACATATTCAACTTTATAAACAAACTGTTGGGCAGTTTGATTTGAAGATTTTCGTTAACCCAGGGTTAGGCTAACCGGCTTTTGAACAACCCGCCCAGTTTTCTCAACTCTCCTGTCTCGGTCAAACGAGAACAAGAGTTGCATGAGAGTTGTTGATGAGAGTTGACTGGATATTACCACGCGTAGCAAAAACCCTCATCAAAATTTTTACCAGCTCAAAGTTGGCGAGAGTTGATGAGAGTTGATGTGAGTTGATGAGAGTTGATGAGAGTTGATGAGAGTTGATAAGAGTCGATGAGAGTTGATGTGAGTTGATGAGAGTTGGCGAGAGTTGATGAGAGTTGGTGAGAGTTGATGAGAGTTGATGAGAGTCGATGAGAGTTGATGAGAGTTGATGTGAGTTGATGAGAGTTGATGAGAGTTGATGTGAGTTGATGAGAGTTGGTGAGAGTTGATAAGAGTCGATGAGAGTCGATGAGAGTTGATGAGAGTCGATGAGAGTTGGTGAGAGTTGATGAGAGTTGGTGAGAGTTGATGAGAGTCGATGAGAGTTGATGAGAGTTGATGTGAGTTGATGAGAGTTGATGTGAGTTGATGAGAGTTGGTGAGAGTTGATAAGAGTCGATGAGAGTTGATGAGAGTTGGTGAGAGTTGATGAGAGTTGGTGAGAGTTGATGAGAGTTGGTGAGAGTTGATGACAGTTGATGTGAGTTGATGAGAGTTGATGTGAGTTGATGAGAGTTGGTGAGAGTTGATAAGAGTCGATGAGAGTCGATGAGAGTTGGTGAGAGTCGATGTGAGTTGATGAGAGTTGATGAGAGTTGGTGAGAGTTGATGAGAGTTGATGTGAGTTGATGTGAGTTGATGAGAGTTGGTGAGAGTTGATAAGAGTCGATGAGAGTCGATGAGAGTCCATGAGAGTTGATGAGAGTTGGTGAGAGTTGGTGAGAGTTGATGAGAGTTGATAAGAGTCGATGAGAGTCGATGAGAGTTGATGAGAGTTGATGAGAGTCGATGAGAGTTGATGAGAGTTGATGAGAGTCGATGAGAGTTGATGAGAGTTGGTGAGAGTTGATGAGAGTTGGTGAGAGTTGATGAGAGTTGATGAGAGTTGGTGATCAAACGCGAGCGAGAGTCATTGACTCTCATCAACTTCCATCCTCGTTTTCTTTACCGGGCTTTAGAATTGAATTGTTCGTCAAATGTGACATGAAGCAAAAATTTTTAATGTCCTTTTTATAATAAAAGGTTCGTCAAAACGGTAAGCAGTTTGTTGTGAAGATTTTCGTTTACGTGCTTCTCTTGGCGAGAACATTAATGTTTCCTGACATGCAGTGCAAACAAATTTACCTCACAGGTTGAATAATAAGCCACCCCAGACTTGATGATATTATGCAATACTGGCGTAAATCTGTTCGTATTGCATATCAAGAAGACTGAATTATCTCACCAAGTAAGCATGCAACGAAACGAAACTATGTAATGTACTTTTTAGTTTTGACGTTTCTCTCAAATAGGGCAAAATTAAATCTTACGTCATGTCACCTTCGTGAATTGTGGTACAATAAATCAGCAGTATATTACCTCTTGCGTGTGGGTTGGAATATGTTCTTGAGGTTTGGGGTATCCAAGCATGGTGGTGACCTTCTCTTGTAAAACTTCCATAATGAGATTTCGTACTAACTCTGTGTCCACTGGAATACCAGCGTCAACAAACAACTGTATACCACGTAGTCCTATGGCAGCTGAATGGAGAGAGGTAAGGATCGTTAGTCATTTCGGGTATGTTTTAGCATAATTAATAAAAGACAAGGTATGAATATTTGTTGGAACTTGGAAGTACAATATTATCTGCTTTTGTCTAGGTTTATGCAAAATCCTCGTGTACACGTATTATATAGTTCACCCAACTAACCAATAGCAATGTTTTGTTTAAAATATCCTACCGTAATTTGAACTTTTTGCATACTTATTTAGACTATAAACATAGATAACGAGTTATGTTGTGCTTCCATCGAGTTTTCCAAACCTCATTTGCTTTTAAACTAAATATGAGCAGTATCACTGCAAGCATTTGACCTTCTTAAATTTCACAGTAAGCAAGTGGAGAATTTATTTGTCAATCAAATTAAAAACAATGTATTTTGATAGCCTTAGTTCTGATAGCCTTATTTCTTTTTTAGAGTTTGTTACAGCTTTTTGCACTGTTATTACAAGGTATCAAAATAGTTGAATTGATCCTGTCTAGTTTACAGTAACTATATCAGTGTAGTTTACCTGCTAAGTCAGGTTCAGTATCGCTGCTCTCGGCAAGAGATTGAGATGACTGACTCCTGCGCATGCGTGACGTAGGATCAGGTGGTGGTGGAGCCATTTCACTCACAACTCGAGCCAGTAATTCTTGTTCAATTCTAAGCGGAGGAATGAAAGCATTTAATCCTATGTGAAGAAATAAAAGCTCTTACAAAAGCATTAGTGAGCTTTGACTTTAGCCAGAACATGAATTTGAGCGTAATATTGCAAGCAGAACTGGGGCAAGCGACCTAAGCTTTGGGGTGGTGGCATGTTCTTCGAATTTCGGTGGATGAACACAAAATGGACTACTAATGGGCACTCAGAGACTGCAAATTTAGTCGAGTATTCATTCATAAATTATACATTCGTTAATACGAATTCAGTTCTGTTCAGCCGGAGAAAGCAAGACGAACTCTTGCAAATTTCGCAACCAATTTTCATCCAAATTTAACCAAAATTTAATCGATTTGTTCTTGGCCTATGGCCACTAGCTCCACAAATTTTGGTGTTAAAATATTTGATATTTTTTTAGTTATCGTGCTCACAGTCAAACAAACAAACACACACACACAAACAAACCTAAATAGACCACTGATCTATATATAGAGGATATTACACGGCGGCGCGAAGATATGAATTTTATCTTCGAGTGGTGAAAGCAATATTTTACGAATGAGCGCAGCGAATGAGTAAAATATTGTTTTCAACACGAGAAGATAAAATTGATATCTTCAAGCCACCGTGTAATGTTCTTTTTATTATATAGTCATCGAGAAATTGACAACTTCAAAACACAAAGCCATTGGCGGGAAATGATCACGTGATCGATATCCTCACTAGTGAAGATATGGAAAATATGTCACGGCATATTTTCGATATCTTACTGTCTACTATATAATAAATTGTACTATGAGATCAGTGTATGTAGAATATGGTTGACACAAAAAAGAATATTGTCAACAGGCCGAGAACAAGCAGTGTTAACACAACTTGACACCGGCTTGTTGGAGTAATGTTGTATAGGAACTATGCTGCAGGCCGGCAACATCTCGATTCAAAACTAAGAACAATCAGTGTGAACACAGTCTAACATCAGCTCTGGAACAACCTTGTAGCAAGTTTGTTTGCAACCTGCGAGTTTTACACGTGTTTTAAACATCGAAAGAATAGAATACAAAAAGGACGAGTGGGAATTCAAAGTACATACAGTTCTCTAGCTTTATGTTCCACAGTTTCACTCGGTGTTCTCAGGTCACCCAAGGTTCCTTGAAATCCATCGTGGTCCCGAACATCTACTGGGATATTCCGCGGGGGAAACGCTGGCCCCTGATAGGCTGGTTTGTCTGTACGATTTTCGCCATGTAATGATATAACACTTTCTCCACCATGGACACTCGACTATAAAACATATGAAGACAGAATGCTCATATCAGACAAGTGCGCGCAAAATGAATCGAAGCTCGGTCACAGAAAGGGAAAGGCACTAAACAATGTAATTTATATCAAAGAGCCGCTCACAAAACATGATTTTAGGCAGAGACTTAGCCAGGGTTCGTAGTTTACCCGTCCACTCAACGAGTGCCGAAGACACGAGCAGCCTAGGGGGATCCGGGGGCACGCTCCCCCGTGAAAAACAAGCTTAATCATCTACGATCTATTGTTAAATATCTTAGCAAATTTGAAGTCTGTACGATGTAGCAATGAAATAAAGACAAAATACTGGAGTTTTGTTTGTTTTCAAATATTTCTGCCCGTTCACTTTCAAAAATGCCCGTCCAAAAGACGGGTGGACGGGCCTTGTAGGACGGCAACGTTACGACGATGGCCAAAACAAATAATTGATTGTCAAGAAAACGTCGCGTATTATCAATCCTATGAATTTACTACACTTTGAAAAGGTTGAGAAAAGGCTTTATTGTTGAGAAGATTTCTACTGAGTAAATGAGTACCACTCCTCGCGGCTTGATTCTTGAAATGCAGGCGTTGTACCACGACGAAACAAAACGAGGACGACGTCTAAAACTCCCGTACGATTTTAACTATTCATTTCTTTTGTAAAATGTTATGAATCAGGGTTTATACAGATCAGGAAGAATAAAATTCAAGGACTTTTTAAGGACTTTCCAGGCCATGAATCAGAAAAATCAAGGACTATTTAGGGCTGAAAAGAAGGCGTTAGAAGTCGGCAAAAAGTGCTGTTATAATTGTTCAAATTGTAACTTTAATGAATTTCAAAGAGTCAACAGCAGCGTGCAGGATTGTACAATCGTACAACATGCCGACAACATTCCGAAAATACAGTATCCAACAATTTAAGGAAGAAGGATTCAAGGACTTTCAAGCACCTTTATAAATTCAAGCACTTTCAAGGCCTTGAACTTTTGTTTTCAAATTCAAGCACTTTCAAGGACTTTCAAGTTTGGTACGAACCTGATGAATTCATTGTATTTAATAGCCGTCGTCGTCACGTTGCGGTCCTACATCGCGTAGGGTCCCTTACTAGAGAGGAGCGGGGGGACGGCTCCTCGAAGGAAACTTATAACCAAAGGACCCCGTTATCCACAATTACCTTCTCGCTGTCCTGATCATCCCCAACAGTCCTAACATGTTCATAGTCTCTAAACTCTTCGTATTCTGAAGCGTCTGGTCTGGGTAATGGATCTGGAATTGGCTTTGATTAAGAAACAATATTAAATACTAATGAGCAATTAACATCGTGTGCTTAGTCCAGATGCAAATGCATTATAACAATCAAACCACATATAACAAGCTAGGTTTTAAGAACCACGCCCAAGGTGCTCTTTACACAAGAACTTGTTCAGGGGTTAAAATCCAACACAGTTCACAAGATCATGAAGTAATAAGATTTACACACATGCAGTAAGCTGGATACAGTAAGTGTCATTTCAAAAGATGTGTTGTCTTCCGAAGGTGTGTTACTTTTCTGTGTAAATCGTAAACGTAACACACAATTGTCCATATGGTCAACACTACAAACAGCATTAAAATTTAATACATTTGTACTTCTCACATCAATTTTTTACCAACGGATTTTCAAGGAGGAACGCCTACCAGTGGAATCCCAGAGGCGGAAATAGGCGAAATATTGGGGGTGCGAATTTAGGTTGCCAATAAATGATGACTCTCTTGTTGCTGCAAATTTCCCATTCGAACTCGGATTAAGGGGGGGGGGGCGGCTTTCAATTGAAGATGTGTATAATATTATTACCAGTATCGTTGGCTCATGTATTTCCCTGGCACTGACGTCACTGCTAATTTCAGATACAGCTGATGTATCAATGTCAACATTGGGCAATATCTAGAATAAATGACATCAGAAAGCAATAAATTTGCATATTTTAAGAAGGATAACATAGTTCTTGGACATGTAGAAAACTGAATTTTTGTGTAAACTTGTTTCGAGGATCCCAATTTACCTGTTTCTCCAAGGTAACTCGTTCTTTTTTCTTTGGAATGGATTTTTTCTGTCTTTTAACACCGGAGTCAGAATCCTGGAGACATTCTTCATCTTTCAACGTGATAACCGCAACGTTGGGTTGTTTCACATCAGAGCTGATTGTCACAGTCTGAGGTAACCTTGGCGCTTCTATATTGAATGGAAAAGAATAATGAATTATATTGGAACTTAAAAAAAACAGAATACCTGTTGAAATCTGTCTGTCTGCAATTTGCCCAATTTTAAAACTACTATAGGTGGGAATCTTTTGACGTCACAAAATTCTAAAATTAAAGCTAGAAAGCTGGCTGTCTTATATGTCCCATATATCATTACTACGATTGTTCACCAAAACCTTTGAGTCGATACAATTATTTCTCCGGTTCGTTTACACGCTGCGATTTGTCGGGCCGATTTCAGATGCACGTTAATGATATTTGAAAAATGCGTGGCAAACGTCAGCATGACGACATCATCACCTCAAAACATTCGTCATTAACATTCAGCAAAACCTAAAATCGGCCAGACAAATCGCACCTTTTACGGAGTTTTGAAAAATATTATTGCTAACGTCAGCATTATTTTCAAATGCTGTTAAAACTAACAATTCAAAATGTCTGGTTAAGGTGGCTCGATATAGTAATAACAAAAACCTTATTCAAGAATCGCGAAAACAAAACTTCATGCTATATGAACAAACCCGCGTGACCATTTGTGCGCGCGGGAACATTAACGAAAGAACTTCCAAAATGACCTGACGTAAGCAGTTGCTCGCGCCATCTCGCGTCATTGCGCGTGTTATATACCGTTTTCATGTCAATTGCTGACGTAATTAAAAAATTCCATTTCCGAAAAACAATGCGCTATATCTCATTATTTTGTCCGGTGACCTATGTTCAAATTTTGCATGCTGTATTGCACCGCAAAAATATTTCATTGTACCAAAAGTAAAAACATTCTGTAATACCAAAACATTTTATCGAAGAAAACGAGATTTTTGTCTTTTTCAAAAAATGCATTACAGAATTTTTTTATATTTTGCGTCTTGCAAGTAAATGAATGCACGAAAAAAATTTGGGGGCACCGTGCTTCTTTTCCAACTACACGAGGCGATAGGCTATTTTGGAGTGAATTTCGTACGCGTATGTTGCCATATCAACGAACTATGTGTTACTAAAAATAACATAATTTGAAAGTAGAAACATCAAAACATATGAAAAGCCCGATACCTGTGTTGAACACCTGAATTTTTGAAAACTGTATCGAGCCACCTTAAGGAATGATTTCTAATCTGGCCTTAAAAAGAATCCAAACATTTTTGCTAAAACTCGCCCTTATTTTAGCAATAAATTTCTCGCAGCCATGTTGGTTGACACGTATTGTCAAATTCCGAATTCTGTGCTTTTCTCTCACCCGAACCACAGTGGAGAAATCTTTAGTAAAATCGACGTTCTTTGATTACAGCTATTTCAATGAAGGTCTTCACAGGCAATACGGTATGATGGATCACCCACTTACGCGAGATTTTACACTATGCCACATGCCTACCTTCATCAATACACAGTGGCAGTCGTAGAGCTGGATCCATTCTGGGTTTCCCAAGCGGGATAGCCATGGCGAGGAGTTGTCCAGGCAAAGGTCCTTGGTTCTCCCTGAAGTGAGCCTCGATTACAGATTGGTCAGCTCCTGCATTAGGCTGAAAGTAGTATCTAGGTTTTGACGCACGGCTGGTTGAAGGACGATAGTCTTCAGATACGGTGGTGGAACTTGATTCGTCTAATCTGTAGGAAAAATGGAAAATACTCATACAAGTTAAAATATCGGTGCAATAAGCGTCCTAGACTTGCTCCAAGTCGACCTCTACTAATCTGGTCGAGCGACGAAGTCGCAAGCAAAACCCGGCGAGCATTAACAATGGACCATTCCCCTATTAGACTAATTTCTGAACTAGGCAATTGTATCAGTACAGCTGGAAAGAGCATCCTAAGTTTAGTAAAATTGCAAAGTTTGGTTGCGAAATGTCGTAAAATGTGGAAAATATAGCGCTGTGAAGTTGGTAAATTTTGTATATTTTTGTATTACGCGCGGAAAACGGTTACCACTTTTAAAAACGTTACCACTTCACAGCGCTATATTTTCCACATTTTACAACATTTCGCAACCAAACTTTGCAATTTTACTAAACTTAGGATGCTCTTTCCAGCTGTACTGATACAATTTCCTAGTTCAAAAGTTAGTTTAATAGGGGAATGGTCCATTGACTTCCGTAAATTCCTTACTCTTTCGCAAATTACTTCCTTGAGAATTCCTTCGTTATTAACAAATCAGGAGGTATTTGGTTTGACCAAGTTGGGTACTAACCTTGGTGGACTTCTGGTCTTGTGCTTTATAGGTGGAGCACTTCGCTTAGGCTTTACTGCTTCAGGAGACTTGTAGTGAGTCAGGTCTGTTTTAATCGTTGTTCTACGAGTCACGTGATCAGGACGACCATAAACACGTGATACATACGTGACATCTTCCAGGGGCCGCTTTTTTGCAGGTTGTTTAGTGGGTGGCTTGGAGATCTAGTGAAACACAGACAGGAAGATTAGTAAACCGAAATATACTAATTTACTTAATTTATACCCAGGTTGATTTATGCCCAAATTTATGCCATGGCTGATGATGCGTGATACAGAAATTTACCGATATATTAAAATGGCGGTTTCACTAATATCAAGATTTTTTCTCGGCATCTCGTTCGATAAGACATTTAATAGTGGGAATTCTTTGTAGATGGAATATTCGAACGAAAATTTATATTCTAGGGCCTCTGGCAGGAATCGAACCTGAACTGAACTTGATATTTACCCATTCCTTATACTGGCATCACTCCCATCATATATACACGGATTTGCGGTTCATGCTCAGCAGCTGGACTCTGTGGCTCAGTTGGTTGGAGCGCTGCACCGGAATCACAGGGCCGCAGGTTCGATTCCGGCCAGAGGGCCTAAAGTTGCACTTTTCGCAACTGCTCCTGCCTAGGTCTAAAAATGTATATAAATTTTCGTTCGAATATTCCATCTACAAACGGGTTTCACTAATCACAATCGGGCAGCAAATGGTGGTCAAACGGCAGTTATCAAAATGAACAAATGATGTTCATTCGTTTCATTATAGTTAGTGGTCTTATCTTTGTGGCCAATAGAAATGAAAGATGTGGTTTAATTTTCATGCTCCTATCAATGTCAATTTTCCTGAAGCAGATCTTGCACCATCTGCTGTCTAGATTTTGTAACGTTTATACTGAAACCTGCCAATTGCAATAGCCAATGAATTACGACTCATGCCATAGACTACGTTCACATGAGACCGGACGAATTCTGAACCCTACGCGAAATCGTCCGCTTCGGTTTGTTCATACATACAATAATTCGTCTGTGCTCGAAAGGCGAAATTGTGCAAATGAACATGTTAATATTTTCGAATTCGTTCGTTCATTCCTGAACAGAGCCACAAGACAATCCATCTATGATCGTTGCGTTTTCCAAAATCGTTTTTAATCAGTGTTATAAATACCTTTGGTTTCGCAGTAGTTTTAGCACGACTTTGCGTATTTTCTTTGCCAACATTTCGTAACTTTGCCCTTGTCTCTGTGCTCACTGGAACACCGCGAGTTGATCGTGGTCCTTGCTTGCCAGGTTTTGATCTTTCTTGAGATACTTGGTTTTCTAAAGCACGTTGCTGTTCTTCATGTAAAAGTTCAGCCTAAAGTCATGGTTAAAGTATGGTAAAGATAATGTTCTAACTAATTATTGCCTAAGGGACCCAGTGATATCCTTTCCAATCACTGATCTGAAAACTATAACTGGATAGAGCATCCTATTGAATTCAACGAGCCAATTTTGAAGCCAGAATATTTTTAATGAGATCATATTATGAAGCAAATGTCTTTTCCTATGTAAATTGAGAAATATAGCTTCCAACATCTCTTCTAATGAGTTTTAGAACGTTTTAAACACGACATAATGAGGCTTATGGCGGCCATATTGGTGTGACCTCATTAGTTATTCAAAATTTATTTAGGAAGAAAGAGAAGGCCACTGATGATAAAATTCTTATCTAAACAATATTTTTCCTTTCCTACCAATAACTAGAAACTTATAGAAGCTCTTTAAACATGTCCCCAACACCACAGTACATTTGTTGTGGTCACACCAATATGGTCGCCATTGGCTCATTTATGCATAGCATATGCACTATCCAGTCTTTGTTTTCAGATCAGTGCTTCCAATGTACTATGGCGAAATTGCATTACTGAGAATCCTATAAATAGCAAAATAATGCAGTTATCTTGTATTTTTAAAGTAAGAAGATGTGTTAAAAAGTAGAAGTAATAGAGACATTTTCCTCGCACATTTGGCCTCTGCACCTCTGAACAAAGGGTTGCGCTATACAGTCTTCTTTTGAGGTCAGTATGACTCTGATTGGAAGGATATAGAGTTCTATGGATACAGTTATTCCATTTTTAAGACGTGATATACACGCGTAAAAATCTCACATCTTGTCAACATGGTGCGTTCGCAACAAAGGTGTGGTAAGCTTGTCAACACGCAAGTTGTGACAAAGCTGTAACATTTTTAAGTTGTTACAAGTATGTCACAGTCACAACTTGTTGCATTGCAGGACGATAACAACTTGCGACTGTGAATCTGTTGAATCAGTAACCTTCTAGCTGTCTGCTTCAGGGCTGCAACAACTTGCCAACAAGCTGGGAACAAGCATGCAGTGCGAACATAATGTTGATGGTGTTTGTAGATGGAAAATTTCGAGCGAAAATTATATGCATATTTTCAGACCTAACCAGGAGCAGTTGCGAAAAATGCAAGTATAGGCCCTCTGGCAGGAATTGAACCTGCGGCCCTGCGATTCTGGTGCAGTGCTCTGCCAACTGAGCTACAGAGTCCAGTTGTCAAGAGCTAACCACAAGTTCATGTATATATACTTGGGCGATGCCGATGTTTGGTATAAGGGCAAATATTCTAACCTATATCAGCTTGTTTGAACATTTTTTTATGATACGCGCATACCTGAACTACAGCATCAATCTCTTCGATCTTCTTTGCCACATCTTTGCGAATCCTCAAAGCTTCACTGTTTGTTCTTTCGAAGAAACAAAAAATACATGCTCTGTCAGTCTATTTATGGAGTTCAATGCTACACATTCGTTTGACTGTTGAAAACAACTGGCAGTTGAATATTTCCTCCAGTACTCCAATATACATGTAATTATAGGCAGATCTAAGGATAACTACAATATTTTCTTTTCTGTGTCTAACTCGATTGAAATTAAGGTAGAAGGTTAAGGTGGTGGATATTTCGAGTGAAATAATATATACAATATTTTAGATCTCAACGGGAACGGCTGCGAAAAATGCAACTCTAAGTCCTCCGCGATTCCTGTCGGAGGACTTACGCCTGTATTCTAAAAGCTCACTCACACTCGCACTCACACTCACACTCACACTCACACTCACACTCACAGAGTATCAGTGCTATGTTTGAATAGCTGGAGGGTGAGTACTCACATAGTATGGTACGGCACTTACCCTCCAGCTATTCAAAAACAGCACTGACACTCAAGGGAAGCTCAGATTGAACCCCCACTCTTTGAGTGTGAGTTAGCTTTTAGAATACAGGCGATAGAGTTGCATTTTTCGCAGCCGTTCCCGTTCAGGTCTAAAATATTGTATATATTATTTCACTCGAAATATCCACCACCTTAACCTTCTAGATCTAAGGATAAGGACACAATCCCCCACTACAATAAGTAAGACACCATGGTAAGGTACCCTCCTGGATAATCTGGATAATCTGCAACCCGCTACCAGATAAGCCTATAGACTCCCGCCTGGTTATGACGAACCCAGGGATCTCAAACTCAAAGCACTTACTCATCATCCTCCACCATATTGTACAGATATTGCTCGTCATGTCGTCTTGATAACGCCAGTAAATTCCATTCCAAATTTTCCTTTTGTTTTTGGACATCCCGCAGAACAGAAAGAGCATCGGCACACAGGCCTGGCTCTTGCTCGGCCGCTTCTCGTTCTAAAATTAAACGTCGACAATTTAAGTGAAAGACTTAGTTCGCCAAGGTTCCAGCCTTCCAGGATACCAGGGTTCATATGTCCATTTTCAAATGAGAGTTTATGAAATTTGTTGGTTTTAATGGACCTAGCTATAGGGCTACATTCCAGAGGAGCATTTCTGAAGGAACCCACAATCTCAGAGTAGAATTGGCGGTCTCTGTGACGACTTCGCCAACGAAGCCCAATAAGAATAATTATACAAGTGTTTCCCGTTTGACTGTGACAACAACAACACGACGCAACTTCTTAGTTTTCAAAAGCAAATAAAGTTTCTCATGGTATACCTCATATACATATCTATATTAAAGTACGTTCTCTTTATGTACAGTTATATTTGCTTTCAAGAAATGAAAAATCGCGTCGCATTGCCGAATCGTGGACCCTGTGTCAAGGCATTTAATATGGCATTTAACAATCAGATGGTGTTTGTGGATGGAATATTCGAACTAAAGTTTATATACATTTTTAGACCTAACCAGGATCAGTTGCGAAAAATACAACCTTAGGTCCTCTGACAGGAATCGAACCTGCGGCCCTGTTGAGCATTAAGTTTAACCGCAAGTTCGTGTGTATATATATATATATATATATATATATATATATATATATATATATATATATATATATATATATATATATATATATATGGGAGGGATATCATATATGGGTAAATAACAGCAACTGGACTCTGTAGCTCAGTTGGTTAGAGCGCTGCACCGGAATCGCAGGGCCGCAGGTTCAATTCCTGCCAGAGGGCCTAAGGTTGCATTTTTCGCAACTGCTCCTGGTTAGTTCTAAAAATGTATATAAACTTTCGTTCGAATATTCCATCCACAAACACCATCAACTATTATTCCCATCGAACGAGATGCCGAGAAAAATCTTAGTATTTACCATTTAACAATCACTCTATATTAGTAGCGTTTCTGGAAAAAGAAATTGATTTACAGTTGCTTGCATGACGTGTCGATGTAAAGTTAATAAAGTGTCAAAACTAACTTGGGTCACTTTGAGCGTCTTCTTCCGCTTTTGAAGTTGAAAGTTCTTCAGGAACATCGCGAGTTGCTCGCTAGAAAACAACACAAATATCACACAGAGAATCCATATGGAAGTTGCTGGAAGGTTTACTTTAAAATATGGGCGAAGTCCTTGCTGGATATTTATAAGCATTTATTCTAGCTACAATCCCGCGCATTATGGTTGAGACACTGCAGATGATTTGATGGAACAAGGACAAAAGTTACAAAATTAAGCGTCGAATCGCCCCCCCCTCTTCCACCCCCGTCCAACGTTGTTTGCTTGTTATTGATGTTTGATTTTGGAACCTCACCAACCTTGGCTTGGGGGAGAGGAGGATTATAAAATTGAGTTGTTGCAACATTTTTGAGAGAAGCCCAACTTTTGAAAGTTGTCTAAAGTCATTTTGCACGCGATTGTAGATGATTCGACAGCGTGACTAGCTTAGCATTGACTTACCAAATATGCATCGAGAGGATATGGCCTAGTGTGATCTGGCAATGCAACAACACTTTCATCAGAAGATATCTATTAAAACATTTATTAACACAAGCATAAGCACTAGTTTGATTATATTTGAATGTTCATATTGTCTGGTACAAAATTACTATTATCGTTCAGACTCCACTACTTCTATGAAAATGGCATTTTGAAATTTAGTCACTGTGTATTTTGCATGCTTTTAAGCTGATGGTTGGACTAACTGACTAATACACACTATAAATGTGACTCTCTCACAACTGCTTGACACGACAGAGACCGAGAAGAAAGCAAGAGCCACCTAGCTTGTGAAAAGAGTTAAGTTGGTTAAGCAGTGGCGCCGCCAGGATTATTTATTGGGGGGGGGGGGCAAAGTACGTTACACTACTTGCTTGTAACGACACATTCCTAAGAGAGTTTGGGCATTTACCCCGCGAAATTTGTTTGAATTTGGGGTCTTTGAAAGCTGATTTTGACATTTGAGACAATGGTCATATATATTTTGGATGGAATGATAATCACACTCTGAAAAGTGATTGAGGGTCGCCCCCCCACCCATTCCCCATTGATAGCGCCACTGTGGTTAAGGCGACTGACACCTTACAGTATATAGGAAATGGTTGACTCTTTATTGCTTGCAAATTAAGTTCTTATTTACCTGTGAATGAATTCGGTCATCTAAATTTTTCAGACTTTGTTTTGTTTGTTCAGTTTCCTAAGAAAAATTCAAAAAAGGTTATCGTAAAAGCGAAATTGTTATTCAAGGGCTCTCCTTTCAAGTTGGGGATTTGAAGTATAATACTACATGCTAGCTCTTGCACAGTTTATAATACTGCTGTTTTAAAAAACAACATAACACCATAGTTGTCCGGGGAAAGTTTTGTCCGTGCCCCACCGTTATCTTTCGGCGGCCTAGGTTGGTAAAATTGTACTATATTTTGGGCATCCATATTCATATTTTATACTATATTCAACAGCAACAATGTTAAGATGTTTCGTGAATGCACCTGACCAGGAGCAGTGCAAAAATGTAACCGAGGCTTTCCGGTAGAAATCAAACCTACAGTCCTGTGATTCCGGTGGAGCGCTCTGGATAATAAATATTGGGATAATATGTATACGGAAGGTGACCAGAAAAGGTAACAAACGAAGAATGTGTTTGTAGATGGAAATTTATACACCTTTTTAGACCTAGCTAGGAGCAGTTGCGAAAAATGCAACTTAGGCCCTCTGGCAGGAATTGAACCTGCAGCCCTGCTATTCCGGTGCAGAGCTCTAACCAACTGAGCTACAGAGTCCAGCTGCTGAGCATCAACCGCAGTATACATGATGGGAGCAATGCAAGTATATGGTGTATGGGTAAATATAAAGATTTTTCTCGGCATCTCGTTTGATGGGATTAATAGTAGAAGGTGTTAGTAGATGGAATACTCGAACGGAAATTTCGAGCTTTGGTTAGAGCGTTGCATCGGAATCGCAGGGCCGCAGGTTCAATTCCTTCCAGAGGATCTAAGTTGCATTTTTCGCAACTGCTCCTGGCTAGGTCTAAAAAATGTGTATAAATTTCCGTTCGAGTATTCCATCTACTAACACCTTCTACCATTAATCCGACCGAACGAGATGCCGAGAAAAATCTTGATATTTATCCATACACCATCTACTGGCATCACTCCCATTTTATTAATCGAACTTGCGGTTAATGCTCAGCAACTGGACTCTATAGCTCAGTTGGTTAGAGCACTGCACCGGAATCGCAGGGCCACAGATTCAATTCCTGCCAGAGGGCCTAAGGTTGCATTTTTTGCAACTGCTCCTGGCTAGGTCTAAAAAATGTGTATAAATTTCCGTTCGAGTATTCCATCTACTAACACCATCTACTAACAAACGAAGAAAACTTACATTTAAAGCATCTCTGAGTTCCTGACGCAATCTACTGATGTCACTGACAATATAGTCAGCCTCTGGTGATCTTGGAGGGACCAGTGTTCTCTGTCTGCAAAAAAAGATAGATTTAAGTTTCAATTTAGTGAAGAACTGTCAAATAACCAAAACGATTCATCTAGTTTTTATTTCAACTAACTGAAATAACACTCTTTATTTAGAAAGCTTTACCAGTTCTATCTAAACTCCCCCACGCAAAAAAAGAAAAGCAATGGTCCAGTAAGGGCCATCTTTATTGGTTCAGTTTCACCACAAGAGGAAACCAGAGTGCTCGATGTACCACTACCCTGTGTTGTTCAAACTGGAAGCATTCTTCTCACATGCAACTAAGGCGAAATTATAATCAGAAAACTGCACATTTACAGAAATCCAACCCTTGTTGCAGGAGGGAAAGAGTGGAGAGACACGTGTACCAACCACTGTGCCCAGGGATGGATCCCGCATGATCTGATAGGGGGGGGGAGGTGTTAAGCGGGAGCTGATCATGAAGTAGGGTGTGGTCGGCGTCCGAAGCAGGGTGAATCTTCACTAAGGTGTTTGGATCAGGCCATCCAAACACGGAAACCATAAAGTAATTGTATATGGGCTTAAGTCTAGCCCATAACTAACACGAAAGCATGAAACAGGAACTGGAAGATGAAGCACGACGAATCATGATCGAAGCAGACAGTCTCATCAATCTCTCTCAACCTCGACTTACGAAGGAAGAAGTTGTTGTTTGTACTGAACAAATTACAAAGCATGGACCAGCAAACCCAAGGTCGCGGATTTGATTTCCACCGCAGTCAACCAATTTCTCAGCTTGCCGGGGGGGGAGCCACTCTGAGTAGTGTCATCTTGTATTTTATGGGCTTTTAAGGGACACAACAAGGAACAACTAGGTTGAGGGACATTTTCAATGCTCGCGCGTACTATGGATATATGAGAGAATTTTAAGGGATCTACTGTTTATTAAACATTACAACTCATCGTTACGACTCGTACGGATAGTTAACGCCCCCCCCGGCCACTTCACAGGGTCTGTGAATATTGAATTATCAGCAAAGACAAGAAATTTCAAGAGATCATTATCATATATTATATTGGGAAGAAAAAGCTTCTGACATTTCCATGCATCGGCTTTTAAAACAGAAATAACCTTTATGTCATAAATGTTAGGAACAAGGGATGCCAATATAGCAATCTTCAGTTTTTATATAAACAGAGAGATGTCTTATATAAAAGAACAGTAACTGGGTGTGGTCGAGAATACAAAAGAACGATCTTCTAGATTTATATTCCGCTTTGATCAGTGATGAAGTCATTTGTCTTATTCATCATCAAGTATACGTACTCGCTTCTTGTAAAGAGATCTCCAGGGAGAGTATCCTGTTATGACTATATAGTTCACAAAGCTGTCTTTGCATGTTAGGGGAACTTGGCATTGGTCTTATCAGGTTATTCCGCATAGTGGTTTGGCAGTTGGCATGGTTAATATAAAGCTTGGATAAGAAACTTGATGCTAAGAAACACGGAACAGAGAATTCACTAAACTTATCACCAAGAACTAACTCTAATAACGTGTGGGCAGGTGCTCTCTCCACTCTTCAAATTAAAAAGGGAGCGCCGCGCTTTACTGGAATAAAAGTGCTCCCTATTATATGGAATGATAGCGTCGTTCCCTTAATGAACTGAATATCAAAGAAGGAATTGTGGTAAAGAATTAGAATCTGGTCTTTATTAAATCACCGTTCTTGTGAACACTTTAAGTTTGCGAATAAATTTGTAGCATTTTGCGTTTGTATTATAGTATAAAAATATAAATTTCAACCAGGCGGATATTCCATTGTGTCTTCGAGTTCGTATAACATGATTCTACGAAACACCGGAGGTTATATCCGCGCCTCAATCCCAACACCTTAAAATCGCCAGCAACGCGGGCTAATTGAGTAGGTGCTATTGAGTATAATAGCAGTGAACCCGCCTCGTCCCCAGTCGCTTGAAGTGAATTCCAGGGGGGGAAAGCTGAATTCCAGGTGAAGGGAGATCCATAAAAAACACGGTACAATTCGGTGAAAATTTAACGAAATTATATGCTCACTCATCACAGAACCGCCATTTTGAAACTAATTGCACCCATATTATCCATAAAGTACCCCTATAAATAGTCGTAATTATCCATAGATGTACATACGGAAGCATAAGTTTATGTTCGGACTTGGGCGACTGTGGAATGTTCATTTTGTGATATATACAATTATAATTACGACTATAATTATTAAGGTATAAATATTTATAATTAGCATTTTAAAGCTCCATCGCGGCTACACCTCGCGGAGCAATAACGTGCCAAAATATGAATGCAAGGTTAAGAATAAATTGTTACATATTTGTTATGCATGTGTATGCGGTGGTTATGAAGGCCAAACAACCCCAGTCAATGTTGGTTCTCTACGTATGCATAAACTCTAAGACCAAATATAAGACAATCATTATCAGCAAGAAATTTGACTGTAAAATTTTAGAACAACAATCGTAGTTTTAACCGTATATTAAGCTATGAAATGTTACAAATATTCGGAATTAGAATTATCTAACATTCATACATAAAAATATTGTGAGATATAACCTTATTTATCAGAATTCCTAGCCTTGCGTAAGCTTTCTTATATTGTACAAACACTCGCACATGCATGCAAGAAAGTTCGAGGCAAACACCGTTCTACTTGTCTTCATCTTTGCCATTTGGCGTCACGCCATAACCTTCGATTCTATAGTCTTGATCTCCTCTGGCATGAAAGCCCACGGTAGATTACTACCTTGTAAGGGACAACGTTCACCGCTTGGGCAAAACACCTCGGCCGATTCGGACTTTTGCGACACTATACTCTCAAGCGAGCATGGGAAACAGAATTTGTGATGAGCCACTGAAGGGCACTGTACAAAATGCACGTCCTCTAACTGTCCATTACATAACACGCATGTTAAGACCCCAGGAGTTACTGAATTTCCTTGTTGGTTTTTTACCGCGCTCACAGTCATACCAGAGTTCTTTTCAACTGTAGATGTCGGGAACAAGGATGTCAATATATCGCAATATAGCAATCTTCCACTCTCCTCCGCAGAGCGTTGCGAGCTTTAAAGAAATATTTAGTCGTCTTATTACGGTCGTCACTTGTTTCCATCTACCAAACTGACGTTACGTAATTTTTTCAACTTTGAAGTAAAGTTAAAAACTTTGTAACTGACCCTAACCCTAAAACCTACCCTAACCCCTAACCCAAAACCTAACCCTAACCAAATTGATGAACAAAAATCAAGAAAAACAAATATGAAAATCGGAAAAATTGCGTAACGTCAGTTTGATAGATGGAAACAAGTGAAAACCTCTTATTACACGGAGTTTCGTGAAGCGTGTTGGGAGCGTGCGGTACACATGGGGAAAATAGGGGATTTGCAAATGCGAGCGCGCGGGGAAAGACGGGAAGACGGAAAACGATTTTCTCCTTCCCTTCATTCTTTGCGCGCTCGCGCCACTCTCTCAAAACTTCGTGTAAGACTAATAAAAATGCTCGAGACCGCAAGTTCCGACAACGACTCACGAAACTCCGTGTAAGACGACTAGGTATTTTTTTAAAGCTCGCAAGCCTCTGCGGAGGATAGTGGCAATCTTCAGTTTTGACATAGATAGAGAGATCTTATATTAAAGAACAGTAACCGGGTGTGGTCAAGAATACAAAAGAACGATCTTCTAGATTTAGGTTCCGCTTTCGCCAGTGATGAAGTCATTGATTATCAAGTACTCGCTTCTTGTAAAGAGATTCCCAAGGAGAACATCCTGATCCTGTTATGGCTATATGATATACAAGGCAGTCTTTGTATAGGCATTGGCCTTACTAGGTTATTCCGCAGTTAGCAAGGTTAATATAGAGCTTGGATAAGAAACTTGGTGCTAAGAAACACGGAACAGATAATTAACTAGACTTTAATATCACCAAGTATCGTCCTTACTATGGAAATAGTATGGATCTCATATTTTTATAGTTGGAAAAAGTATGTGCAAAATGTCGTTCTTGTTCTATGTCATGTTCTTAATTATGAATATTTGTTTGTAACTTAATCTGTGTGTAACCACGTAGCTTTATGAGACGTGATGTAGTGATATCAATGTATGTATAGTGGGACTTAATGTAGGACCTTTTTGGTCCTGTTGTCTGCGCCATCAATCTATTATCTTTGATTGTAAAATTAATTTAAAAAAAAATAAAAAATAAAATGCCAATTATGGAAATAATACTTAGTAATTCCAAACTAATTGCCATTTTCCAACTATGGAAATATCATTAAAAATAACATTTCCATATTAATTCCATGGTATGGATACCAATTTTTTTGTTGTGTTTGTATTGCAGTATAAAAAACTAAATTTTAACTGGGTGAATATTTCATTGCATCTTTGAGTGCGTATAACAACGACTCTACCAGACACTGCAGGCTTTATTTAGTAGGTGCTATCCGGGTGAACCAACAATGGGGGATGACCTTTACTGGACCTTTAAGAAGAGCAGTTTAGATAGTTAGCATCAGTAGTTAGTTTCGTTTTTAGTTTGAAACTACCTGGGCCTTCACTCGAAACATCAGAATTTAACTTCTGATTTTTTTTCACTGACGACTCGACATTCCATTCTGCCCAACAAGAATGTAACCATATTTAACATAGTAAGTGGATTATTCTTACGGATTAAGTTTAAAGGCCGATCTTTCATTGCATTAATTTTTACTGCGTATTCAACAATTTGACAGTTTATATCATTACAAGTATTTTTGCCATTTGCGTAGGTGAAGTAGAATTAATAACGTGTCGAAATATGAATGCAAAGGTTAAGAATTAATTGTTACATTTGTTATGTGTACGCGGTGGTTATGAAGGCCAAACACCCCTAGTCAATGTTAGTTCTCCAGACGAATGAAGCATCGTAATCACAACAATGATTTTGGGAAGGGAGGAGGGAATTCGGCTGTGAATTCTTATTTGCAAAGACGTATATCAAAAAAGGCATAAATCCAACTTTGGCATGTCGTTTTTTTACACAAATAAAGATCAGGCTTTTAAACTCACATTTTTCCACTTTGGGAATTAGACGTCCTTCGAATTTTCAACCATTTGCCCAAATGATGGTTGCTTATTAGTGACACGTTCAGCACTGCCAATTCAGTCTGTAAATTTTCTGTTTCGTAAAATGTTCTAACCACCAAATTTCGTTGTAAAATCGCGATTTTAACCTTTCTTAAATTTACAAAAACTTGATAAATAGCCCATGCGTTACTTTTATATTATATTATATTATATTATATTATATTATATTATATTATATTATATTATACTGTCTATATATAGATTAACTCACTAGCTTCCTTAGTATCAGGGCATTCTAGTGACCGATCACGCTCAGTGTATTATGCTTATCAACACATAATGCCCAACCATTTTTCCTTAACAATGTTACAGTAAATCTATCTGGCCTATAGGTAAAATCATCTGGATTTAGACAGAGCGTAATAACAAACTTTAACGCGGATCTTTCATTGAGAATTTTCCATGATTATACTTACAAGTACTTCTATCATTTGCCTAGGTGTGGCTGAATTAAGTGTCGAAATATGAATGGGAAACCATTGAAGGTCAAATTAAGCGCGGCTATTAATAAGATCAAAGTGGAGTCTGTCTCTCACCAGGCATTTAAGTTCCAAATCAGATCCGTACAGAGTTAAGAGCGGCATGCTTTGTTCTGATAAAGTAGGGAAATTCCTTAACTTAATTCCATTGAAATGGTAAAAAATATGTTGGCAAATAGTGGACGCGCAATGGTAAGCCCATTGGCACACCATCATGGCATCAACGGTTTTATATAAAAACATCAAACAGAATAACATAAAGCCATTAATATAATCATAAAAGATAAATCATAAATGCTTTGCTAATGCCACATACTTTTATGGTATCTCAATTGCCAATTCTAATAGGCAACTCTTGAATCTTTCTGTAAGAAAGCTGTCATTTTTCAGTATGATGGTGTTCTATACAAGAAAGCTAAGGGTGTAGAAATGGGCTCAACATTAGGCCCACTATTTGCTAACGTATTTTTAAATCATATCTTAATTAATAGCTGGCTGCCCTTCCAACTTTAATTCAATTAAAATGAAATCGGGGGTGCCTGCTCTGGGGAATTCAACGCCTACTATTGCACAAGTGTCCTTGTCTGACATTCAAATTATAATATGGATAATCCAATTTTAACCTATTACGCCGTGGTTGTAAGGTTTAATGACTTAAATGGGGCCTATCAATTAGTAAATTCCTGTCTGTTGATACACAGGTATGACATTGGGGCGCTGGTGGCGCAATGGTTAGTGCATGGCGCCTTTCATATCTGTGATTGCGGGGTTCGATAGATAAATTTGGTGGATAACTCACACACCTAGTTACTATTGTTTTAGTTTGCGAAAACATAGAATATATAAAGTATATGGATTTGCACTCTACCAAATACCACAGATTTCCACTCCAGTTTCCTCCTGTAGTAACACTGGACAAATAGGAGATGGCACTTACTGGAACTTAAACCGAACCTTTAGGAAGAACAGCTTAGAACTGATAGAGCTATCCATTATACAAAATATTTTGTGTTGAAAATGTTTGGTATAAGTGCCTTCTTAATCTTTTACAATGACAATAAGTCAACATTCCATTCAACCCAACTACGGGAAGCTACCCAAGAATGCAAGATTTAAATCAGCAATGTCAATACTAGGAAGAGATGGGGAGGGATGCACCGCACGCATTTTTAACAGAAGTGGATTGTTCTTATACGGAATGTCGGCGCACTAAATTCAAACACACGATTATGCTCACTGGGCTATGTTTACACACTGTCTAACAGAAACAAATTATAGTGCATCTCTAAATATACCGACTTGTAATCCCCGCTATTTCATTAGAAAATATTCCAACCACCAACCAGTCACCGGATGCAATTCCAATACAGTTAAATTAAAAAATGAAAATCCCGCATCTACCCACCGAGGTCTAAAGTAGGGATACATTCTGTCTTGACATTCATTACTATCAGAGATTCAGCGAGAAGGAAGGGGGTAAAATTTTGATATTTCAGGTACAATTTGGGTAATAAAGTCGTTATATTTTGTAAAGTGATAACTAAAATAAAATGTTAAATTACTTGAAAGAACCTGATCTCTTTAAAAACCTCCACAAAACTGGAATTTTATGTAACATACATGCATGCAGGCAATTTGGACGCAAATCTAGTAGGAATTCGCTTCAGACAACGCCAGAAATTCAGACCTGGAGCTTCAAAATTATTTTAATTTTCTGGGGGAGGACCCCAGACTTCCCCTTGTTTTCTTTGACAACTCAGAAACGTTGATACAATGATAATCACAATGCAGAAAAAGGGTCTAACATTGAAGTTCAGATGTTTCGCAATGTACCTGATTAATTACTATTAACTATTTAGGTACAGGTAGGGCTGGCGCATTATTAATAGTTGCACGATGCCTGGTGGGGCAAAATAATTTTAAAGTCATGTTGATGCAATTTAAAGATAACTATAAAAGCCCAGCAAATGACTTTCAAAACTAGACATTATACAAAAAGGAATTATCTACAAGAGTAGCTATATGCTATATATATTTACAAATTGAGGATTCAAATTGCTAAAACGGTTACAATATTCAATTGAAAGCTTAAATTGTGCTTTCCGCCTGGATGTCAGTCGCTACCGTGTTCGTGTTGATATTGGCTAAATAATGTTTCACTGTTTTGATGGTCCCTTAGTAACCTAGCTATAGATTTTCATGTAAGGAGCATTCATCCTTATTTGTAAATCAGCCTGATGATGATTCTGTAATAGGATTGAAATAGAACCATAAATTTACGTTTTGTTTCAGTCCAAAGTCATGGGTTTTCAAGATGGTTTCTCGCTGTATATTTTATTGCATAGAATTGTTAGCTGCTTATTATTGCACTGATTATGTCAAGGTTGTAATCATAATGAATGTTTTCATGCTGAGCCATGTGAATGCCATAGTATGACACCATCCTCATAATGACAAGCTCTTGCTGTTTTTAGACTTCCTGTGCGAACTGTTGCCAAGAGATGATTTATGTTTTGTACAAAATTATAATTAAAACCGTTTACATTCTCCATAAAATTAAACCACCCAAATAGTACAAGTTATGCTCAGAACTCTTTCATTCATTGCACGGCAGTATACTTTAATAGCCATTACAACAGCTGTTAGCTATTAGGCATATATTACTATAGTCTTACTCAATTTAAGTAATGGATAGCTCTATCAGTTCTAAACTGTCCAGTCATATTAATACAGTCCGAAAAGACTAAATGTCCGACGAAACCTGCAGTATTTGGTATAAAGACATGCAGAATAGAAGTGCTCTTCTAAGATGCGAAATTATTGATGCGAAATTATTATTATAGACAATCTTATATTACGGCAACCAAACGCCTAGCTGTCGCACTTGTGAATGGCACTGTGCTATCACTGACCCCAACAAACACCGATGCCAGATTATTGTAGACGCCTACCTACACGTTTAGTAATTAGTATTTAGTATTCATTTACATGTCATCAACACAACTAAGTATATTTAAAACAGTCTTATTCATATTCGGCTTCGTTTAAAACTAATCCCCAACCGTGCTTTTGTTTACATTTGAAATAGTTCCCGTCTTCTTAATGAGCGCGGAGGCGTTCGTTTCCCGTCATCTGCTCGTAAAGTGCTCCTACCGAGAAACAATATCTGGAAATATTTTAACAACTCATGAATATACACAATGGTTGCTTTTTTTGGATCATTAATAACTACCTGGCCATAATCCGCACACACGTGGCATGCTTTGTGATGCCGCGCGATGATGGCTTGCCTGTATGCTTGGCTTGTAATTAGTCGTCTGTATGACGTCAATGGATTTACCAACAGCTCATTGTGTAATATGGCTCATCGCATGGGCAAGGGGCTGTGGGGAAAGAGGGGGCAGTGGGGAAAAGAGGCGGGGAAAACTGTCCTAAGTATAGCTAGGGTAAGTTAGCGTCAGGAAAAGAATTCCTATCGAGAATCTGTGAAGCAACTTTGGAATCTATCTCTGGTCGCAGAGATTGAGAATGTTGATTGAAAATCATATAGAAATAGAGTGAAATTTCAAGAGTTATATGTCCAGTGCAGATAGTATTGTACATCGTATTGTATTGTACAGTAAGCTGAACTACAGAATTGAGTCAGCTATTCTTATGTTAGATTTAATCCAACTATATAGATCCACATCATGGAAATCCCCAGCGGAATCGATCGAAATGTTCTAGATATCCATTTCCACTACGTATTCTCTCGGCTCTCGCTCGGACTCAAAATATAATCGTGACAAACAAGGAAGATATTGTGCTGGTTTAAACAGGATCTCGATAACTTCTGACGTTTTGTCATCGCGGGAGTGTGTCTGTTCCTGCTTAACATGGCAGGGCATTCCGGAAATTTTAAGAGTTGAAACGTCTCACCGCAAACTCTCGAAGATTCTGTAATTGAAATCAAACTGTGACGGGGTTATCCATCATGAGGTCAATATCGTTATTTAATATCATGAATGCAAATTCTAAACACCATGTGCTTTGATGGTGGCCCTTCCATCTCAAGATGGTTAATTAAGGTCATGTCACACGAGGCAATTTTTTCTGCAATTTGCGACGCAATTTCTAACACAGAGCGATTTTAGGTTAAACGTGTATTCGCACAGAAATTGTGAGCATAAATCGCGATATTTTTCTTTCTAAACATGTCCAGAAGCAGAAGGCAACAAATCAATGGATGGAGTGAAACGGCGGGCTATGTTCGCCACTTTTCTGTGCGTCCATTTCCCAGAACATGGCTCTGTGCATAAATTGCGTCATGCAATCTATATTATTCCTTGTTGTTTTACTGTATTCCTATACTGTTAGAGGTTAGGGTAAGATTAAGGGAATACAGTTGGAATTCCCGAATTGGTGCCAGACTGTAGAGTTGGTCAATGGCCCCCTAGAGTTTATTTAAGGGAAATGTCCAAGCGTCCCTGGAGAGTGTGCATGCATTCGTAACAATTTTCAGACTCTATTAACTGCCCCCAAATTGCACAATCATCATTGCATCTTTAACATCTATTTAGTCATATTTGTGCCCTTTACTGCTTCTTGATATGCCCCTGGAATCTGCGTTGCGCCCTAGCTCCTTCATTTGTAGCTTTTGTGCCTCGAGATCTTGTCGAAAACTGCCAAACTTTCTGGTGGGTTTCAGTGGCGTTCCATGGACAGTGGATGGTGATCAAATTTAAAAATGTTGACGTTTAAAGCGACAAGAAAACTAAACTTAATCACTCAATTCTATCAATTGGCTACCAGATGCAAGACTGCTTCATATAATGAAAAGAATCAACATTATTTTCTCACTCTGATAACTGCCCAGTTGACCACCACGCATCTGCTGCGCAATAGTGCTTAGTGAAATCCAACTATAGTGGGAAATCAATTAGGGTGCGCCGTACGTGCGCGATATTGCTTAGTGTAATCTAAAACCTATTCAAGGAAGGAAATCGTGTGGGAATATATTGACATCAATCGTGTTGGCATACCAGGAACACATAAAGAATCCAAGTAAAATATACTTCCTGACAGCGTCCTGATTACACTCGTACATTAGGACTTGCTTGTAGGGCGCAAGCGGGCATGGGGACGTGTTGAAACATGCAGCAAATTTTCGGAAATTACTATAAAACTAGTATTGTTTCAGGGGACCACACCATCACTTTCGATACCGTATTAATCCAAATAATGACCAAATTTGTACACCTATACTAATTTACCACGTACTTCGCACGTGCATATACTTTCTGTTTCCTGCACTTGTGTACATAACTATAACACTGTCGTAATAGGTCGCACGTAGCAAGAAGTAAACAGAAACGAGTGATAATTTCCTGATTACACAAACAGGAAATATTATCAAGAATATGATCACGTCCGAGAATTTACGAACGCTTTGTTGTTGGTGGCCCCCGCGAAATGGATATGAACTTATGAAGACCAGTGGTAGACACTAGAGGGGGGGGGGAGCGGGGGGGGAACGGGCCGAACGTCTTTGAGTTGAAAGGATGGCTGATAACGAACTAAGTTAATGAAGATTTTGTTTCCAATTACGAAAGCCTGGATATCATTGTCATTAAGCAAAACTTAACTAACTTTAAATAACAAGATATTTACCCACAACTTAACATGGCAGTACCCTAGTATATATACATGAACTTGTGGTTAGAGCTGGACAACTGGAGTCTGTAGCTCAGTTGGTTAGAGCGCTGCACCGGAATCGCAGGGCCGCAGGTTCGATTCCTGCCAGAGACCTATAGTTGCATTTTTCGTAGCTGTTCCTGGTTAGGTCTAATAAATGTATACAATTTACAGGCAATAATTTTCCATCTACAAAACCTTTCAATTATTAACTTTAAATAAATACACTAGATAAATTAATAGCCTTATCAGTTTTGTCTAAACCTTTCTCCTTAGAGGTTCAGTAAGGGTAATTCCAGTGTTACTACAGGAGGAAACCGGAGTATACCTGGACTTCTTGAGAAACCCTGCAGTGTTTGACTGAAATACCGCAGGGGAATTTCCACTGGTCCGAAGGTCCACTGGCTGAATTGGAACTGCACATGCAACTGAGTCGAAATAAGCAAGAATGACAGTTAAATATGCAACAAAATTACGAAAATATATTCTTTTTAATGCAAATTTATTGATGTTGCCTTACATAAATGATTAAATTGCTATGCTAGTATAAAATCTATGTAAAAGACAGTTCTCTCACATGCGATTGAGGTAAAATTATAGTCAGCTACTGGAGTACTGGTCCTATTGTAGAATACAGCTTGAAATATATGGTACATACGTACAGATATTTAATATCATTTGAAGTATTCAAAACCGTTATGTTTCCCTGTTTGGCTGGGGGCAATTGCAACTTTGCAACCATCTTAAGTAAATCTTCTCTGTGGATTTGCTTTGGTTTTTGAGGCAGCACGTTCTTGCTATAGTAACTTTTAGTTTTAGCATGTAAGTGGGGGTGAGTAAGTGGGGGTGCAGTGCTAATCATCCTTACTTGCAGCTGAGAGCTGAGCTGAATTACGAAGGACGCAGCTCGACGTGATCGAGTCGAAGGCTTATTATTATCGCCTCTGGCTGCCACCGTATGACTCACGTCTGATCAGGGAGAACAGCTACGATGGAAGGGTTAGTTTGGGGCTTATCCAAACCCACCCTGTCAACATTCCCTGTGAGAGGAAACCTGCAGAGTACCCGGAGAAACCCACGACTTTCGGTAGAGCGTTGACTGACTCTTTTCAAATAAGCGTCATGAGTCCCCAGCGAGAATCGAACCCACGATCTCAGAGGTGAAAGGCGCTTGCTCTGACGACTGCGCCACCGAAGCCCCATGTTACAGTTTTGTTATCTGTCAAATGTGGGCGACGGAAAATATGCGAACTTTCCGGAAACCAAACTTAATAGTCACAGACACATGATAATTAAGTTTTCGATTTTCGTATGGTCTAACACGCCTATATCCCTCAGGAAAGGGGCTATATATAACTCATAGACATAGCAATACTAAGTAAGTAATAGAACAGGTCATAGTCAATAGAGATATGGCCATTTCGGCCCATATGTGGTAGGAATTTCCGCACGTAATACAAAAGTATACAAAATTTGCAAACATTTCGCAACCAAACTTTGCAATTTTACTAATTTTAGTATGTTCTTTCCGGCAATATACTTTTTTTTGCCTGGATCAAAAATTAGTCTATAAGTATTATAATGCAAATTGTCTGTCTGAGCCATCCGACGAGATAATGCATGCCATTGCCATTGGACGATTATCTTCATTATGCTATTGTCTTCATCGTGTTTGTATAAACACGAAAGAAGAAAGACTTTGGCCAAGTTTCCAGATATCTTCATTCTATATCTTGATTGACCATGAACAGATGTTTCTAACGTTTTGAGAATTGGCACATGAGGAATTTATGCTGTTTGCTAATTTTAACATGTAAAACAAGTTTGTAATCTGTCAAATGCATTGGCACAGGCTCTGCCAGAAAATTATGTGACCATTCCGGAAACTCAATGGCCATTTTCAATTGATTTGTTTTTTCTGGAAAATACCACGTTTATTTATTTCTAAGACAGTATTATTTCAACAACAACAACTCAATTGTATTTATCACCATGTAAACACACAAGCACATGCAGTCACAGACGCGCGTAATTAATGCCGCCCTTGTAATTGAATTTCCTTCTTAGATAAACGTTATGGGGTCATTGAGGTTTGTCGAACGAACAATCTCATTCATAGGATCAAAATAGCCTTGAGGTGTTTAGCTTTCATTATAACGCAATGTTTACCACGCAGTTACATCATTAAAAGACATTATGAAAATATTTTGGCAAGTTAGCTAGATCTATATCTTTAATCCTATTTTCTCGGTACTAGTAGTAATTCGTGGAATTTTTAACTCATTATAACCTCTGGGAAGAGATCGAGAGATACATAAGCTTGCTGTTCTATTAAGTGTCAAAATTTGTGGAAATATGCCGGAGTGCCCCTCCTTCACATACCTAACTATGTTCTCTGTTGTCAACATTGATCAATATAGGGAACTTAAGTTTTGCTTAATCTAGGACGCGGACGTTACGAAAATTAACTCGCTAAAAGTGAAACACAAATTGAAACTGGTAACAAATCCAAAAGTAAACATTGGTTTCCAAGCCATGTTCGACGATGTCAAATAGTCTGCATCTATCTTGTCGTTTGTGTGCTCTATTTACAAACAGTCTTTACCGTTTGCAGAGGTATATCGGCATTCTATTACACCGGCCACCTTGATGTGTCCACGACCGTCAATGACCGTCAATGATATTTAACCCTACCTGACAGCCAGTCTAAGGATGTGTAAATGTTTAGGCTACTTACAGAGTTACAGGGAAAGCTATGAACTTGACTCTTAGACTTAGGAGCTTAAATAGGCTGGTATAAGTACTAATTTAAGTAGTGCTAATCTATAGACAAAGGGATGATGAGCTGCATTGGTGAAATAACTATTCAGATAAAGAGACTTGGTGGAAAAAAAACAAAATCGTTTTAGCGTACCCGACTCAAAAGCATTACTACATTACAGCCATTACTGTTTAATTCAGACCGTTAAGCTTGTTTTTATGAGTGTTTTGCATGGTGGTTGAAAATATGAAACATAAAAAATCCTCGTAACCAAAAAATACAATTATAAGAATGATGATGCAATATTGAAGCTATATTTTTACACCAATGAAAGCAAAATTCATGCTTTAACACCATTCATAGTTCATCTGGACGTGCCGTGCCATCCAGTATAAATATACCAGTCTTGTGCAGTAATTACGTGACATGGAATTACAGTTATTAATATATGGTCGGTATTCATATTTTGCTAAAAAGGTTAAAATTAGGGCAAACGTATAATTTCATACTATATACACGTCTCATATGACATCACAATGACGTCACAATATTTGTTGGTGCATAAATAATTTCACGAAAACTTTATTGATAGGTTTCGGTAAGCGACTAACATGATAGCATCAGAAATAGTTTTGGCTATGTCTAAATTGAGCATGGCAAAATATGTGCGCGAAATAGATAACGGGGTCAGTTTTCCACAACAACAACAACTAAACTATTTAATTATCAAACTATATTTAGGCAAATCTTATATAAATGATAATTGGACATGCTTGCATAGTCTGTGTTTCACGCACACTCACTGAAGTCCAAAACTTAAAAGCGACCTAGATGTAAGCATAAATTATGTACTTTTTAAAGTGCATATGAAGCGAAAATGTATATTCTCTTAAATGAAAGAAGTCTGTAAAGTAACTTGTTTTGAAAATTTGTATTTCTGTGGCTCCGTTGTCGAGATATTTCGACTTGTGTGAGTATTCAAATGAGATAAGTTATATGGCTCGCTTTTTCCTTGTTAAAATATTCGAAAAGCGTGTTTATTTTCACGATTATTGAACGAAATCACTTGGAACTTTTGCATATTATCACAGTTGATAAAACTTAACACTAGAAATGAGATACATTTTGTTCAATAATGAGATGATTTTCAATTTTGAGATGATTTTGTTCAATAACGGTAGTGAAGCGGACGTGATTTCGAACATGTTAATAAGTTACAAGGAAAAACACGAGCCATAACTTATCTCATTTGAATATCACAAAGGTATAGAAAACAACGAAGAAATCTCAACAACGAAGCATAGAACAGAAATCTTCAAAAGAAGTTACTTTAGTTTTAACAATTCTTTCGCTTAAGAGATTAAAATTTTCGCTTCATATGCACTTGAGGTAAGAAAAAGAGGGTTGTTAAATACGAGGAAGTCTCTCATCTGCTTTCTAATTTTGTTTGGCCCTTACTTGGGACGTGATTCTCAATTTATTTTAAGTTTAAATAATACATGCTTTCACGTCATCAGTCACACAGTTAAAATCAACTCAACCCGCTTAGTAACTGGCTAACAGGGCGCATGTAAACAACTTTCTATGAAAATACGAGCTACAAGGGCACATATCAACATACATGCAAGTGCCACAGCGGATATTGCATGTGCTTCATGCATATACTGTATGACATATATTTTATTTTTATTGCATATGTCTTTCATGGATATTGCATGTGTCTTTCATTAAATGCGCCAAGCCAAGATTCGTTCTTAGCGAAAATAAACAGATTTATTATACTACAATGGGTGATATCTGTGCGACTTGCGATCAATCTGTTTTCCCTGCTGAAAAGGCTGCGATTAGTGGAAAGAATGGCGAGGTTTGGCACAAACAGTGCATGAAGTGCTCCACTTGCAAGAAACGGCTGGATTGCATGACATTTCACGAACATAAAGGACAGCTGTACTGCAAGGCTCACTATGCCTCAGTCATATAATTTTACCTCAGTCGTATGCGAAAAGAGTGCTTCCAGTTCCACTCACCGCAAAATTTAGAATTTAAAGTTTAAAGAAAACAAGTAGACAACTGCATGATAGGGCGACCTAATCTAGTATAAAGTTAGTTTACAAGATGGTTTTTTTTCTGCATCTCACTCGATTGAAATTGATGTAGAAGGTTTAGGTGGATGGATATTTCGAGTGAAATATTATATACAATATTTTAGACCTACTCTGACCACTGAGCTACAGAGTCCAGTTGCCAAGCGTTAACCACAAGTTCATGTATATATATAAATGCGGGTACTGCGGGTTGTGATAAGGTGAATTACAAGATGTTTTTTTCTGCATCTCATGCACTCGATTGAAATTGATGTAGAAGGTTTAGGTGGATGGATATTTCGAGTAAAATATTATATACAATATTTTAGACCTCTGGGACTTAGAGTTGCATTTTTCGCAGCCGTCCCCGTTCAGGTCTAAAATATTGTATATAATATTTCACTCGAAATATTCATCCACCTAAACCTTCTACATAAAGTTAGTTTAGTTTAGGCACATTTCGTCTCATACTTTCTCCAAGAGATCTATTTACTGTCGACGCAATCTCAATAAACTAATCACCCTTTCCTCAATTGTCGTCATTAATTGCGACACACTGTGGGCAAACTGAGTATTAAAATTGATTACTCTTACGAATGCCGCTTATATACATTTAATGACCTAATGCTAGACTCATCTATATTCTATATATATATATTCCCTATATTTGCATGAACCTATGCACTGCAACGAACAATCTGGCATTAGATAAGATTTTACGAGCGTGGCGTAGGTTTTCCGTTTTCGAACAGACAGATAAGCAATCGAAAAGCGGATAAGATTTCAGCAGAATTTTGTTTGATAAAAATAAGTAAACTAAAATTATTTACAGGTGGAAATTTACACGGAACGGGGTTTAGACGTGCCAGAGACAATTACGACATGCTAAGCTAATTACTAAATCAAATATATACAAGGAAAACAACATTGTGTGGCTTGTGGTTACCTCGGGGAAAGCTTACGCAAGTAGGTCTGGCATTTAGAACTGCATAATTTGCTACTCGAAATTGGTTCGAAAATAATAATAATATGTATAGATTGTCAGTGCGAAACGAGTGCAAAAATACCTTTAAAATGTTATATTTCAATTTCAAAATTTGTAAAAACCAAATATTTTGCACACAAATTGAAATATAGCTCGCTCAGCCTTAGTTGTATACATATGCAAATAAAGTGGACAAAGTTTGCCATATAAAACTAGGTCCAGGGTTTGTTGCAATTAAACAGTTAAAATGTGTCAAATTTATCTGTTTTATAGCAAGAATATTTCCAAATTCAAATTGCCAAAGCCCAAAGGAAGCTTGCTTGAGAACAGTGCTTGGCAAAAGGGGAGAATAATATGTCCTAGATTTGCATAAAAGCAAATACGTGGCTACTAAGAAAAATCGAGAGAAAATAGCGAACGCGTTCTAAAGTTAAAAACAAGAACATATGCATGTATATTAAAGCCGTTCTTCAAATTCCAAAACCAAGAAGTCTCTTGGACATTTTCTAAGACAAATTTAAGAAATCTTAGAAATGCCCAACTTTTCGAAAATTTTACATATTATCCAAGTAATTGAAACTGGTCATGCAGACACTCGATTTCCCGTGTTTTAAAGGTGTCATTTTGCGTCAATATTTAAATATATGTTTCAATGACAATGTTGTACACGCTTTAGCCTGCGAGCATTCGACACATTTATCATTCTTTGAATTATTTGGTGCAGTTCTGAAAGCCATACAAAACTGTTACTTTTCATGAAAATAATTCAAGGTTCTAAATCATTAAACGGTTATTAAAACTTCAAAAAATTGGGCATGTTTTGCCAGACAGCGAAACCCTGATAAACATTATATTAAATATACAAAACTCTAAGACCAAGTCTAAGACAATCATTATCAGCAATCACTAAAGACTTTTTTAAGAAATTTGACTATAAAATTTTAGAACAAAAATCGTAGTTTTACCCGTAGATGTAATATTAAGCTATGAAATGTTACAAATATTCGGAATTAGAATTATCTAACATTCATGCATAAAAATTTGAGTTTCAAAATTTCAAAGTGAATATTAAGTTTCTCAAAGCACGCCAAAATATTGTGAGATACAACCTTATTTATCAGAATTCCTAGCCTTGCGTAAGCTTTCTTATATTGTACAAACACTCGCACATGCATGCAAGAAAGTTCGAGAGCAAACACCGTTCTACTTGTCTTTATCTTTGCCATTTGGCGTCACGCCATAACCTTCTATAGTCTTGATCTCCTCTGGCATGAAAGCCCACGGTAGATTACTACCTTGTAAGGGACAACGTTCACCGCTTGGGCAAAACACCTCGGCCGATTCTGACTTTTGCGACACTATACTCTTACGCGAGCATGGGAAACAGAATTTGTGATGAGCCACTGAAGGACATTGTACAAAATGCGTGTCCTCTAACCGTCCATTACATAACACGCATGTTAAGACCCCAGGAGTTACTGAATTTCCTTGTTGGTCTTTTACCGCGCTCATACCAGAGTTCTTTTCAACTGCAGACGTTGGCGCCATTTTTCCCGCGCTCATAGGATCAGCTATGCCATTGTGTAGACGATTGTGTTCGGGAACGCCTCTACGAGCGTCCACGTTGCCTTGCCCCCCCGGCCGAGTTGAGACCATAGGCGGTACAGAAGCGGAAGGGATTGCAGTGCCTGTGTTGCTAGAAGGCAGACCCATAGAAGACATGACGGTTTTATTAGGATCCCCCGGTCTTTTCGGATCATCTTTCGCCTGTTTAGCCATCATCTCATTGTCGCCATCTAATTCGGGTGTAACACGTCTTTTGCGTTGATTTTGGCGACCGCCGCGATTCATTAACGCCGGGTTCACCATGTCGTTTTCACGATACGGTGTAGGTAATAGCTCTGTGTTCACGGGCTCTTTGAAGTATCGCACATTTTCCGAAATGAGGTCTCCCAGAGTAATCCATTCACCGGTACCGTGTACTTTCTCGTATTCTAACGCTTTGTATCCCGACGCAGCGCTACTCTTGCCCACATCTTTTACACTATCGTTTTGCATTTGTTTCGCCGCACCGGACGCGCTTTGGATAAAATTCCCCGAGCCGTAAGGATACTCGATGTATATTTTCATCTCGAAATCACCGAGTCCCGGCGCGTGAGATTTATTGAAAACATCAAAATGCATCGCACGGGCACGAAGCGACGGGTCTTTCTTAAAACGTAAATCATACGGCGTCGACATGTTCAGCGTAGCAAGGGTTTCTCGGACGAGTCTGGGTTGTTCTTCGTGGTGTACACCTGGGTGAGAGAAGCCTGCGACCAGAGCCCCTGAAAATGCTTTCCTCGCCGCCTCATCGCCTTCAGCACTTTGCTGTCTTGCGTTTGATATAACAGCGTTCATACCGACAGCAGTAGGCATAGCGTACCCACGGCCAGCAGGATTTCCCTCGATTTTTACCATCGGTAACTGACCTGTGCTTACTCGCGGTGGATATACTAATCCGGCTGGCATACCTTTAGGAATCGGTTCGCTACGACCCATAGCCGCGTACGCTGGGTTCGACACGTAGAACTTTCGTTGGGCAGCCATAACGCTGTTTGGACTCGTAGCGGTAGCACGCCCGTTCATCGACGCGTACGGTGGGCTGGGGGAAGTATTCGAGTAGTTGCCTTGTTCTGCCTTCGCTTTTTCGAGTTCGTAGTTTTTCCGCAGTGTCCTCGCATGTTCGACGACATATTCGATGCGTTCAGCGCCTTCATAGTTGCAACAACCGCGACATATTGGCTCGGAGAAATCGGTAAGCATCGCCCACGGTGTGTGAGGCAGATCGCACAAGTAACAGTGCTGTCTGTAGACTCGCGACGACATCTCACTGCTTTCCTTTCGCATGAACAAATCCGATTCAGCACACACTTACGAATATCTTTGAAGTCTACGAGAAAAAAATACAAACTCGATATACAAATATTTCTCAAACCGGTCGAAATTCGACAACAACAGCTTACCTCGAACGGTGGTTTTGGCCAAAACTATAAATTCGTTACGTCACAGAGGTATTCAAAAATTCTTCTAGTTTGGCTACGTCAGAGTTACGATAAGACGAAGTTGGCCAGCTGGTGAGAGCAATACTATACTTTATCCGCAGATTTCGCCGAGACTTGTGTAAAGACAGCGCTTCAAAGCCACGTAATAGCGGCGTTGTACGGTAAACGGAAGCACACAATAGGCGAAACAGGTCTGAAATACTTTAGAAGTGAAGCTTAATACTGTGACGTCATAACGGGCAAATATTCTCGCCCACGTTTCGCATTTTTTATTCGCTGGCGGTGTTGCCTTTGAAATAGGAGCGAAGCAAAGCAGCCAAAATATCGCGACGTGTACCTGCGTGTCGTCATTACGAGACTTGACAGGCGTGATATTCTCATGCCGTTCTGAAGGAAAACCGTCGAGTTTCGCGATAAACTTTCACCATTGCGAAATTGCGTGGGGGGTATTAAGGGCCTTGCGACAAAATGAAAAATTGAATATTCAATGAGACACATCAAAAGCAGCGTTGTTTGTGATGTCATTAAGATGCGCCACATTCAGTTGTAATTCCCGAATGAGTGATGAGTCCGGATCACGTGTAAGTAATTAAATAGGCCACCGCAATTATGATCGCGCAGGGATACGGAAAATTATCATAATGTTCCTCAAAACAAGCTTCGAGGATAATTACCGCATTATATAATATGTATTACCTAAACATATCTCGACAATATATTCATAATAAAAATTCAACATTGTTTCGTCAACATGTAAAGTTGACTTAAGCCCGATATGAACTGAGGAGGGAACAAACTACCGCATTCTTGTGTTTCTACTGTATTTCAGAGCCCTTATCAGGAGAATATATATAATATTTATAGTAAAAACCCATGACTATTTTGTCAACCAAGCTTTGGACCTGTCTATTAAGCGAGCCGAACAGACGCTCTACTCAAGAAAACACAAATTGCCTCATTATTCTTTCAGAGGCACGGACTCGGTGTTTTAATAATTGTATTTCAGAGCGATATGTGATGGGAATATGATATATTCAGAGTGAAAACCAACGCTATTTTTGTTTCAACATTTTGTAAACATGGATGTTGACACTCGATCCCGATTTGAACTATATTCTGCGAACTGGTCTCGCGCTATATATACCCACATAGTCAGTCAGAAGGTACTATAAGCGCGTGTAAGCGCATATGATATCGACTTCGTAACTGAATATCCGAATGAATATAATATGCAGATGCGAAGGAAACTTGCACTTGACTCTTGATTCTTGAATCGCAATTCAGAGCACTGCTGCATGTATATTCGTTTTACTTATCAAATTGAACAGTTCGATTTTCCCCACCTAAGCACGAAATATAATGGAAAAATCAACCCTGTTCGTGACACCGTTGCAGGGCGTTACATAATCATATATATTTATTCAATTCTATATATATATATATTTTTAAATTAATTTTGCCCAAATTACATAATTATTTACAATCATTTTTCTTTCATATATACACAGAGGGGCTAGACATACTGTAGGTGATAAGTGCCTATCATTAAAAATTATTTTATGTTAACACCTGACCTCGTTTTGATGTGGGAAGTTTTTGGAATTTGAAAGTCAAAAGAGGTAAACCAAACGGCAAACTATACCGAGGACTATTAAAGCCTATTAAACTTATCACTATACAATAAATCAATAAACCGTCACATGAAACGGAATTGGAATAATATGTCTCTTTTCCTCGTCTCTCTTTCATAAAAACATGTGGGGAGGCACGGATGATTTCAATACTTTATAGGGAAAAAAAAGCTGTTCCGAATGCAAAGCATTTGTCCATTTGACTCGTTTTACATTCCTCTGTTTTGGTTTGCACAGAAGATAAAATAAGCTGCCTGGCTATGCTCAGTTTTCCCATTTTTGACACGTCATTTGGATGCACAGCCACATTCCTAACTGCATTGTTGATTGTTCTATATATCAGACTTCTAGTAATGTCTAAAGACTCAATCTTAAGTCAGATCTGATCAAGGCGACAGGCTATAGAACAATGAGAGGGCAGAGGGCCGGATATTATTTGGTAGGGACTTCATCTAACCCTTATCGAAATTTATATAAACTCTAATCCCAAACCCATTCTGAAGCCAGAATATTTTTAATGAGATCGTTAGCTGTTTAAATTCGTTATACTATGAAGCAAATATCTTTTCCTGTGTAACTTCAGAAATCCGACGTCTTTTCTAATGAGTTTTAGAACGTTTAAAACACCACATAACGAGGCTTATGGCGGCCAAATTGGTGTGACCTCATCAGTTATTCACTGGTAAATTTAGGAAGAAAGGGAGGCCACCGATGATAAATTCTTATCTAGACAACATTTGTCCTTTCCCACCAATAACTAGAAACTTATAGAAGCTCTTTAAACATGTCCCCAACACCACAGTAGATTTGTGGTGGTCACACCAATATGGCCGCCATTGGCTTCATTTATGCATAGCAGATGCACTATCCAGTCCTTGTTTTCAGATCAGTGGGTTAGACTAAGTCTGGACGTATTATTTCGGCAGGCATGAACGAGAGCAGGGTGGAAATTTCATCATATAGCAGAGTTTTGGACTTTATCCAACTCAAGCCAGTCAAAGACTTTGTCAAAATACCTATTTTCATGACATCATATAATACAGTTGTACACATGTCATGTAGGTTTTTGAACAGGGTCGTGGCAGTTGAATCATAACATGTGAACGAGACCGGAAGATTTAAATATGCGTATATAGCAAAGCATTCAACTGTTCAAATCATCCATTTGTGTTTTACATAAAAATAGAACTGTGGATTCATTTTCATACTAGCATATTGGGCCCCCCTGTGTGAAGCAAAATGAAGAAAGGTGCAATATTTTTAGCATTTGAACTAAGTCTGCATGTAATTCTAACAATAGGTACAATATGACAATCACGCCATAATAAAGTTCAATTAAATAAAACATTATCCAGACGTGAATTTTTTTAACCTTTCGATTCGATTATTAAACTATCATCACATCGTCACGAGTACTATTGTTATTCATGGCTAACTCTACCCCATATTTGACCCCATATCAGAAACCAAATACAATATAACACACTTCATATTTCCTACTAATGAGTATTGCCTATATGTCTAATGAGTAATGGCCTAACGAAATATTGGTTTAAAAGCTGATTCAGAGAAGCCGGAACAATAAAACACCAAGGGTGTGTGATTTTTGTCAAAACAAAGGACACTTTCATTGACATTGATATATAATATTCGCGGATTATAAATATAAAGCATGCTTGTAAGATTATTTTAAGCAACTTAGTCCTCTTTCTTAGTAAAAGTCTATAACTGATCATGAGTAGCACGCTAAAAATAGATGAGATACAAAACAACGGTTTCTGCGAAAATGGACATTTTAATATTCTCAAATGTTCGTCTTTCGATTATGTTTTTAATAATAGTCATCATCAAGAGACGATAACATGTGCATGCCATATTGCAGTCTATTTAAGTCTTGATCATACAAATTTTTATACACTAATTCCCTGTTGATGTTCTCAAATATACAACAAATATCGAAATGGCACTTATATGTCGCCATGTTGCTCTTGATAAAGGGCAACGGGAGGACAAGTACGCCTCCTGCCCTCTAGGCTCTAACCCCAATGTTGGCGTACATGACTGCTAGTTTACACTATCCCAAAGTTTCTGTGATCATAGTGCCCTTATCAAACTATATGTGACGCAAAAACTTTGAAGTAAAATTGTGTCTTACCTGAAAAATACAACAAGAACTTCAAAATATAACGAAATTCTTGTTGTATTTTCAGGTCAAGTTTGGTCCTACAAACCCTCGATCATACCTAAACAACTATGAGCCTTTGTCCAAACCGGAGGTGCATGTGACGTGTCCACATTAATTCATAATATCTTATACAATATGACGTTGGTTTTCCGGTAATCGACATTCTATTAAAAGCAACGGTGAATTTTTGGGGGATTGACGTAGGGATACGGAAAAGTATGACATAAATGTATATCCGAGTCACATAGTCTGTCATAGATATTTGTTACCTTCGCCTGGACGTTATGTTTTGACCGCATGGGTTTGGTTGTGTGTGTGTGTTTGACTGTTAGCGCGATAACTCAAAAAATATCGAACATTTTAATGCGAAAATTTGTCGAGCTAATGGCCATAGGCGAAGGACAAATCGATTAAATTTTGGTTCGATTTCGATGAATATTGGATGAGAAATGTACAAAAGTTTATCTTGCTCTCTTTATATATATGCATGAATACTTGACTTTTAATAATATGCAGTCTTCGAGTGCCCTCTAGTTTAGGGGAGTAATTATGGTCGTATAATTGAAGTCAGTTTTATTATGGTCAAAAATGGGAGAGTTCGTTACAAACCACGCATAAGCACCAACCTTCTAGAAACTCGATGATGCGATTCGATTCACAAGGGTTAATTGTATGATATTACCAAAACCGCGGACGCATCCTCTCGCGCGAAAAAAACGTATCATGTTTTCGTGTCAAAACATTCAGGAATGCGACCATACATTCCTATGCCTTTTACTGTTAAAATGTCAAACTATTACCCGCGGACCAATCAGATGTCGATATTCTCGAAATGGCGATTTCACAACGTTAGGAATGTAGTAGCCTGCTTGCAGCCCGAAATTTCGATCGCATTCCTGAATGTTTTGACACGAAAACATGACATGTTTTTTCGAGCGAGAGGAAGCATCCACGGTTTTGGTAATATCTATAACTCTTGTAATAACGATCCTTCCCTAAACTAAAGGCAAAGCGACAAGACTATTACGGGGTAATCACCACACCCCCCCTCCCCCTCCCCGCCTAGTTTCTCGGGTTGAGACAAACTCGATTGCATCAAAATATAGAGTAAATATATCATAAATGGCAGGAAATTGAAACCGACATGTTTCTTGTTTTGTTGGACGACGGTTTGTTTGCCATGGTTTGGATCTCCATTCCCATGCAACCAAGTCAAAACAAAGACGAAAGGGCAAGTAATAATCGTTATGTTATCAGGAGGATTAATGTTTTGCCGAATGTTAATGACGAACATTGTCAGTCGTTGATGCCGTTAGATGACGTGCCTCCAGTTAGAAAACTGTACCAATCCGATGGGCAGGTTTACGCTTAGGATTTCTTAAATCTCTCTGAGAAACTCAGGTTTTATGTAACAATTGATAGAGCAATGAGTTAGAGTTAGTTCAAATGTATCTTCTTCTAGTTACGCTGGATCTATAAGGGATGGGCTTCACTGGACTTCTAAGAAGAACAGTTCAGAAAGAATTAGTAGAACTACCAGGAAAACCCACCTCTCTCAAGACATATAGATAATCTTCTACATTGAGTAAAATCATGTTTATATTTCTATTAACTATGGTAAAATGCACACAATATCTTTCTCAAATAGCTACAGTTCCCCACTTCAAATTGGAAATTTGAAGCTTCACTTCACTTGAAAACTTCACTGCATGGAAATTCTTTCCAAAATCTTTAGTATTGATATAGTATGGATCCTATTTGGAAAGAGTGTGGAAATCCAATTCCATACTAATTGGCATTTCCCATACCATATGGATAGGAAAATAGTTTGAATGTACTATGGATTTATAGTGATGCAAATATAGTTTCCATACAATTTTTTCCAGGGTGTAACACTGTATCTATACAAGGGATGGCCCTCACTGGGCTTCTAGGAAGGACAGTTTGGAGAGAATTGATAGAGCAATTCAGTACAAATATAGTTAGTTTAGACGATCGACCTTCACTGAACTTCTAGGAAGAACAGAGAGAGTTGAGAGAGCTACCAGGAAAATCTACTTCTCTTATGACAAAGGTAAACGCCTACATCGAGTGAAATGCACACAATATCTGTCTCAGATAGAGTTCCCTTCATATGTGCTCAAGCCCCACAATATTTATCGAAGGTCTGTCCTCGGTCAATCTTTGTTCATTTTAGAGCCTACCCAAACACCACGACTTCGTAATAAAGACCTAAGTGTAATCATCTAAATTAAGCAACATGAACAAAGTGTCTTCCTCAATTAATATGAAAACGTTTCCTGTGTGCAATATTTGCTTGCGCTTTGGCACTATAGAAAGCGGAAATTCTAGACAACGAGTTTTGCCTCATTGTAATTTGCATTTGTATCACTTGACCATGACCCCAATAATAATGATTCATTGTTACGTCATGTTGAAATGCTACAGTGATGGAAATTAGGTCATTTGATTCATGTTAAAAATAGACCTACTGTTTGTGTATTCATCTGATCTGCATGTCTGTTGGAATTAGCCAACGGTTTAACGTATCGTATGTTGTCTACGAGTTAAGGAGCGTTACATTATACTGGTAGCGTTTTCATGCAACTTGCAACGGTTTTATCTGGTCTAAATGAATGTTATATTGGACAAATCATTAAACCACGCGGCCACGTCATGTGGGGTTATATATGTTTTCCTATCTAAGTAGACCTAACATTTTTAATTAACATGGTTTGTTATTCAAAACAGGTCGAATGAGAAATTGCACTACAGCGCTTTTAACAGGCATAAGCTTGATGATCTAGCTTTTTATTTAAGCCTGACCTGTCCTTTTCTCTATTAAAGATTTCCCGGGAGGGGAGGCGGTGAACACTGAGAATGTCAATAGAATATTAGTGAAAAATTGTAATAATTATGACACACTTGATGGATTGCCAGTATTTTCTGACTTTGATCTTTGGGAAGTTGATAAATTCCCTTTGCCCTTTGCCCCCCATACAATATTGTTGGCACATGGCTTATATTGTCCATGAGTTAATCCAAACATGTTTAATTATTATTATGCTTAAACCGTTTTCAATAACGAAGATTCGGCGGCTGAATTGTGTAAAACTACTTGAAAAATACAATAAGAACTGTATTCTTTTTGAAGTTCTTATTGTATTTTTCACTGCCACCGCACGTTCGAGACGTTTTCAACAACGTTTGACAGAAAATACTTTATGTATTCAAGCGATCTATTAACCACATAGAAAAGGATGGCAAAATTAAACATTTATCAGTATAGCATGTAGCATCTTCTTACCTGTTTATATTAACTATAGTCAAAGCACGGTAAAAATTGTGCATATAATTATGACTGCTGACTCGATGCTACGATGCTACGTGCAGTGACTGTTTACCAACCGTCTTTCCTAAACGGCCAGTGCTCTCCGATCACGTTTAAGGAAATTTCCTTAAAACAAGGAATTTTGCATAGATTTAAGAAGCAATCTAAGGAATTGCATGTTTTAAAATGTTTAAAAAAAGGATTTTTGGGGGGAAACCAGGGAATTTCAGAGCTCTTGACAAGGAATTCTCGAATTTGGTTGAGAGCCCTGTGAACAGCTGACACTTGAAAAACTTCTCATACGTAAGACAATTATTCATTGCTCTTCTCAAGCCTGTCTAAATAACGAATTCTTGGCGTCATATTGGCATCCCATGTATTCGGTAGCAACAGCCTCTCCACAGCAGCCAAGAGCTTAAGCGTGAAAACGAGGCTAGGAAACCTAGGTTTCTCCGGAAATATCACGGGGCAAGGAATGCCTAGCGACTCATCAGATTATCCTGATGACGGCTCTGAAACACGATCCTCTACGTTTCCGTCCACACCTTTAGGGTGCTTCATTACTGAAAGAAGCTTTAGTTCATCAAAGATATTCTGGCAAAGCACGGCATGGACAATGCATGGCATAACATATGTACGTACGCATCCTGTCTTCACAATGGTCTTGACGTGTTGCCATGTGATAAATAATAAAATATTGTTGTTGTAGAATGTAGGAACAGCATGTATCATTTCCAGCTAGTTTGCGTCATCCATGTCTAAGTTTCTCTTCATTCGAGAACTTGACTTGGGAGTGTTACCCTCACACCCATACCCCCACCATGACACGTCCCCGGTCATACCACCCATTAGGGTCAGCACATATATGCCGTATAAATCCGTCTTTACATTGTCTTCTGTCGAGCAAAATACTCAAAATGTATTCACCTTAAACTGGCATCACTCATGAACATGCCTCACTGGGACAGTCACAGTTTCGAATCGTGTCTGAGAAGAAATAGGGGTCCCTGTCTATACGAAGGTCTAAATGTTGAATATAGTTTTCATCGACACTAGAAATTTCTATCCACGCTAACGTCTTTAACAATATATGGGCCTTTGTCTTATTGGATTTCTAAACACCTTCCTCAAAAAATTGGAGTGTTTCCCCACACCCCACGTCGGTGCTCATAAGACGGTTAACCCCCCACGCCCCTACGCTCGACATTGCCCTGGCTATTCCCACCCTCCCCTTAATAACAAATGCGGTCGAATATCTCAACACTGCAGTATGTCTCATCGGTGACCTCAGTTAAATCTTTCAAGATAATTGTTTCAGACGTCATATTGATTATGCACATAACTTAACTATTTAATAGCCCAGCAAGACGATGAAAGGAGCTTAAAATAGCTTCTTTGGCGCTTTCAGAAGCATTGTAGTGTTTGTCAACTGTATCTGAGACCGACTGCAACTTAAACTTGCCTTATTAACTTTGGAGCTTACATATTGACAATTGGCTTAACTTTGATATTGACAAAATATCATGGAACCAAATGATCTATATAATCCTCTACGTAAATCCAAAACAAATTATTAGCGGCATTTTTCAAAGAGAAAGTACATTCCTTTCTTACGACTATTAAAGGCGGAGCTTATTGCGGAATATGAGTAAGTATCTTCCTCCTTGATTCCGTCTCAAGTGACTAGTTGTGGTTACTGGAATTGGAATGCTGCCATCGCCTCAAGGGCTTGCCTTGCTGATGACGTTTCGCGTACAGATATAAAATAACATAGATATATTGCACAGTCTACAGAGAGCATTTATGATGTGAAATCAAGATCGAATATATCAGCCTCGTTTCCGTGTTACTGTAAATGCCACCCTATGTCATATCAGATACGTTTTATAAGCTTGGGCTGCAAAACGTATTATGTATGAAACCTGTCAACAGAACTACACTTAACTAACTTTATTCAGTTCTGTCCGTTCCACGGTTCCATATAGGCGCAGTTTAAAAAAATGTTCCATATTTCCTTGTTTGGTACAGTTACCCAACGGCATTACAATGTATGCACAGAAAAACAGTGAACATGGCACGCGTTTCACTCCACCGATATTATCATTCATTTCTGTTGCCTTCTGGGCATAACAAAATATCGGCTAAGTAAAACGAGATTCATGCTCACAATTTCTCTGCGAATATACTTTTTACCAAGTTGCAGCAAAACTATTAGCATCGTGTAACGCGGCATTTAGCCTTTAATCACCAATATATACACAACTATGTCAATGGTAACATTTTAAGTAAATTCAACTTTTTAATGGGAACGTTTTCTAGTCCTGATGAATAGCGCGAAGCTGGAATAAACTTGTGATTTATATTGGCACATGCTACACGTTAAATCTCCATTGCTACCATATTTGGCAATCCCGGCAGGAGGGGTGTTTTATCAGTGAATCAACAATGTAAATAATTGGCCACAGTTCTGTACAACAATAATTTTTCAATGCTTTAGAGAAGACAAAAACAAGGGGGTTCAATAAGGGGGTTCCTCAAGGTTCAATATTGGGACCACTCCTGTTTTTATTGTACATAAATGGCATACAAAAACGAAAAGACGCACGGATTCTTGAGCCAGGTCTTCATCTAATTATTTCACAACTAATCACACCGTCCGTCTTGGCGTCTTAGTTCATCGACGCAGCATGCGGTCAAGCAGCGCGCATAATGATACTATTAATAACAAACACACAAAGCGCTCTGTAATTTCGTCTCGTGGACGTCTCTAGAAATTTGCTAATTAAAATTCATTAATTCATCTGAAAGTAGCACGTACTGAGCGCAAGACGCGAAACGAAGGACCCCTAAGGTGATATCATTATCGTGTTTTGAATTCCAATTAGAATACTATGGCGACCGGATATGAAACTGTTGCGTCTATGGAGATCCATATATAGGGGTATTGAATATGTTGCATAACTATCATCATCAAAGGGAAAATTTTAAGAAGTTCTTTGTGTTTTGCATCGAGTCTTTGGCAAAATATCAAAACTATATATATAAGAGCAATGATGGAGTGCTTAAGTATGTGATGTCTTTGTTGAAACAAACATAAGTGATATACGTCACAGTGGTTACTGCGCGTGTTTTTCATCTCTGCGACCTTTGATACAGGCGTATGTGAGAAAATAAACCGCAGGTTTCTCAAGTTTCCTCTTACAGTATAACACCGGATTAATAAGGGATGACCATTACTGGACCCTCTAGTGCGCGGAGTTTAGAACTGATAGAGCTAATCCAGTATAAATAAAGTAAGTTTAGTTTAAAAACCAAGGCATGTGATGTCTTAATACATATTAAGTGATACACGTCATGCGTTTATCGTTCAGTGATTAGTACAGTACATGCATGTGCTTTTCACAGAATCAAATCTGTGACCAGAGTTCGATTCTTGCATCTGAATTATCCGATGTGAGAAGAGTGCTTCTCTGGCAGTTGGCCGAAGAGCTTAGACATAACTAATAGTGTTATAGAATTACTTTAGTTTCGCTTAGTTTTACTAACAGTCCGAATTAGCTTTGGGAGAATTCACAGGAATCATAAATTCGAGTTCACACTATACAGTTTACAAAGTGCGATACAGTGTAACCATAGTGTAACTGCCCATACTATTTCAAACAAGTTTATTCCTCGAGATGATGCGATGATTACAGAAACTTTGATATAATTATACTACACGGCAGTTTTTCTCCGGCTTTGTTCTATGTGGATTCTATGGGTAATGGGTTGACAACCTATTTGTGGACATACAGATACATTCAGGACAGGCAGGAAGAGCCGCACTTTACTTGCGTGAGTTTCGAAACTTCAACGTCACACCCATCGCAAAATATCAGGTGATTTCCAAGTAGGTAATCTTATTTCTGTAATCTTGTTACAAGAATATGTCTGCTGGTGGTAATCTAATAACGTTATGCAACTTAATTGAGTTATTCTCCTAATAGTTTGTGATGATTTTTTCAATAATCTATACAGATATGTCAATATTTGGAACTGACTTCATACCATATAGTCTATGCCAGAAAATTCACTTATAATTAAGTGGGTCCTGAAGGGGTAGGGGGGGGGGGGGGTTCAATCTCAATCAATTTGCCAGCAGCAAAAGGTCCAAATCCCAGTTCATCCCAGGAGGAAAAGGGTAGCTAGGGTCGTACTCCTTGGGCCTGTTAGGCGTGCAGTGGCGTGCAAAATTTTTTCATCCCAATGCACTTGGCATTTATTTCCTACTTCTTGCAAGGCCTTTACTGGCTTTAGTACTGCGATGCAACTAACATTTAGTTCTCTCAAAACGTTCAAATCTTTTATTCTAGGATGCAAAAATATTAAGTGACTGTCATAACCTCGGATATATCTCTATGCACTACTCAGTTCATACCGCTTTCTTTTCAGGTCCAGTAAGAGCCATTTTTGTTGGTCTACTGGTACTACACGAGAAAACCGGAGTATCCGGGCAAAAACTGTGGTGTTTGGTGACTCCAATAGGGAGCACTCTTCTCACAAACGACTGAGATTAAATTATAATCAGACAACTGCAAGTTTACTGCATACCTTCGTAAGTCAAATGCCCAACAGCGCGCCCATTAAAGACCATTACACTGTAGATGATAGTGCATACCACAGTTTGGTGCAATTTGAACTACAAACACATTTGTATATGAATGAAACTGGTTTGTAAGGCACAGTTGGACGTGGAAAAGCTCAGGAATTCATATCTTAGTTAATCCTCATTTACTATAGGTAATATGAGGTATTACCAAATGGTAGTAAAGATGAAGGGCAAAGGTAGGGGGTACTAATTTCTTTCCCTGCACACTGCAAGAAATCATGTGTAAATTTACACAGGTTTTCGCGTAAATCAAATATTTTACTTGTGTCAATTTACCATCGATATTTTTGTGTAACGTTTACACAACGGATGTGTAAAGTGAAATTTTACATAAAATTTTGTGTTGCTGTGGATGAATTTTTTAATTTTTCTTTGTATAAATTTACCGATATTTTGAATAACATTTACACATCTAAATGTGTTGCTGTGGGCGCGAATTTTACTCAAACGTTGTGTAAAATTTACACATAATTTTTTGTAGTGCAGTTGAAAGCTGAATTGCGAAAGACGCAAGTCAAACATGATCGCTTCAGTGCTGACAATACTAGGGCGCCTCTGGCTCCAATATCTGATTACGAAGAACGGTTAAGTTTAGTATTTGGCGAGAGAGGAAAACAGGAGTGCCCGGAGAAAAATTCTTGTAGCACAGGAAAGACCACGTCAAGCCAGAGCATCTTAACTGCGAACGAAGGACGCGGCTCAAATGTGACCGAAGGCTTAGTATGTCTGATCACAGAGCACAGCGAAGGTGGAAGGGTTAGTTTTCGGTCAGGGGGGAAACCGGACTACCCGGGGAAAACCTCTAAAAGCACAGGAGAGAACCATCCACAACTCTACTTATATTAGCACATCAAGTTAGAGACAGAGTAAAGTAGTCATCCATCTATCTAAACAATATTGCCCAACCCCCAACCTACAACAGCAGAGGGTTAACCGCAAACACCATATGTGCTTCGTAGCTACATAGGATGAAATTGGGCCACTCGGTTGGGTGTTTATTTATACAGTGCGTCGACGTGCATTACCCAGCTGGAGGAAAGTACATTGGAATATTTGCCAAAATTACGTGAAGGAATTTAGTGCCATGCTGAGACAGACAGTGAAATTGCGCGCACTTACAAATCATCGCTTAAATGTCAGTTATGTGACCTCTTGATGTAAAAAACAACATGCTTAATGAGAAACTTTGTTTTGCCATACTTGCAAACCTAATTATATGTGGTATGCTCGATATTGTGTACTTCATTGCAGATGTTTCTATCGTTTGGTAGCGCGTGATGAGATGCATGTGGTTGACCAACAACCGCCCTTGTTTTTGGGTGTGACTTGGCAAAAGGATGAAGTATAATGCGTATACATATCCTGTGTCTCTATATAATGCATATATACACTCATACGGACTCTCTGATCGTAAAATTATATTTTTCAGCAGATTTCAACTGCCGCCTGACTGGTACAAATGCACGTATTCAAAAGGCTGAAGGATATCGGAAACTCCTACGTCATCCTTTTAGAATTGAAGAGTATCGTTTAGCAGTTGTATTATAGAGTATATTGTGGACTTGTGGTCGTACAACCTCGTGGTGGTTGTATATCATGTTGTAGTTTGTAGAGTACATTGTAGTTGTTCAACTTGTTTAAAATGTTTAGCGAATTATCCCATTGTTTTAAGATAAAGATTAATTTAGGGCTCAATTTCTCGAGTAATCTCTCGTTTCGTTTCCAATAGAAACGTCAAATACAAAGGTTGCATCCTCATGAATGTTTTCGCGCACGAATATATTTCTCTTTGATCATGGCCCCAATCACAACCCTATTCCTATATGATATAGATCTAGATATTATAGATAAGATAGCTTGATTGCCCTTACGTTGACATTGGCCCCCCCTGCTCTACCAATCTTCCATTGCTCCGGCGTCCCTGGTTTCCATGTACAAGTAGTTCGAATATGTTTCATTTGCTAGCCCCCATCAAGTCATGTAAATTAAAGGTCACCAAAACTGATTATGAAGCAAATTTTTGCAGCACATTTTTGCTGGGAGTTGTCCACAAACATACAACAATAACACACAAAAACGGAAGAGTCCGCCACATCCTTGAGTGTTTTCTCATGATTTGCCAAACACAATGGGCGGTCAATGAAATCCATCCTGTCTCTTTTGAATGTTTTGGTCACACCATGTCACATGTGTGTGTGTGGTTTTAGATGGCGGCAAGCGATGACGTGTTAGTTTCTGTTGTAATTCAATATTTGACCTACGGTTATAAATACCCGACCTTGTATTATTTGATTTGGCTGGCGAATCCCCACATCCTGTCGCGTAATTGTTTCATAAGATAAACCATGGAATATTCCTGAAGGTCGCATGATTTATGACTGTGCATTGTTGGAGACATAGTCAGGTTCTCCGCAGGGGGGTGGTTTGATGCGACATACTTAGTGACCACAATAGGGCGGATGGCACAGTATGGCCGGATGAATGAAATAAATATTCATGTACACAAGACCAAGTCGCGCTGAATATTTGAAACCACGAAGCAGTAGGAACGGGGGGGGGGGGGGGTCAGCGCAAGTTTCTTCAAAGTGCCCAATTTATAATAGAAGATGATTGAAGGTGTACCTATATAAGCGTATCTCTGTTAACTTTCCATCCATAAGCTTGGATTTCCTCAGCGCTAATAATATTAGCTGCAGGGATCATGATCCAGGTTTACGAACAGAAGACCTCGGAAGGCTTTGCCAGATAAATAAACGTTTACGTTGTGTTTTCCACAAAACAAAACAGTAACATCCAGTATTTTCATGAAATTATTTGAACAAGTCTTCTGTTGAGTCCCCCGTCCCTTCCCCCAACCGCCACTGCGGTTTTTAAAGGATTAAAGGTAAGGATTTGTATTGGAAACATGGGAAACTAAGAGTAATCATATTTAGACTGAAATAACTCGAGAAATTTCAGTGATCTCAAAACAGTAAACGCTTAATAAAGGAGCAAAACAACTTCTCGCCCATGCACACCAACGCATCAATCCCTATTAATGAGACGCGTGATGAGACTAGGTGCATGCTTGTCATCGAGAAAACATTTTGGCATGTTCGAAATCCCATTCCTGTTAGATGAATGGTGGAATTCCTTATAATCCCTTTTATAGTTTTTGCCAGTATTGTTTTGTTGTTGAAAGGTTAGTATCATAATGTGCAGCATGCTTGCATATGTTCAGCTACTCATCAGCAACACGTGGTGTGGATTACTTAGATGACAAACATAAAACTGATATCAAAATATTTTCGTGTTATATAATATGGGCCCGTCTATGAAGCATGTGATGGCAGGAATGATGATAATTAAAACTTTAACCACGCTAACATTGTGAGCTAAAGCTGTTTTCGCAATGGGCGTGTACGATATAAACGTGCAAATATAAAATTATAAAGTGAATTATATTATATTATTTACAAGAATGACTTGGTGGTTTTAAAAGTGACGAGCTGCAGCGATTGTTCTTTTAAAGCTTAATAGCATTTTGCTTTCTCATATGTTTTCTGGTATGGAGTTTAATATGGAGGCTCCATCATACATAGAACTCTTATTCACTGTGTTGGCAAACGTATGGTACTTGAGCTGTCACGAAGACCGTGGTTTAATAATTCCTTTTTGCATGAAAGTAATAAATTTCTTAAGACAAGTTGGCCCAATGTTATTAAGTATTTTAAACATAATTTTCGCTTTGGGACATCGGAATGATAAACGTACAAGGGGGCAGTTTCTCGTTTCCTTGATATATTATTATATTTGTAGACTATAAAGCGCAGTATAGTGAGGTTATATTAAGTAACTTGGCAAGTCTTCTTGAGGTCAGAGGAACTCATGAAAGCATTATTAAAATGGGGTGCGGTAGGTGATAGGCATTTTGTCCAAAAAAATTGGAAAACCTTGAAGAAACACTGTTTCATAAACTTATTCCAAATAAGCACCTTAAGTGTGAATTAATAATGATAAATAATGATTTATAGTTTTCTTACATATTATCTTACACATAATTTCACATATGAAATATTATAGTATATATATTTCTGACTTTACTTTCCAATATGAATTAAAATTAAAAAATTTAAATATATGAAATGAAAATTTTTCACATATGAAATGTGCATTTTCACGATCACAAATCCACACAAAATTTCACATTTGAAATTATGTGAAATTTTCATAAAGGTATAACAAACATTTCAATGAAAAGGGTGCGAGAAAGCCGCATCTCCTGCCCCTCTAAGTCCATGCAATTGTCCATGCATGTGCGTGGGATATGTAGCTAATGGATCAAATGTTGGATGCAATCACTTAAAAGTGCCACCTGTTGAGAAATGGGCATAAGTTGCGAATCTTCCTATATACGCTCCTGTTTCTAAATATAAACCTTCTTCGGTGGAACGTTGACCTTAAGGAGTGCCAAAGGTCTTCGAATTCCATTTCCATTTTGAAGGACGAGACGATTTTCAGTACGATTTCAAAGTCCAAAGTTCAAAATAAGCTTGATGTTTATAGTTTCCATGTTCGAATTCCTCGCCACTAACTATAATTGTAATTTTACGACATCTATTTCTATGTTATTTATATAAATTGGTAAATTTAATAAATTCAAATTCAAGTCAAGAGACGCGAGAAACCATAACAAAATTGTCAAAATATGTACACACTTGAATTTCATCTTGGTGGGCGGGATAGAAAACTGCCTCGACGGCTTGGTAAACGGGATCATATGAACAGCCCCTTAAAATAACTTTAACGCGGAACTGCGTGGGAGGCAAAGTCGTGTTTTAGTTTTGTCAACTTGTTTTGACACGTTGGAGAAGATTAAAATCAAGAAACATCCATCAGTGACCGCCTACACACAGGAAATCCTTAAGGTAAATCCTAGTAAATATCTCCTTAATATTAAAAATATTTTGAGTCTCTTGATGATCCCACGGATAGAAAACACTCTTTTGAATGTCATGCGACTGTCGCCTCCGCTAGGAGTATGTATTTATACTGGATATATAGTTCTATCAATTATGTCCGATATTTGCAAAAGGCCAGGGACTCCTAAAAATAGATTAATTAGTCGTATATATGTATGTCCTATATATTATAATATGTATATAGCTTCAGATTAGATTATAGAAAAAATGGCTTAATTTTTTGAGATGGGTCTTGTTTAAAAAGCGTGAGCTCTTTTCCATCTACATTCATGCTTTGTTTACTGGCGATTATTGTCCCCACGAAGTCATTCAAACCGATCGTGAAACATAAAATATTGTTGACCCCCTCAACCAACAGTCAACACCCCCCCCCAACCTCCCTAGTGTCCGCCACTGCCTTAGCTTTCGCTTTCACTACTGTAAATATAGTTATAAATATTAATATTGCGCCATTTTGACAGTTGTATTTTTAGTTGCAAGTTGTAAGTTGCATATTATTTAGTTGTAATTTTTTTGGTCGTTTCAAGTTGTTGAACCGCCAGATACGTTTACAAAAGCAGGCTATTTATAGTATAAATAAACTAGACAATTGAAACAAAGTGATTCTGAGTGGTACGTTTAAAATATTTTAGGCTTTGAACAATTTTCACCAAAAAATGCGAGACATAAAAATGTCCTCCTATAAATAGTTAAAATGAATAGTGAAATTTAAATTATTTGCCAAAAACCCCGTTACGTAATGAAAAACAAACTCGTGATCGGTCGGAAATGTGCGTTTTCTGACACACGCGCTCCAATTACACAATTATCCATGGTCGACAAGCGCGGTTTTATCCCCCCCTTCCGCTAGCACAATTCCCAAGTTCATACCAATAGGCATAATGGTTCGAAATGACAAACAGACCTGCGATCAGTCTGAAAAACACACACACGCTCTCTCGTGACACGCTTTTCCGAGGTCAACCCATAGCGACCAGCGCTGTATTTTTATCTCGTATTCCGCGTTTTATCCCCCCTTTCCGCTTGCGCAAATTCCATAGTTCCGCTTTTCCGGAATCCGTGTTTTAACCCAAACTCAAAAACAATAAGCTTTAGTATCAAGTTGCATTATTTTATGTCTTGGTCCTCTGGTTGCTGTATTTGAAAGCTGTGGTCTTTCATTTTGTGTTTTAAACATGACCTGCTTATCAATAAAGTAACTCCCTATCTGACACGTTTACATGGGTTTTGTAAACAAAACCATAGCTCTGCCGCCATGGTTATCCTATCTGCTTGATAGGGTAACCCCACCCCTGGGGTGATCCTAGCAAGCATGCACAATCTGTACGTAAACAGCCCCTGCATGGTATATATATATATTACATGTAATCCTACCTTCCATACTGCTGTGATGGACGTAAATCTCGTGCCTCGTTCATTTTGTGATCTTCCACTTCGAGACTTCTGACGACAGGATACGTATCAACTTTAGAAAATAGAAACTAGGAATTACTATGGAAAGAAAAGTGCTGCCAAAAAACCGAGAGTGTATTACGACTCTGACTGATTTTAAAGGCTCCATTTTGGATATTTTTATGAGATTTTTCGGATCTTGACTGGGATTTTCGAAGAGATTTTTGGGATTTTCAGGGATTTAATGGCAATTTTAGGGACTTTATATGAATTTTTCGACAAATTTTGGCAGGATTCCGGGATTGTTTTTGGAAGAAGTGTACGAGGATTTTTGGAATAATACACCAAAAACAGGGACGTTTCCTAGAGTGATACTGGAGGTTCTTCCCCCACTTGTCTCCAAATTCTACTTGGCTTTTGACTTTACTTCAAATCTGGACAGAAAATAACCGTAGGTTGTATGTCTAAAATGTTGTAACAAATCAAAGACAAAAACCAACAGCACAACACAAGAAACAAGCACCACCGAATTTTCTCGAAGTATTCTGATTTCCACCTGTTAATAAAACTAGTCTAATAAAGGATGTCCCTTACTGGTATTCTAGGAAAAACACCTTGGAACTGGTAGTTCTGAATAAAGTTACTTCAGTTTTGGTTTCCTCCTATGGAAATAATAATGCTATTTCCATATTTCAACATTTCCATATTATATCCATAGTATATCCATAGTGTTTCCATAGTATGAAAATGGCAATTAGCATGGAATTAGTACAAATTCCATACTAATTGCCATTCTCATACTATTTCCAACTAGGATCTATAGACAATATTATTTCCATAGTAGAGATTTTGAAAAAAATCAGTGTATACTGCTGTCCACTGGTCACGTCGACGTTCTTACCTCTTTTCTTAGAAGACTTCCCAGTATTTTTACCATCAGGCGTGTCAAAATGTACATGTTTCTTTCCCCGGTCGGCTTTCCAGTCCCGGGTCATCGGTACCGGATGACGTTTTCGAGGAAGTGGCGTGTCAAGTGGTGACGAGGTTCCTGATGAGAGTGAGCTGGAGACCTGGGGAGAGGTCTGAGTACGAGTATTTCGAACAAACTTTCTTTTCAAACCTAAGGGATGATTGATCAATATTATACAAAAGTGCACCAGATGCGTTCGATACTTAAAACTAACAGTAAAACTCGCACCCCGACCATGCGTAATAAACTAGAACTGCTGACTCTGTTCAGTCGAAGGCAGTTCCTTCGCTTCATATTAGTTTTTAAAATTGTAAATAGATTACAATGTCGCGAACAATTAATAGACTACCTGCAACTTCGTTCAAATATGCGTGACACTACCTTGTTGCACCTCCCTAAAGCTAAATCAGCTATGGGGCAATCCACTTTCCAGTACTCAGCAGCTGCTGACTGGAACAGTTTACCTAGGAATCTTAGGGAAATTAAGTCGCTGGCCTTGTTTAAATCTAAGATGTACAGTTATCTGAGCGACCTCGATCGCATTACGCATCGATGTTCGTGCAATTAGATTTCCCTAAATCTTTATCTGAATCTTATAGATATATACACATCTAATTATTTACTATGCTGTAAATCGATAATGAACCTTAATACTTTATAGGTAATTTTTCTATTATGTACATAGCTATATAACTGCACATGGGTTTATACCAGCTGGTACTTGTACCAGCTGATCCATCATTGCAGGATAAATTTGTATTATTTTTCACTTACAGTATAAGTTCTGGTTAAAACCAAGTGGAGGGCCTATAGTACCATTTTTCATAGCTCCTCCAGGTTCGGTTTTTAATTGGTCTGTATAGTAGCATTTTTGGAGCAAATTCAAAAATTTTCAATGGACTAGTGGACTTGTAAATAGTTGTAAATATTTTTAATTTTGGGAAGCTCGCTCGATTGACAGAATATTGAACTGGTTTTTGTAGATGGTAATTTCGAGCGAAAAATAATATGTATATAATTTTCGCTCGAAATGTCCATCTACAAAAACCCTTCAACGACTTGTATATAGTTGTATATATTGATAAGCAGTCTTGATGATAAGAAAAATACCTCACCCTTTATCGGCCAGACTGAAAATTTCAATTCAGTCCTTCAGTGAGTAAAGAGGGTACAGTGAGTGGACGCTTTCACCAACGTTAAAGCGATCGTTTTAAAGAAAAGGTGAAGAAGTACGAGCAACAGAATTTCTGCAGCTTGCAACTAAAGCTGATTTCAACGCAAATTTATTCATGTACTCAGGCTTTCTGACAGACGTATGTAAAAAAGTAGGATAAAAGTAGGACTAAAATTTTAGGAAATTTAGGAATAAAGTAGGAAAATATACAAAAAAGTTGGTGATTAATTTGCATGAAAATACCACAGAAATATGATTTAATCTCTCTTATCGCTGATAATCCTGGACTGGAGGGGTTTTCGAGTTGAAGAAAATTTTTGGTATTTCCAAGGAGATATTTGGGATTTCAAGGAGATCTTTGGAATTTCCAAGGAGATCGATAGAATTTACAAGGAGATTTTGGGGATTTTCAAGGAGATTTTTTGGATTTCCAAGGAGATTTTTGGGATTTCCAACAAGATTTTTGCGATTTTCAATGGACTCAATGGGATCATTAGATTTTTTAGATTTATGCGGGAATGGTTAAGATTCTTAAAAAAGTAGGATTTTAAGAAAAAAGTAGGAAAATCAAGCAATTTTTAATAAAAAGTAGGAAAAGTAGGAGTGTGAAAAAAAGTAGGAAAAAGTAAGATGTACAAGTTACAACGCACAAGACAATATGTGTCACAATTTTAATAAACCTGCATTGAAATTAACTTCAGGGTTATAAATTTTCTGCAGTTCTGTTACTCATAATACTTCACCTTAACACGCATTGTTCTAATAAGTCGCGACTTAAATAAGAACAGGGGTTCAGGCTGTTCCACAATAAGTCGCGACTTATTAGGATTTGACCATTCATACGAGTGTGTTCGCGTCTTATTTAAGTCGCAACTTATTTCCCCCCGTATAAAAGGCCCTTATGATCTACTGCGATAGAATATGTACGGTAATTATAAGAGTAAAACCTAGAGGCATCGATAAAAATTGCTAAACAAAATGCCACTACCCGTACCCGTAAGTCGGAACCGGGGTATCTTAACCTCTCTATTAACCAGAATACTTGATATACATGATTGCTAGCATTACCTGATTTTGGATTTTCGTCACGTTGTTTACTATAGACGGTGGTTTTAAAACTTGGTTGTGTCTTGTGTTCAATAGCTGGAGTATAGTGAGCATTTGAAGTTGCCACGCCTTGGGCCAAGTTTTGACTTGTAATTTGACTAGAGGATGCCTGCAGACCAGACTGGGGAATGGTTTGTTGTGTGGGTATAACAGGGTATATTTGGGTTGTGGATAATCCTTGTGTGGTACCGCCAACGGTTGATGTGTACGTGTGTTGAGGTGGGGCGTTGATAGGTTGAGCATACTTGAACTAGAGAAGGAACAGAACTTTGTGTTAAAAGCCCTCGTCAAACAGGATGAGAATTGATGAGGATTGGCAAGCGAGAGTATGCATGAGAGTTTTCTCAACTCGTGCCGCGGAAAAACGAGAACAGAGATGGATCCAGCTTCATCTGGTAGGGGGGAGGGGAGTGCTGAGCAGGCGATGGTCATGAAGCGGGCGTGACTATCGACCGAGACAGTGTGAATTATCACTGAGAACACCCGCAGGGTCAAGGGGGTCAGCTTGTCAGAAAAATTTTGTAAAATAAGATTGCCTAGATGGTCAAAGAGGCCTCCAATGGCCCAATATTTTATTTTTGTTTGATAAATGCCCTGCCAAATCTAAAATTTGGATTTGATATGGAAATTGGCACCTACTGCATCCCCCTTGGCCAAGCATAGGAGAGCTGCATCCCCCTTGGCCAAGCATAGGAGAGGGGTGCGCACCCACTTACACACCCCCACCCCACCCAATCCATTCCTGAACGAGAAGAAGAGTAACTCTCATCAAAACTTGAACCAGCTCAAAGTTGATGAGAAAGCAGTGGTGTAACTTAACGCTTGCCCGGGGCAAGTGAAAATCATTTAGGCCAATGAGAAGTTTCTTCTTGGTTGCCAGATCGGGCAAGTTGCTTTCTGCTTCAACTTTGCCAGAAAAAAGCTGACCATCTCTAAGTTATTATCCCCAGTACATCATTAAATGAGTAAAATATGGACCAGTTGACTGTTCAATCAGCTGCTGGATAATTTGAAAAATGTAAATAAATGAACAAGCCCCGACGGACATGGTCTGACCATTGTACGATGGACATTTATGTGCCTCGGCTTAAATTCAAGTGGTGATTGGTGTAGATTGGTGGTATATAACGCAAATTGTAGTTATTCATCAGCATATCATGCTTACTGCAATCATTGTATTATAATGTCAACCAAAGCTAGATCTAATGGCAAGTGAATTCTATTCAGGGCAACCATATTTCATGTCCAACTTAAGTTCACCACCATCAGTATTTTTCTGTACTTCCCCGCCCATTGCGTCAGAGACGTGATAGATTCAATGGATATCGAAAACGAAGACAGACGAGGAGCATTTCACTCAGAAAATCCCGTACACTTTGTAAAAAAATCCTCAAAAGTAAAAAATCTACAAAAAGTACAAAAAATTCCTCCAAAAGTCCGAAAAATCTGAAAAGTAAAACTCCATCACAATTTCGTTCAAAAAATCAGCAAAAAAGTCCGGAAAAATCAACCAAAAAATTTGTTTGAGTGAAACGCCCCTCGAAGACAGATTTCGAAAAAATGTAAGATAACTTGCATTATAGTTTATTTTATTGCCTTTGTCCTCACGTTCATACCTGATATTCCACTAACTGTTTTTGCATCTCTTCCAGATGTTGTAATCTCCTTTCATCTCGTTGTTTGATACTTTGTTCTAATTCTTGTTGTTGTTTTTCTTGCCGCACACGGTTCTCCTGACATTGATTTTCAATCGTACCCAATGTGTTCATTAGATTCTTCATTCGTTCTTCAAAACCACTCGGAAACTAAGTAAAAACACGACTTTTGTGGGTTTCTTTGTAAGGTGTAAAGGTGAAAGACGGGAACTAATCACTTGGTGCCTGTGCCATCATGCGACACCCCTAACGCAAGCTTTTCAGAATTTTAGTAAGCGGCTGTGGTAAGAAAGTAGGCGGATGAAGGGATCATATAATTACTAATGTGGGATATATTAAATTTTCACAACATTACAAGTGTGATCATCTTTATGTCCAGTTTTTTTCCTCATCAGTTTGTAATCAGCTTATGTACTGCTGTGTAAGTCGAAATAGAGGCTATAACGTTCTTGTTGAAAATATATGATTCAGATTGCGTCATTAAGAGGGGGTAAGATGACAATATGTGGGTGGATACAGTACGGGATATGAAACAGCAAGTAAATTTCTTACAAACATTACTCCTTCGGTTTTTAGATAATAGTTAATGCTAAGTTTATTTTAGCTATAAATGATATAAGAGCAATGAAAAATACAGATTTAGAAAACTTAGTGCATGTAAAATGATTGTTTTAAAGAAAGTAGCTGGCGGTAAAACTGGTAACACCTCCCGAAGTGTTTCAATGGACAACGATCACTTTTGATGCGAACGATAGATTGAAAATTGATGCGAACGAAAGATTGAAAGTTGATGCTCAGAACAAACATTCAATAACTGGGAAAATCAGTTCGGTGAAATATTGTAGGTGCGAATTCGTTTGTCAACGTTTGTTGAATGCTGCAAATCTCAGTTTCTCCAATATCAAGACTTTCTGGCTCAAATTTGGTGAAGTACAGAGTTAATCAGTGATCATTTAAACAATCCTAGGGGACAGCAACTACAACTTCCATGTCCTCTACACGCATGGAACTGCATAAATATAGGTCATGTAAAAATAACAAGCCTTCCCAGTTTGTTTCAGTGATACAGTGGTCAATTTTGAGGTGAACGGTAGTGTAGAGATGAAGTTTCGTAATATTCATACCTGAACAACGGCCTCATTATCTTGCGCTACACCAGACTCTTTGCATACTTTGCTTGGGTTTTCTTCCTGTAATAATCTCTGGTCTCCTCGTACAGGTTTTTCCTCTATGATTCTTGGTTGAATAACTCTCCGTACTGCAGGGCAGTGTTCTTGTCTAAAAACAATTGGAAAGTTGGAAGCAACATCACGACGTTCAGAACGAATAGCACAACTAGTCTTATATCCAGGGCCGCCAAGAGGGGGGGGGGGGCAACTTTCCCAGGGCCCCCAACCTAATAGGGGCCCCCAACTTGAGAGAGAGCCTAAAATTGAGCAGGCCCCCTCAAAATGTAGGGGTCAGTGTAAGGGCCCTCTTGCAGATTGAGAGCATTTTCTAAATTGGGGGGAATTTTGTGTTAGCACCACATTCATTCTAGTTGGGGGCCCTTATATGCCTTAGCACAGTTTTTAGTCTTTTTCTACTGCTTGAAAATAATGACCTCATAGGGGCCCCCAGAGAAAATTTTTCCCCGGGTCCCACAAATTATCTCGGCTGCCCTGCTTATATCACACTCTACCTTTTTGCAAGCATGTCTCTTGTAGCTTTTCCTTTGTCAGATGTGCTGAACGATACAGCTTTTACTTGGCCTAAGATGCAAGCATTGATTAATAAATACGGTTGAGTGGGCCTAAAATATGGTATATTTTACATCTCTAATGGTAATTAAAATGTCACAAAATAGCAGTCAACAATATTTGAAATATATAGATAGTATTTAGGTACATGGGTAAATATCAAGATTTTTCTCGGCATCTCGTTCGATGGGATTAATAGTAGAAGATGTTAGTAGATGGAATACTCAAACAGAAATTTATATACATTTTTTTTGTATATAAATTTCCGTTTGAGTATTCCATGTTAGTAGATGGAATACTCAAACAGAAATTTATATAAAATTTTTTTGTATATAAATTTCCGTTTGAGTATTCCATCTAGTATTTAGGTACCTCTTTGAGATTCAGCAACATAAGACAAATTATTGGATGGTGCACCTTGACATAGTCCAGCTCTTTTTATCTATATAGTAATAATACTTTATATGAAACAAGGTTGAAGATTTTGCCAAGATCATGCCAAAATCCTGCAAAATCATGGCAAGATCAAAGAAAGATCATGGCAAGAATCCACAAGATCGTGGCATGATCGTCCAGGAAAATGGCACGATCTTGCAGGATTTAGACAAGATATTGGTGAAATCTTGGCAAGATTGTTAACCTGGGATGATTATACACAACAATACACTCCAATTTGAGAGGACGAATAGAATATACAATAAAAAATCTCCCAGTTGGCTATGTTGTTGTCTTGTAACTTGTTACAACTTTAGTTAAGCCTCTTTTCATGTGCTTGAATGAAATAGAACATCTGTATCAGATCAAGCTGGATCCATCCCTGTCTCATTAAATTATTCTCAGGTATGGTATTATAATGGCAGTAGTATTTGTTTTGTAGGTAATTTAATAAATCATCCATTTGGTGAAAGATCATTCACTACTTGCATACTAATTACCTTAACAGGTTCTCCTGTTGACTGGCCCAAACGTTTCTTTTCTGGTCTTTTTGAAATATGTGAAGCTTGTGATCGCTCTGCACTAACAATTTTGTCTCCAGAAACAATTATTTCAGGCTCAATTTGAACGTGTTGTTCAACTGATGTTTTAGGACTTTTTTGAGAAATAGTTACCGGCATAGCATTGGTATTATTATCAACTTCTGCCTGGCTCTTTATTGATTTACTACTGTTCCTACGGGAATCTTTGGAATTGGGTTCTGCTTGGCTTCGTGCAGATTTGCCACTGTCTATAGATGCGTTTTTAGAACTGGGTGACGCATATTCTTGTAAATATTTTATGACAACAGGTGTATCATTTAGTCTGTTCTTGTTGCCGTCGGCAAGGGGAGGGTCAGGTTGTTGTGACGGTTGGGATGAATACTTAATCACGGTTGGCACTGGACCTCTTGCCTGGATTGACGAATGCTCACCTGAAAGTAATGATATAAAACAGTTACATTTCTAAGTTGCTGTAACAGAGCTACACTTCTATTCTCAAAATATATGTGTCTAGGGTTTAGAATGGAAATTGAACCCATGATCTCAAAGTATCCATACTTTATACAATGGCATACAGTATTGTTGCTCAGAAAATGCTTAGAAAACAACCACAGTCAAAATATTACAGTCAAAATATTAGAGGCAATTACAGTCAAAATATAAATACCTGCACAATTCCATTTCTGTAATTGCTTGTGTATCTCAGTATTAACATTTGATTGGTTGTCAATTACACATTGTTTTCAGAAGTACTGTATCGCCTACAAAAGTATTACGTCGCAATGGATATAAATCGGTAATTCTGTTACGCACATGACTTTGCCAGTCGGCTTTGCTTGATAATTCTATTGTGTTCAGTATCTGCTACAGAAATTTTGAAAACGTTCCTGAAATTGACAACCAATCAAATGTTAATACTGAAATACACAAGCAATTACAGAAACGGAAGTGTGCAGGTATTTCTGTTTTGACTGTAAAGCACTAGAGCATACACATGTGCAACCGCTGAACAATTTGTTCTACATGGTCACATGCCTGACTGGGCGGAATGAGCTTGAGCCAAATATCCTGCCTTTTAGGAGCTCATCTTGAGTCAAATGCCCAGGAGGGTGATGACCACAGATTGATTCGTCCCATACATTTAAGTAGAGCACATTGTCCTAATGTTTACTTTAGAATCACATTAAGTGTTCCAAGGGAAATTAGTCCGCCCACAAAACCTCTTGGCACCTCTACGCCTCAGTTTGATGCATACTTACTACTTGATTGGCTCGCAAACAAGCTTCCACTTGAAGTATTCTTGGATTCACTGCTCGACACATTTCCACTGCTACTTCGGTCCAGTGGTGACTTTATTTCCCGCAAGAGCCGGGAAGGAACGCGAACACGGTGCTGGCCGCTAAATGACCTATCTCTTGACCCAATTGACACAAATGAATCAGAGATATGTGCATCCATATTATTCTCTTTATTTTCTGCATAATTTTGGCTTGAATAATGTTCAACAAATGCTTGTTTTGTTTGTGTCTGATTAGACACTGCATCTACAGCAGCACTTGTTATGGATAAAATTTCACGGCTTTTTTGCGTTTTTGTGTTCAAAAGTTGAATAATATCTTCGTCTGATACCCTGTCTTCGTCCACGGGACAATTGCCATCCATTTTGTTAAGCTATTCGTTGGAAATTCGTCTCAATATAACCACAATACGAAGGCAGCATGACTAGCTACATGTTAAACTTTTCTCCAACGGAATTCATCGCACCATACAGCAAATATTGTATCATGCTGTAGGGTTTCTTTCAAACAACAATACTCAATTATCCCGCGCCATTTTGTATTTTTTTTGTTTTTCAAAATATTTTCGTACGCATGCGTAAAAGCTGCGAAGAGCTTCCGCTTTGACACTCTTCGACTTTTATTTCTAATTTGAAAAGTAAATTTTCTGAAAAATTCCATGTCTAAAATTAGTAAAATATCATTATGAAAAGCTTACAGGTATTATTCTTTCCACATATTTATAATCAACAAATATATATATATGAGCAACAATATATATATATGAGCAAAATCCTTTGCAATTTATAAATTCTTTAAATTTTAAACGTGGATATTTGTAGTAGAAACTCATAAACTTTCCAAAAAGTGGAAGCTCAATAACAAACATTTTGTTGATGTCATGCATGTTTACAAATGCAAAGTTTGTTTTGCTTGCAATTTTTACTTCAACAAGATGAACAACAACGATCAGGACGCTTTAAGCGAATTATCTGACTTGATTGAAGCCTTAACTACCTCTGGAAGTCGAACTTTAGACGAAAACCTCTTCAAAAGAGTGAAATCGATTTGCAAAAGTTCGGACGAAAACGTTCGACATTTATATCGAATAGTTATAACACAATTGGAAAAGAGACATTCAGAAATTCGACTGTCATCTTTACAGATCATCAATGAAATATTTTTAAGATCTCATGCGTTTCGTGAGCTAGTTGTAGATGATTTTCAAAAATTTTTAGGTCTGACTATAGGGGTGAATACTAAAATACCTTTGCCAGAACCGAATGCAGTTGCGACTATTTTGAGAAACCAGGCTTTTAAAGCCATTGAGAGATGGCATCAGAAATATGGTCCGCACTACATGAAACTTGCACTGGGGTATAAATATTTAAAGCGCGTAAAGAAATTTAATTTTGACGATTCGCAGCCCCGTACCCAGATGGAACGGCTAAGGGCTCAAGATGTTGAAACCAGGAGGGCGAATCTTGCCGAGCAAAAGTTGAATACCGTGTTGACGCAAATGGGTGATTTGGTCGGTGAGATTCAAAATATTATCACAGAATTGGTAAACTGTTTTCAACTTATCTTACCCAGCCCAGAAGAATTTGATATATATGCTACAAATTCTAGATACGGAACTTCTAAACTGTCGGATAGTGACATGCCTAGCACAAGTACGGGCATAACACATGACTCTGCAAACAACGATCTACAAGGTTCGTTAAGACATAGCAAACTTAATGCCCATGGTCTAATTTCACGATCATACCAACTTAATATTACGCTTGGCACATCAGTTGAAGTAATTGAAACAGCAGACAATACAGATGTGCTTAGCACATTACAAGAACTCCATAAACAGGTTGATGACAAGTATTTACCTCTAACACAAAAATGGCTTGAAGTTTTAACCAAACATAGTGGCCACAATGAGAACCTTGTTCAGGCAATTGACTTAAAGAATTCGTTGACTGAAATGAAGTATAAATTTGATAAGCTAAGAATCGTTTCGAATAAGGGTTGGAAGAATGCAAGTGGTCAAGGGAATGCTAATGAATGTGCTAAAAATAGGGATGATGAAACATTAGATGATGATTTTATCGATGTTCCTGAAAAGGAAGGACTGGAACATGTCTCGGAGAGTCGTCGACATGAGTATGGACTAGAACCTGTGAAAAATACATCTTTGAATATCTCAAAAGCTGGCAAAGGTCTGAAATTTATCCATTAAGCTGTAATATGACCTAACTATATTATTTTACCTTACCATCTAATGCCAGATGTTTTACATACCCTATCTAACCAGCTGAGAGATTTTGCACAGACTAGCACAAAATTTTTCCTGGTACCTATGACATCATATTTTTCAAACAGCAAAAACAGTGTTATACTTAAGAGCGCCTGTCTTCAACTCAAATTTTGAAACTCTCAAATTGGGGTCTCTATCAGGTTGAGGGCTGGGGCAAGTTGCCCCTTTTGCCCTCTCCTCTCAGTGGCCTTGTCTTTGTATAAAGGCAAGGCAAGGTTTGGCACATGCTAACCTCCTGACGAAGGCCCTTCGCAGCTTGCTCCAAAATTAAATCCACAATTGCTACAAACCGTGAATGACAGTCATAAATTTCTTCAATTTTAGATGAAGGTAGCAATTATACATCTCAAGCAGCTGACACGATCACATGGAATCCCCATGGAAGCCAGTCAACTCTCGGAGACCCCAGTTCAAGAGCAACCGCTATAGCAGCACTCCTAGAGAAGCACGAGAAAAAAGTCAGTGGAAAACCAAAGGTGACACGATGTGTTTCCAGTTGCACCATTACTAGACCAAATGGTATGGAACATAAACAAGAGGTGAATGTGACAAGTCAGGATATGGACTTTATACTGTTTATTCTTCAAATATCATTACAGTCAAACCGGGATGTTCTCTTGCGAGGACATTGCAATATTGTCACGCAATATTGCAATTTTGATTTGGAGATTGCTCTGAGCAATTGCTCAGAGCATTTGATTGGTTTCTTCTTTTGCTAGTTCTAAGCCAATCAGAGGCTTTGTTTACACACCTGGTTGTGAATTTCAATTTGCAATTTGTTCGCGTCGGTTGAAAATTGCTCAGAGCAATCTCCAAATCAAAATTGCAATATTGCGTGACAATATTGTAATGTTCCTCGCAAGAAAACATCCGGTTTGACTGTAAATAGATCTAAAATTATTCTTGACCAACAAATTGCAGTTTGTAACTCTAACATGGCTTGATGTTTAACACAATGAAATACATCATATAGGCAGAAATATATTGAATGAATAAAGTCCTATGTTGGACTTAGATGTCTCCTTGGCTTTATTGAAATTAGGACAAAACACACAATTTTACGGCAAATCAGTTCTGAACTGTTCTTCCTAGTCTCAAGATCCAATAACGTCCATCCTAGTGTTGGTCCAGTGTTTCTACTGGACAAAACTGGTTAAGAACTTTTTTATGTCTTTTGCAAGGGTACTTCTTCATCTCAGAAAACTGATTCTGACACGAACGAGAAGCGTGCAGAATTACTGAAAAGGGCTCCTGTGGTTCCTTTCGGAATGGACTTGTACAATTGGGAAAGGAAAGAAGACGAAGCGCCTTCCGTGAGCAACTTAAGATCTTTGCATTGTTATTGGACTCGTCCAAACGAAGACAACGAGGACCATTGTCCGGGAGATATCAAGGAATCCATGAAATCTCGAAGTATTCCGTTCGCGGGCGAATTTCGGCAAATAAAGTGGGCTTGCCGGGCTCCGTTACTTAGCGGTAAACTTTGTCCTAGAAAGGATAAGTGAGTAACATGCATATAACATTTAAATTTTTATCTTTCTTTTATTTCAGCCTACTCAACCAACTCGTTTATACGATTTCGGTGATATATACCGTATAAGTATCGTCTTCACATGTGAAACTCTAATGGTATCTTGCATAACATAATGGGAACATTGATAGTATTGGAAAACTTCATGCATGTCAGTATTTTACCTACATTCTACAATTGTACAAATACATGACGAGCCATACGGTCACCTCTCTAATACGAACACCTCTCTAATACGAACATCTCTCTAATATGGACACCTCTATACGGACATTTCTCTAATACGGACTTTCTCTAATACGGACACCTCTCTAATACGGACACCTCTCTAATACGAACATCTCTCTAATATGGACACCTCTCTAATACGAATGCCTCTATAATATGGACATCTCTCTAATACAGACACCTCTCTAATACGGACACCTCTCTAATACGGACATTTCTCTAACACGGACATTTCTCTAATATGGACACCTCTCTAATACGGACACCTCTCTAATACAGACACCTCACTAATACGGACACCTCTCCAATACAGACATCTCTCTAATACGGACACCTCTCCAATACGGATACCTCTCCAATACGGACACCACTCTTATACGGACACCTCTCTGCTAACACCTCTCTAATACGGGCACCTACGAACACCTCTCTAATACGAACACCTCTCTAATACGAACACCTCTCTAATACGGGCACCTACGAACACCTCTCCAAAAAAACACCTCTAATACGGACACCTCTCTAATACGGGCGCCTACGAACACCTCTCTAATACGAACACCTCTCTAATACGGACACTTTGCTCTGTCTCTTCGATGTCCATATTAGAGAGGTTTGACTGTATGTTATTTATCCCTTAGCTGAGAGAATCCCATACCTACGAAGTGTCATTTTACCATTATTTTACTATTAACGCAATACATTATGTTGCAGGTACAAATGTCCGTTCCATGGGAAAATCATCCCCCGTGATGCAATGGGACGTCCCGAAGGTAACGTCAGCGATACCGATGAGTCAGCGGAGCTAAGGAGCCAAGAACTTAATGACGTAACGAGAGATATTGAACTTGCGACAGGAATGGATCTCGGAAGCAAAAAGGAAAAGAAAGGGAAAAAGCGGAAGCACACGGGGCTGACGGATTTGAAGAAGAACTCAAACACAAGTCGAGCCCGTTTGGAGAAAATCGTACTCAACAAAGAAGCTCTTAAACGGGTTGCCGAGGAATCGGACAGAGTGAGAAAAAGTTTAATTGATGAAAAGTTTGGGAATAATTGGAACTATGCTTTGAAGCCAACTTATTGAATGAAATTGCTTATAAGTGAAATAAAAAAATATTTTTAAAATTCTAGAGCTTGTGTTTTAGTACTATTTTAAGGTCCAACACTTTCTCTGTATGAGTGAGATTGACGTCTGGCGTCAGCTAGAACCACTTTGATGGAGTAGTCCGATTCAGTTACAAGTCCAGTTATTATAAGAACAACGAAGATCAGCGTACACCCAAAGTACTGGTATCTAGCTAGTTAGCTAAAAAAACAATATGGCGGCGAAATCGAAAATTTTAAAACTTTTGTAATAAGACTATTAAATAAGCACTGTGATATTTACAATAAAGTTTTATAGTTTTAAACTTTGGAAGTCTTCAAACAACTGATTGCTATACATTTCTTTTATACTTAAAATTATATTTCTTTACGCGGTGAAGTACAAAGTGTACAAAAAATGGCCAATCAAATGGTCCAGAATCAAGAACAAGATATTAAACAGGTATTAAAGGTGTACGACTGTACGTTATATCGCGAATGGCTTCCTTTTGTGTTTGATCTGAGAACCCAGAAATTTCTCACACTGAACATTGTTATACTATGACATTTTAGATCCAGTCATTTCTGCAATCCTATAACAAATTATCAGAACTTTGCTTTATGGATTGTATACAAGATTTTACTGGTAGAACTATATCAAGTAGCGAGGTATGTTTGTAGTGTTTATTCAGTGGCTCAGTGCTATCTTAAACCATTAGTACAGAAAATTTTACCATTGATGAGTAAACTTTTGTGGTGTTTGACCATGTAAAAGAGCAAAGTAAGATGTATTACAGGGATAAAAATAACAGCCGGTAGGTCACCCATGAAAATGACTGATCAACTTGATTTTAGCTCGTCATTATTTTTAGCTGTATTTCCAGCCAGTATTTTTAGCCCTGTATTAGGCTAAGGTTCAAGTCGCCCATCTTAAAACAAATTTCAGCTGAACGATGTCCTATGCCCGGCCAAATCCTCCTTTAACTTTATAAAAGGAATTTCTAGTTGACCATAGCAAATTTTTCCTCATTTCAGAATAGTTGTGTTATGAATTGCGCTGAAAAATACCTCAAGATGACTCAAAGGCTTACATTGAGACTGCAAGAACAGCAACAAATACAAAGTGAAGGCCTCCTATCCCCTGGACAAAAATAAAACATGTAACGTTAAAATCACAACATTTGCCAATTGTGCAACCCAGATACAATAAATGGATGTCCATTCTGATTCAGTTGGGGTTGCAGCAAGAACTTAACATCCAGTCTTGCATTCAAAAGATTTTTGAAGAAATAAATCTAATTGGTGGACAATTTTAATTTCAAGATTTATTTATGAAAAATATATTCTGCGTTGAGACACTAACTATATGAAAGCTAAATTACATTTTGAAAATTTTAAATAAATACTTCATATGAAAAACTAAATATTTTTACAATATTTTTCTGCTTGGATTATCAATTTGAAATAAATTAAAATTAAATTCACACACTAACGTAGCCTAGACCTAGTTCCTCGCCTTCCACTTCCACAATGCTTGGCTTCCGGGAAGTGTCTGGAAGAAAGAAGTCCCAGTACAATTCGCAAATTTTATTTGTCCTAGAAACCATTTTTGCCTTTCTATGAATAAGACATAAACAGGTCAACTGCAGTTAACTTGTAACTTACGATACAATATAGATGAATCTGGTTTTATTTCTATTTAATTTATCGAATGCCATGTTGGAATAGCATGAAATCAGGCGTTAAGAATTTGTGAAATGCGCTAGGTCTTCTAGCACGCATCAGTTCGCCCGTAAATTTCACGTTCGCGTCTGGAAGGCCAGAAAATAGGCTAACACTTAAGGCTCTTTTCCACTCATCGCAAAACCAACTCGCAAGCCCGCTGCGAGTGCTTGCATCTAATTAAAATTAACTATCGAGCATTTTGATTGGATAAAAGTACCCGCAGCGAGCTTGCAAGTTGGTTTTTGCGATGATTGGAAAAGAGCCTTAACTATAACGCACGCACATAATTTTCGCACAAATACTCTACATAACTTATAAATCTATCTACTAAATATCATTATAACTTATTCATGATTTCAGAATGGCTGTAGCAGCCATCGTCATATCAACTCAATGGCTGCCAAATATGGCGTTGTAACATATCACACGATTTGACGTCATACGTGCGACATGAAAAAATAATAGCACGCGTTTGACGTCATGCCAAACACGAACAAAAACGATAAGGCGTCGCCTTCCGCCGTTTGCAGACTTAAGGGAAGGAGAATTTAAAATATATAGACTAAACAAAAACCAAAACAGCTACGAAAGGCTCTGAAGTATTTTTACGTACATTTAAAATTACTGCAAATAGCAAGAAGAACTCGTCATAAAATTGAAGAATTTAACCCACAGTTGCACATGTTGAATTCGGTTTTCGCATATGAAGAATAATCAAGGCCTCTGTTTATGTTATCCGTATCAGCTTTCAGCTTCGCAGATAACACGAACTTCGGTCTTGATAATTCTTCATATCCAATCTCGTACCCCGAGCCTGCGATCCTTTAGATTCTTCCCAAAGGATCGCAGGCTCGGGGTACGAGAGTGGCTCAACCTAGCCTCCTCCGCAGGCAACTTGGTGGAAAACGGCAGAATTACGCAATAATTTCATAGGCATGAGGGAGTAACAGTGGATAGTGAGGGATAATTGGAGCTGGTCTGAAATAAAAGCTATTGCGCAATTTTTGCCAAGTATTGCACAATTCTGCCGTTTACAAAGAGTTGCCTGCGGAGAAGGCTATGCTCAACCTCATTCAATAATGCTTAAATAACACACGGTCTTTTCAATCTCGATTCTGTATAGAAGTGTGGGCAAAGCTGTTTCAAAAACTGAAATTTGAACTTGACTTTGCCTGCTTGATGGCTTGAAAAATAAAAAAATCGCTCGTTCTCTCGTTTTAGCTTTTTCTTTTCAGAGTTTCGGACGCGGCGCTTATTTGAGGGCGGCACAGCTGGAACGAGGAAGGGAGAAGTTAGGCTCGATGTGCAGGCAAAGTTGAAAGTTCTCTGCCTTCCTGATGGAAATTCGCATTACCAAAGTTAAATGAGAGAGCAAGTAAAATGAGAGAGCATTTAAATATACTTATACTTTGAACTTCAAAACATAGCAGAAAGAATTTCCGAGGTTGATTATAGATTATGATGCACTGTTGCTTTTTTAATTTGACTCCTCAACAAATTCTGCCTGGCGGTGCTTCGATTAGCGTCGCGTTGCTGTGAATAAGTTTGGCGCTTATTCGAGAGCGGCATTCTTTACTAATTACTCTCATATGCGGCGCTTAAAATCGCTTAAACAAGTAAATACGATAAAACATTCATTCAACGCTAAGCTATCCTCTGCTTTCCTTTTACCAAATTATTTTTCAAAAGGTCTAAACTGAACATTCTTTCCTTTTGGCTTTCAGTAGCAGCACCGCTTATGTTTCCCAACAGTGTTTCCTGGTGTGATTGTATCCTCGTCGTCGTCCTCCCCAGCATGGATAACTGCCACAGGTGAAACCAGTGCAGGACTTACTGCTCTGTACCATGGTGTGCCTGGGCGAATGCGTTCATTTTGAGGTCGTTTTGAAAGAATTGCTGAAATGCCAAGGTTCATTGCATCATCTGAAACATAGGCGTAAGAAGCAACTACAAGTTGGAGGGGCACTTCATCTTACGGGCACCTCTTCTATTAGAAAAGGGCACTTTTCCCATTGTTTTAGCTGGAGAGAAGGGCACTTTGAAGAAAACTTGGGAGGTCACATACCCTCTATGCCCCCCCCCCCGGTTCCTACGCCACTGATCTGCATGAAATGATGGAACGAATAAACTATTGTTATTTAACAACTTTATTGGATAAGTAACAAAAATCCAAGCGGAAAGAATGCGAACGGGACTCGAAGACCTTCTCATTCTCCCGTTTCAATTAGGCATTCTCCCGTTTCAATTAAATTACACAAAAATAATAATTAATATACCTAGATCAATGCCAATTGCTTAACAGAACTACACACCATTGGCATTGTGTATCAAAAAGTGACCGGCAATGGTTCGTGTGACTATTCTCAACAAGAAAGGTTGCATAAAAAGTGCATCTTGGCCGCACGGCGAAGCGGAAAGGTGGCCTAGGACTTATCAATTTGCGGGAAAACAGGCTGTGCAAGCTTTCACGCAGCTCAAAAGTGGCCGAAGGCTTACAGGGCGCGTCTGGCTGCCACAAAACGACCAATGTCTAATCACGGAGGGAGGAAAAGGGAGTAGCCGGAAAGACACAGCGGTACTAAGGACAGCAGGCTAATTTTTACTTATCAATAAACCAAAGCTTTCTGTACCTACCTATATTTTTGTTCGTCTTGGCGGAGACTGGAAACCTTAAAAATAACACATTAATCCATAGGTAGCCCAGATACATTTTGCGATTCATATCTAAATCCTCCCTCGGTATATTTGAATAATTTAATTACCCCCTGTGGTATTGAATGATTAGCTGAATATTCCAATAACATTCTGATTTTTAACAGCAAAATATACCCATAAGTAATACTTATCGTTGAAAGAAACATATTTAAGTATACAGGGCCGTCCTCAGAAAATTTATCAGGGGGGGTGTAAGGTCCTTTCAACCGACTGACTAACGAACTTGTACCGACTACATTGCTGTTAGTCATCAAAAATATTTTTGTCTGCCGACTAAAATAGCACTTCTGCCGACTGAAACTCCAAATAGAATTTCTGGGGGGTGTGACAAGCCCCCAACCCCCCCCCCCCCGTAGGTCCGGCCCTGAGCTTATACCTTCAACAGAAACACTTGAAATCAAGTTTTGAAATTAACATTGGCGCAGCACGGATAGAAATTAATCGGAATGTAAACGGGCTTTAAATATCTCATGATTGAATTATTACTGAATTTGATGATATCAGTAATTTACTACATACCATCCTTCGAATCCATGCTCGTCACAAAATGCAGTTAAATAAGATTTATCATACTCAACACCATTCAAGTCACACTGGAAAACAAAATTAAAGGTAAACAGCCACTTGGTTGAACGTCACATGGACCTATTAGAGCTCGACGTTCAGAACTCGGTAGCCAGAGTTTCAAAACGTTTTACACCTTCCTTCCGGTAGGATTTTGGGTTTTTCCAACCTTCTTCAAGATAACTAGAAATTTTCCGACATGCAGGCTTTTACCTGGGTAGGTTTTCCAAGTGGTCATTGCAATACTGCCATAGTCTGACTGAGTGCGCGCTGACTGTCGCTACTAAGCCTGACTAGTCTAGTACTTATAGTTTTGCAATGTTTTATTCAGTGTTGCACTTTCCACCTTCCTCAATGCCAGTAAACCTTCCTCACGGGTGGTATACACACATGCCCGCAGCTTTTTTGCAATCCTGCAGCTTGCAGCAATTGTTAATACCTTATTAGCTAAGAGAATAATCGGTATCGGTTCTTCGTCTTCAGTCACAATATTCTTGATTAAATCATTGTACCACTATGTGCCAAGGAAACGCATTAGTTAAATCACTTCAGAAGATAAATGTTCTTACTCGTTCTTGAATTCAAATACGTAGGTTAATAAAAATTCGGTCAGGTAATTCTGCAATGATGCTGAGCCCATGGCTAAACCTCAACGGAATCTTATGGTAACTAAAGCCCCGTACAGACGGACAAGTTTTATTTGTTCGTGTGTACGACAAAAAATGACACGTTTTCCTTGACAAGGAGCCTTGTTTAAAAGCTGGTCATCCCAACAAGGAAAAATTGATCGAAAAAACTTGTTTGCCGACTGCCGTAGCAGCCGTACACACGAACAAATGGACTCGTCAGTCGTCAAGGAACTTGTCAAGGAAAACTTGCTCGTCTGTATGTATGGGGCTTAATTAGATTGCAAGCTATAATGTAGTCATGTTATTGAGTTATAAAGTTGTCTATTCGACAATAGTACGCACTCTATCAGTCAATAAACGATATTTTTCGTTAGATGACGCTACTCCAAGTACCTCCACACCAGGCAAGCAGCTGAAAAATAACCTGACCGCGGTGGAAATCGAAGCAGAGACCTTTTGTTTGCTACTACAACTGACTGAGCAACGATAGTAAATCGGTTCGAGTAGGTGTCATTTTGGAACTGAGTCTACTTCCTTCAATAGACTAGACTCAGTTCCGAAATATCACCTACTCGAACCAACCTGACCTCGCAACGCAACCTCGTTCCCAGGCTCTTCCCTCTTGTGTAGGAAAGACCCTGGTAGGAGCTGGTCACGTGATCTGCTTAAATCTAGCAGATTTTTAATTAGCGTTGTTGTATCGTGTTGGGGAGTGGGTGGAAAGGAGTAGTTGACCTCCGCTAGGTGTACAGTTTTGTCAACCTCGTTCCCAGCAAAATGACGTAACAACGCTAATTATAAATCTGCTAGATTTAAACAGATCACGTGACCAGATCATACCAGGGTCTTTCCTCCACAAGAGGGAAGAGCCTGGGAACGAGGTTGTTTGACCTCGTAGCGCACTTGGTAGAGAGCTGGACTATAGTAAACCGAAGGTTGCAGGTTCTATATATTCCAACCGCTGTCAAGCAATTTTTCAGCTTGCTCGGTGTAGAGTCACTCGACGTACCATCATCTAATGCAAATTAACCGAGTTTTAATCCCACAAATATTATTTCAAATAGAAATAGAAAATTATAGCTAACCTTTAGTACAGCAGTCCAAGTGTCTGGCCTGTCCCACAAAAAATACAAAAGCAAATTATTAGTTCAAACTTGACATCATCCAAATTTATAAATATATTAAAGACAGAAACGAATCATGCAAAACAATACAGAAATCTGATAAAAATATATTTAGTAAACATTGTCTCACCTGGACAGGTCATACACAATAAATGCTGCCATCCTGCAAAAGAATGGCATTTATTGAAGTATAGGTGAAAGAAAATTTAATAGTAGAAGGTGCTAGTAGATGACTCGAACGGAAATTTATATACATTTAAGACGAAAATTAATATACATTTATGTAATATTTAAAACACGAGCAGGAGTGTTTTATCAGATATAAAACGCGAGGCGAAGCCGAGTGTTTTATATCTGATAAAACATGTTCTGTGAGTGTTTTGAATAGCTTAAAAACGATCACCATTTGGTAAGTTCATTGGCGTAGTAATTTTGAAAAATAACGTTGTCTAAGCCGAGAAAATCGAAGCTAAAGTTTATGTAAATCAGGAGGATTTTTTATCACATATAAAACCACGATACGGTTATGATTTCTTTTGTGTTTTCTTCATTTACAAGTACTATTTTAGACCATCTACTAACACCTTCTACTATTATCCTATCGAACGAGATGCCAAGAAAACAGAAGTAAATTTACTCTTCGTGTTCATGTATCTTAGTTTTTTCTCCTTATTTCCTCCTTTCCTGGCTGCGCCTTCCATCGTTCATCCAGTTATTCATTATTTTTAAGCTGTTGGTTTAATTACCTTCGCCAGGACGAGTTTGTTTTCACCTAGGTTTGTTTGTGTGTGTGTGTGTGTGCGCGCGCGCGCGCGCGTGTGCGTGTGCGCGTGCGTGTGCGTGTGCGCGTGTGTATGTGTGTGTGTTTGCCTGTTAGCACGATAACTAAAAAAATATCAAAAATATAAAATTGTCTATGCCATATGCCAAGGGCAAATCGATTAAATTTGGATGAAAATTGGATCAGAAATTTACAAATGTTTCTCTTGCTTTCCTGGGTTGAAAATAATTGAATGCATAATTAGGGTATGAATAATTTATGCATGATTACTTGACTTTATTTTCTGGCGGAGACCACAGTCTCTGAGTGCCCCTAGAGTGCCACTGACAATTTTAGTTTTTATTTATGTAAATAATAGCAACATATGTACATGTTTGATCCACGCAATTAATACTCACGCATATTTATAATAGACTCTGGTCATGTGACCATATCGCTCGTGACCAGCCACATCCCTAGATATCCATAAAATAAATTTAATGATAAGTGCTAACCATTTAAACGGCCTGGGGCCGGTTGTATAAAAAAGTAGTTAAAGTTAACTATAGTTAGTGCGAAAGTTAACCAATCAGAATCGCGAATTTTACAGTTAACTACCATTTAACTACAAAACGGGTAGTTAAAATGTAGTTAAGACTTTTATACAACCGGCCCCAGCCCTTCTATTTTTAAGAAATATTTGCTATAATTTTAAAAATCATTGACCAGCACAGTAGTGTAGGAAATAAGAGTATGAAAAATTTTACGTTATACGACAAAGCTTTTGTTCCAAATTGAATCCTACCAGAGTTGAAGATGTATTCTTGATTTTGAATCCCAATGGACGACTTTCAATGCAAAATCAGCGCCTAACGTTGGTGCGTAACAGGATAAAAACTGACCTAGAGAGAACAAATCAGAGCAAATAGTATGGTTGTTATTTGCATCCCTTCTGTCAAATGGACCTGGATTTATTGCCGTCCCTGGCAGTAAATAATGTGCAAGGACATGAATGCCAATGAAAAATCATTTCTGCCTTAAAATATTCCGGGTCTGATCAGCGCGTGCGTCGTGTTTAACTGTGCGCGTCAACTTTTTTTGCAATAATCAGATCATTTTTGCAATAATAGTAGTTCTCATTCTATTCTATTATGACCTCCAAATTAGGTGACTCTTTAATATGAAAAGCATAGAAAATCACCATGCACTTTATAAAAATTACAGGGCAGCAAAAATACTCATCCATTTCTGCAAAAAATGCGCCTCCATATTAAATGCGCCTCCAGTCAGCTTTAAAAGTATGTCTCCATGCGGGCATCTAGAATATAATTGCCAGAATCTAAAACCATTTATTTATACCAATTATTTTAGCTGACTACCTACCTTGTGTATATCGACGAATAATTGAAGTCTACTTGCATAAAACAAAATGATAACAATGTTGAGTTAATTTGAGTAATTGTCGGGCAATCTGAGAACCAAACTTCAACATCATTGATCTTACCTTTCCTACAAGAAGAATATACCATTTAATAAGAAACCATGCATGCAATAAGGCAAATTGGGCGTGACAAGGGAGGGAACATTGCAACTTAATGGGTTAATAATTACATGTATTGTGCCTTCTAATTGTCTCTTTGTTGCAGTTCTTATTTTAGTTCAGTATAGTACTTAGTTGTCTATTCCGGGCAGTCACAGGAAGTAATTAGTGGGGACCCCAAGTGGGAGGTTCAAAACTTCCCAATAAGCCGGAAAACTTCAGATGGGAATTAAATTTTAAATTGACCCTTGCTTTGTTTACATCTTGTTGGCAGGCAAATTTTCATCATATAATAGAATATGAATTCAAAACGCATCGAAATAACAAAGCGAGCTTTTCAAAAACTCTTTTCCACCAGGAAAACGTAGACAAGGCAAGACCAAGCGGTATATTACATGTTTTCCTGTCACGCGTTTTCATTACACTCGTATTAAAGTTTAAATACCATTTAAGACTTAGGCTTAGCAAAGATAAGTGTGCATTTGGTGAGGTTATTAATTATGACACTGGCGTAGGAACCACGGAGGCTGGGGGGGGGCTTGAGCCCCGATAACATTTTGCACAGGGGGACTAAGCCCCCCTAAAAATAGCTAGATTAAGTTTGGAAATATTTTCCCTATATAATATGTTTATATATATAGATATCATTGAAACGATGGCCTAATTATTTGAGATAGTTCTTGTTTAAAAAGCGCGAGCTCTTTTCCGTCGTCAGGTAGTTCAATTATGCTTAATATTCTGGCGATTATTGTCCCCACAAAGTCATCCAAACCACCAAAACTGATTATGAAGCAAATTTTTCCCGATCAATTTTCCTGTCCAAGTTATTCAATTCGGCGCCAGAAGGTGCAGGAATTTCGCGGGAGAGCATGCATGCCCCCGGATCTCCTATGTTTCAGCCCCCCTAAATTCAAATATCTTCCTACGCCATTGAATTATGATATATATATTATATAATTTACGACATTAGGATATACACTTTTCCGTGCGCAGCGTACGTGTTAAAATGTCTAATTGGTCTAATTCCAAATCTAATTCCAGAATTGGTCTGATTCCGCGATCACGCACAGAATGCGCGGTCGTACTGTTCAGTTTGGAATTCTATTTAGAGCTTGATATTCTAATTATATAAACGATTTTAAGGCACTAAAGGCAGCCAAATAAACAAAATTTATTGAGTAGAGTTAATAGGAAATTGCGTGTCACGAAACATTTCTCGATTTCGTAATACTGAGTATTACCGATGATATACCAATCAAGCAAGTAAATTTTGTTTATTTGGCTGTCTTAAAATTAATCGTTTATATAACAATATCAAGCTTCAAAAGGAACTCCAAACTGAACAGTGTACACGATCGCTGGTGCATGACGGGCTGCCTATGATCACGTAGGCCCGTTTACACTATAGGCCTACGCACGATTTTTGGGACGGCACGGATCAAAATGGTACGCATACAAAATTTACTCGTTCTAGCTAAGCCTACCTAGTAGATAATCCTAGCACGGGTAAATTTGGTAAGTGGTGCCGTCCCAAATAGTGAGCGTAGTCGTAGTGTAAACAGGCCTGTCAAATGTCACTACCTGCATGGGCAATATTCAAAACATTGCCCACAATTGTAACTAATTATTAAAGTACTTAAATAATCTGGATATACACTAACCTACTGATACTTCACCGACAACCAAAATTTTGAAGCTGTATTCCAGCTGTGCATCATCAAAATCTTCGGACATGTTGAGTCGACATGACATTCAACAATCAACACACATCACAAGACTATATGGTTCAAAGTTTGAGATTCTTGGAATAATTATGTCGCAATTAACATTGTTGGAATGTTTTGGCCAAAGTTGAACCCTGTCAGAGGGGGTCAACTGCTCTCCCTCCCCCCCCTCCCTCCCCAGTTGTATAGTTGTGCATCATTGCACCAATCGCCATATTAGAAGATTTAGTCTTTTCTACAATCCTATTTAACAAATTATCAGAGCTTTATGGCTGTAGACAAGATTTTACAAATGGAACTATATCAAGTACAGATACTTTAGATTCTGCACGTCATGAGCTACGTCACTACGGAGTCCTTCGTTTAAGATCAGTGGTCCTTCGTTCTTGACTGATGACGTTCTAGAATCCAAATCAAACTCAGGGTTCTTTCCCTAATTTGAGTAAAAATTTTAAGGATATTTTAATTGTCTAGTGTCTTTTGTATATATGTATAAATCCTGCGTGTACAAAATAGTTTTATATACTTTGTATTCTAATGTTTCTCAGGAACCTTCTGTAAAACTCTATTTGTGATGTTGGTTTTCCTGAATAAATATTATTATCATTAACATTCATTCATTCAATTGTGTCATAATGAATTGTGTCGAAAAACTCAATCATACAATACTGCTTATATATTTGCTGATTGTGCAACCCAGTGACTGGTTGTCCATTCCGGTTCAGTTGAGGTTAAGTTCTTATATCATGATTACAAAATCTCAATATATATTATTTTTATAACACCAATGATTTTAAACACACCCAGAAGACTTGCATGATGGAAAATTTCAATTACAAAATTTACTATGAAAAAGTCTTCTGTCAAAACATTAAGTGCGCGAGAATTATTATTATTATATTTAACCAGGACACCCACATCACTAACGTGTTTTCAGTGGGGTCCTGCATCTTATAATTATTTACAATATTTACACACAACAATAATAGACATCTTTACATTAACAACGATAATGGAAAACGAACGATTAATTTGTATTATATAACATTAATGTTTTATTAAAATAATTCAATCATTAAGAAAGGTAAAACGGGATAATTTGTTCTCCTTGTTTGTCATTTTAATTCCAGAAAGGAAGTTGTCGATGATTCGGTGATTGTTGTGTAGGATTGATTGAATGATTGATTGAAGTGTAAACCACTGTCGAAAAATTGTCGGTTGTTCAATTGATTTGGAGCAGCTCTACGAACACATTCCAAATTTTCTTAGATCAGCAACACCTCTTATGTTCTCGAACAGTACTCCCTGGTCTGTGTGTATTATCGTCCTCCGCAGCTCGGAGAACCGTCACGGGTGAAACTGGGGCAGGACTCTCTGCCCTGTACCATGGTGTGCCTGGACGTATGCGTTCTTTTTGAGGTCGCTTTGAAAGAATTGTCGAAATCATGAAGTTCATTGCAGCTTCTGAAAATATGGAATCAAAATTTGTCTGTGACTACCAATGGTTCGCGCGCAACTTGTCTCAACCATAGATATCTTAAATACACTAGATAGTGCATCTAATTATTCCGCAAGTCAAAAATTGAAGCCGTGACTGCAGTCTCAGGTCGTTCCCATGAAATGATAAGATTCGTATATTTTTTTATTTCTTAAACAGCGAACTTAAACATTCGGTTAAACCTATCCCAAATATTCAAATCGGTTAAACCTATCCCAAATATTCAAATCATGAAAGTTATTGGTGTCTTTTAAGTGTTTATTAGCGAGTGGGAACGAGCAATATGGCCGCCATCCATTCAAATGGGGAAAACCGCTGAAATATTCCTGGCTTCAATTTTATTAAAAGTCTAGTAAAAGAGATGCGCTATCTAGTGTATATAAGATATCTATGGTCTCAACATAACAGGTTGCTTACAAATTGCATCTTGTAAAACTAACAGCGCTTTTTCTTGTGAGAATTGTTATTGTAAAATTAAAGTCTATGATAGTATCAGTTGTTAAAAGTTGCTCCAGAAACGGTAGATACTTCATCTTATGCTGCTATAATGGATCCTGACTCCAGCTCTGATCCTAACCTCTAACCTTAGAGGTGACGTGAAAACCTAATCTAACCTCGAATGTAACCAAAGGCAGGGGCGGCTTAGAGGCGGCGTGGCTTAAAAATATGGCCCGGGAAACCTTTCGCTAGGGGCCCACTGCTCATATTGGGAGCGTTGGGGGGCGTGTCATTTGCTGAGAAGAAAAATAGGATTAAATACAAAATTAAATTTTTGTTCATTAAATATCAGTGATTTATCCCAAATATTTAATGAAGGGCCCAAAACTTTATAAACATTGTAGACCTTTGCATGCTTGGGGCCCACAATTGCCAGATTTCCGGGAGCCCACCACGCCGCCTCTGACCAAAGGCTTAATAGGGCGCGTCTGGCAGCCACCAAACGACCCATGTCTGATCACAGAGCACAGCTAAGGTGGAGGGGTTAGTTTTTGGTGAAGGATGAAGACCGGACTACACGACACAGGAGATAATCAACGGAACTTTACTTAACATAAGTTTTCAAGCACATTTTCAAGCTAATTATTGCTTATGAATTAACCAAATTAAGCTTACTGCACCTACCAATATTACTGTTCGTCTTGGCGGAGACAGGAAACCTTAAAAAGATACATCAATCACCCTAATGCACCATAGGTCATTGGTACTAAAGTTAAGCATCGTGAAAATCATAGCTATATAGTATATGGCAATTTCCTTAGAAAGTTAATTAAGCATGGACGATGCCAACGTAAGGACGATGGCGAAACAAATTCGTTGAAATATGTTCTGGTTGAATTGTATGGAAATTATTGTCATGCATGAACCATTATATCGTGATGGGGTGGATATTTTCAGTATTGGTTAAATATTATATGATACCAGTCGGTAGTTTACTACATACCATCCTTCTAATCCATGTTCGTCACAAAATGCAGTTAAATAAGATTTATCATACCCAACACCATTCAAGTCACACTGGAAAGCAATATGTAAACCATGTGGTTGTTAAAAAAATTAGTAGGCAACGAAATTTCAAACACGAGTTAGTGTGCATAAGAGTCATAAAACCGTGCATGTGTGTGAATATTCCACAATCGTTATACATATTATACCCAACACGTGCAGGGATCGATCCAGCTTGATCTGGTAGGGTGGGCTGACCGGGCGCTGGTGATAAATCAGGGCGTGACCATCGACCAAGGCTGGATGCATCATCACCGAGGACTCCCGGCAAGGTCGAGGGGTTGTGCTTGTGAAAAAATATGTTCCCTAGATGGTCAAAGAGCCCCCCCCCCCCAAGGCCCAATATTCTATTTTTGTTTTATAATAGACAATTTGCATCATAGACTAATTTTTGATCTAGGCAAAAAAAAAGTATATTGCCCGAAAGAACATAATAAAATTAGTAAAATTGCAAAATGTTGTAAAAATGCGGAAAATAGTCTTGCAAAGTTTGCAAATTTTGTATACTTTTGTATTACGTGCGGAAAATCCTACCAAATTTCGGCCCAAATGTGGTAGGAATTTCCGCACGTAATAACGAAGTATACAAAATTTGCAAACTTTACAAGGCTGTATTTTCCGCATTTTACAACATTTCGCAACCAAACTTTGCAATTTTACTAATCTTATTATGTTCTTTGTAGCTGTTGTGATTGATTCCCTTCTCTTTAGTCTATAATGCAAATTGTCTATTGCCCTGCCAAATCCAAAATTTGGATTTGATATGGAAATTGGTACCCCTTCTACACCCCTCTTGGCCAAGCCTATCGGGTGCGCACCCCCCCCCCCCCATGCACCCTCCCAGTAAATCCTCCCCTGGATTTCGTTACAGTTACACTAAAGTTACCTTGTTAGCTAAGAGAACAACCGGTATTGGTTTTTCGTCTTCTGTCATAATATTCTTGGTTAAATCATTGTACCACTATATGCAGAGACAACTTTATTTTTTTCAGTAAAATCGCGCCACAATACTTCAGTTGGTGCGCAAACCTTTTAAAACATTACTAATAGTAATAGCATGAATAGTCAGTGGCGGACACTTCGCGAAATATTGGGGGTGCGAACTTAGGTTGCCAACATATAACCACCCTTTTGTTGCTGCAAATCTCAGTTCTTAAAACCTTTTTGGCTAACATTTCATCATGATGTAAATTCAGTTAAATTATAGCCTATCAAGGCTTTCGTAGTTGTAAAATTATTGATACAGCTTTGTTACACAGTTAATCAGCTATCATTCAAAGGCTTTGAGAAATATATGGGGGGGGGGCGGTCGCCCCCTTTGGTCCCCTAGTGTCCGCCACTGTGAATAGTATCTACAGTACAGACAATCATACAAAGGTAGAAGTAAAAATGACAAACCTTAAGTACAGCAGTCCAAGTATCTGGCCTGTTCACGACAAAAGCAAATAATTAGCTTACTTCATGATATCGTTCAAATTTATTGCTTTTAATAAGTTAAATTAAAGAACTCAAAAATCATGCAAAACAATATTAAATTGTTAACAAAGCCATATTTAGGGCTCTAAGAGCTTTAAGGCCTATTTAATTGAACGAATTAGATTCGACAGTAGTGCATCGTATGAAATGAATTAAATTCGTCTGATGAAATAAATTCGTCCAACTATGATTCGTCCAAGACGTTTTATGCGTCATGGTCAGACGGATACAACATCTGTAGCGCGTCTACGTTTCCACACGACGTCGTACGGTCATGTCGAATTAAATACATCGGAATTATGTTAATGCGAGTTTCTACTTATGGTTCGTATTAATTTGTAATCCATGATGGCTTCTTATGAATTCAATTCGTCTTTTGAAATGAAACCATGTTAAACTCAACTAATCGACGAATTTAATAGCGACGTATAACCTTGTGAAGACAACCAGGAAAAATAAATAATTGTCAATCATTATAATGTAATGCAAACAGAAAATGCTAGCAACCTTTTAGGATCAAAACGTTTGACATGTGTCATCTACTGTGCGAGGCTCAACATAGAGTTGGAATGTTGGACGCAGGGGGAGAGAATGCAGATGTAGACACAGAAAGGTGTGAAAGGCAGAAACTCAAGACAACGAGACGAACAAGACAAAAACGAACACACCAAGAACGATCCCATGTCAATAAAAGTTATATACACATTCGGTGTTGCTCACTTTAAATAAAAGACTCGTTAACAATATAAACAGAGCACACTGATAAACTTTACAAAGCCATGTTACAAGGCGCAACTTTGCTGCAACTTGCCGAACACAATTTCTGCACAGAGCCATGTTATGTAGAAATGAACGCACAAAAAGACAGTGAACATGGCCCGCGTTTCACTCCACCGTTATCATTCTCATCATTTCTTTGTTGACTTCTGGGCATGTTTAGCAAGAAACAAATTAAGGCGCTTTCTCAATATATGAGCAACTAACCCTAGCCCTAATCCCCAACCTAACCCTAATAATCCCTAACGCCTATTTCGGTTGCTCATATATCGAGAAAGAGCTCAAATTAAAACGAGATTCATGCTCACAATTTCTCTGCGAATATATACTTTTTACCTAACATCGTTTTGTGTTCGAAATTGCGTTGCAAGTTACAGCAAAAATTGGCTACAGTAAATAGCATGACCTTTAAGGGGCTGTTTACATGAGCCCGGTTAACCGGGCTGGCCCGGTTATAAATTATATTAATTTCCTTTACAAAACAATTTTACTTTACATGAAAACAGGGCCAGCCCGTTTTGCTGGGATCTCACTTGAGTCAAACGGGGCGCCCGGTCACCCGGGCTGAAATTATCCATGTAAAGTCTCCAGCCCGGGTAACCGGGCTAGCAGAAATACCTCGTTTAACACAACGATATTGATCCAAATGGATATTTTCTGGATAGCATTGTATTTCTTAAGTTGTTCTCGTTGCTTAACTAGTTCAACATCGAAAATTTGTCCAACAAAGCATGAATTTGACCATCTTGACAAACCTTACACTCTTAACTCGTAAACATGTTTTTCCCTGCCAATTTTGGCTTGTTAACGTTTCAGCCCGGCTAACAGGGCCAGCTCGGCTAGGCGGGCTCATATAAACAGCCCCTAAATTCGGGGAGTAAGGCGGAACATTGGAGTGGGAATGACTTTGGTTTGGAGAATATGGAATTTTTTGTATTGCTCCACGGAATGAGGAATTTTTTCAAGATGTGATGTTAACATATGGAATTTTTTGGAAAAATAACGTAAATAATGTGTTTTCTGTTTAAATTTTGCACTGGAAATGCGGTAATGTGGAATTTTAAGCTTCAAAATTCTGCCTCACCCTCCGGATTTAAACATATACTTTACAAAACCTATGTTTACCTTGATAGGTCATAGACAATGAACGCTGCCATCCTATTAAAGAACGTTTAAATTTAGTATAGCTGAAAGTGTGTGGTTAGATAATGAACATATCGACGATTTACATAATTGGTTTTTGCTATCGAAAATGATGCAACGTCGGCAAGCACATTTTTGAAAATTTTAAGTACCCAATGGCAATTATAGTTATAATTTAATACGAGATTTAATATTAAATATAATGTGAATGTTAGCCTGCGAGCAGGCTCTTTATACAGCCTGCTCGCAGGCTATGTGAATGTCTGGTTTTGTTCATTGTGCCCCAATTTAATACTGCGCTAAAATATCATGTTTCGGATATAAATTGCGCAAATTAATGACTGAGCAAAAATAAAACAGTTGGTATAAATTTCAGATATAAAAAGCCTACAATTTCTTTAGTAAATAGCTAGTTAACCATGAAAGACATGTTTTGTAAACAAATATTTAAGTAGATACTAACGCATATTTGTAATAGACTCTGGTCATGTGACCATACCGCTCGTGTCCAGCTACATCCCTAGAAATCCATCAAAATAAATTTTATAAAATAAATATCAACCAATAGAAGTATGTTAAAGTGCCACTGACCCCAAAAATTATTTTTGTATATGTGTAATATTTGTATCATTCTGAGAAGAAATGTAATATATCTTTATAGTAAAAATCCTCATCTTGATCAACTTTTTCACTGTCAAAGCTACCGGATATGATGTCATTAGGTGAATTGTAAATTAGTTTTCCTTTGTTTTTTTATGCTAAAATTCATCTAATGACATCATATCCGGAAACTTTGACAGTGAAAAAGTTGATCAAGATGAGGATTTTTACTATAAAGATATATTACATTTCCTCTCAGAATGATACAAATATTACACATAAACAAAAATAATTTTTGGGGTTAGTGGCACTTTAAAATTATGTAAAGATGGAAAATGAATCCTAAAATGCCCAACTCTTCCCCAATGACAACTAAATCCTCTGGCATTAGACAAAGTAAAGTGGCAATTAAAGTAGGGCGTATTAGGACGAATTGTGGCTTAATGGGTTAACGCATCAATGTCCAACAGTCTGCCCTTCAGAAATAATATCATCTGCTTAAACTGAGTTGAATGATCGATATATGAGGGCACATACAATTAGTAGGCTAATTACAAGAGACATTTGCAGATACTCTGTTCAACCTATTATTAAATACCCAGTCTCCTCTTGATGCAGAGTGAAATAATCTGGCATTAAAATCTGGCATGAAGCAGATCGTTAAATATTAACCCATTAACTGGCAGTACCCTACCACTGACGAGTAAAATCGTCTGGCGTTAGACAGAGTAAAATACTAAAGTAGGGCGCTTCTGGGCGCATTGCCAGCTAATGTGTTAACAAGAGACACTGGCAGATAGTTTTGTTAACCCATTAACTGGCAGTACCCTACCACTGACGAGTGGGCAGTACCCTACCACTGACTAAAGTTGGGTGCATCTGGGTGCATTGCCAGTTAATGGGTTAATAAACAAGGGTGTATTAGGGTACATTGCCACTTAATGGGTCAACACATGTATTGGTTTTATTTTGCTATAAGAACATTGTTGTTCAAAATTATAGAAATATTTCTTCAATTAAGTTAAGCCATACCACAATTGAAGACGTATTCTTGATTTCGAGTCCCAATTGAGGACTTTCAATGCAAAATCAGCACCTAATGTTGGTGTGTAAGAGGTCAAAAATTGACCTAAAAGAAAATGTTGGAAATAAAGTATAAATACCCAAAGTACAGAAATTTAAATTTTACAAAGGTGAGGGCACATGCACTAATTAGCTAATTAGCCACTAATTAACCAACATCCCCTTACATTACATAAAATACATATAAAATGTTATACTAATTATTTTACATTAACTACCTACCTTGTGTATATTGACGAATAATTGACGTCTGCTTGCGTGAAAACAAAATTATAATGTTGTTGAGTATTTGAACAATTGTTGGGTGGTTTGATTATAATCACACTGACAACCATCATAAATTTCAACTTCATTGGACATTGACCTTACCTTTCCTAAAAGTAAAATACACCATATTTAAAATCATGCATTATGTACAGGGCTCAAGAAACTCCAAAGTCTGTACATTGTGGTGAATGTTATACAAAATAGCTCTGTTTTGGCACTTTGTTTCTTATTCTGTGTATTTTTTTTCATAGTTTGTCGTGTGAATGCGGAATATATCTGGGCACAAGATTAATTCCAACATAAATACATATTTCAGGAGATCATTGTTATACCATTACAAGCACATGTCCGGCACTTTTGTTTGGATATTTTACCTTGTTTGGATACTGCTAATCGGAATACATACAATCCAAATCTGGGATACTAAATTTCAAGGAGTGATACCAGATTTTAAGGTGCTAGTATCCACTTGGCTACTGGTAAAAAATTCAAATCTTGAGCCCTGATGTAATAATATGATTCCATACAATACTCAAGCATTAGTAGGCCCATATTTTTTGGGGGGGGGGAGGGGTGTATGTGTGCATGCTGCTTGTAAGACTTGCAAAACTAGCATATAATTCTTGTGCACAGTCATGTGGGCTCTGATACCAATAGCATCAGTACCAGTCAAGCTCGCGAAAGGTGTAAGCCACGCCTAATTGTAGGGTTATGCTGAACGTGTGCTTGGGTGATGTATGCACTCTGCAGGGCTCATTAATATTATTTAGTGCCTGCAAGCAAAATTCATCGAATTCAAAATGTGCCTGCAAAAATGCATCGTATTTTAGGTTTTCAGAGCTAAATATTTCGAGAATATCAGGAATTTAAAATGTGCCTGCGCATTTTAGTGATCAGAGTAGAATAAAAAAAGTATAGTGCATTAAATTGCATGAGAATAAATTATACATGCACAATTATGCATTCAGTTCTGTTCAGCTGGGTTCATCCAAATTGTGCCAGAATTTAATTGATTTGTCCTTTGCCTATGGCCATATTTACCTCCACAAATTTCATATTATGATGTTTCATTTTTTGAGTTATCTTGCACACAGGCAAACAAACAACAAACTAGCTAATTATTTCACAGGAGTTTCAAAACTTCCCATAAATAACTTCCCAACTTTATATAAACAAGGCTAAAAATTTTCCCATAACTGAGAACCAATATTAAATGAAGAAATTGAGACAAACAGACTATAACTCCCAAAAGCCCATCAGAATATTAACGAAGGGAGCGTTTTAAATTAAACTTTCTCCCCTCCAGGAAAACGTAATTAAACAAGGTTGAAATATGAGCACATGACATGTTTAGATGTTTCAGGCCTTGTCACTCGTTTTCATTACATTCGTATTAATGTTTAAGAACCATTTAACAGTATCACTTTACAAAGAATAAGTGTGTATTTGTTGAGGTTATTACGAGATATATAACATTTAGGATATCCACTTTTTCGTGCGTAGCGTACGTGTTAAAAACACCAAATTGGAACAAGCTTATACAAGCCTGCGGGCTTGAAATTATGCAGAGTCACGCTCGGAGTCACGAGTTGAAAGGCCCTGTTGATCACACTAGTGACACTACGCATGATTTTTAGCACGGATAAAATGATACCATACCAAATTTACACTGCTAGACTACATATTTAGATAGTCTTAGCACGGGTAACTTTGGTAACGGTGCCATTTTATCCATGCCGTGCGAAATATTCAGAGTCACAGCAGTGTTTATACGTAAAATGCCAACTTGCTCGCAAGGGCAATATTCAAAACTTGCCCACAATGTAACTAAGTATTAAAGTACTTAAATATTAAATATAAATAATTATACACTAACCCACTGATACTTCACCGACGACCAAAACTTTGAAATTGTACTCTTGTACATCGTCAAAATCTTCGGACATTTCAAGGCTTCAAGCCGACATGACATTCAATACACATCGCAAAACACGGCGGTTCTAAGTAATGTCCAAGGGTTAAAATCCAGTAAACTTTCCTGGAATAATTAACATATTGGCAATTAACATTGTTGGATTATTGGTTCAAGTCAACCCATAGATATAATAAGTCAACCCCTCCTGCCAGCCGAGTGCTGCAAGAACGGCCATATTGGAAAGTGAAACAACTAATCCGGGGGGGAATTCCAAGCTAACAGGGCATTCTTTGAATACCTGTCTGCGAAAACCACTGGCGAAAACATAGGGCCATTTATACGGGGGGAAATAAGTCGCGACCATTACATTGTACGTAAAAGGTTTACTTGACATGGTTGATTGACCCACTGGCCACTTTTGGGAAGTATTTGGAAGTAAATATTATATAGAGGGTTCACTCTCTTGGGAACCTTTGAATTTTTGGGGGTCGCGCATATCGCATTACGCATGTTGGCCGCCATTTCTCTGGCCAGTCAATTGCTTTTTCTGGCCAATAAGCACGCCGAACTGGCTGATCCGCCATTTCTCTGGCCAGTAAACTGCATATTTTTGCATAAAAAACCGAGGACACGTTGCACCGCTGAGTGGCCCTTCTGTATACATCTTTATTCTGTGCCTTAAGGCTCTTTTCCACTCATCGCAAAAAACCAACTCGCAAACTCGCTGCGAGTTCTTGCATGTAATTAAAATAAACTGTCGAGCATTGTGATTGGATGAAAGTACTCGCAGCGAGCTTGCGAGTTGGTTTTTGCGACGAGTGGAAAAAATACTTCTTGTAAGCCGGCGTGTCCCCAATATACAATACAATACAACCCAAAACCTGGGTAGTATTCTACAATTTATAATACGCCTTTTCGGAGTTCGCGACGCCATCTTGCCAAGTGGGGCAAATATAATGGTAAAAACATTACCTTGGGGATACTTGTCCCTAGGGTCGTGCTATTGTTGTTCTATTGTGTTTGCCCAGGGCAAAACCCCCCAATTGGACCTCCGTCGGCAAACCGTTTAATCGGCAAAATTTTTTTTTAGCCCCATTGCTGAATATGTTATTATGCGTTTTGGGAAGCACTTTTCGTCAGAAAGCCGGTAGTATTTTACGCAATTTTTTGTGTTTTTTTATGCAGTCCATGGACTTTGCAAGAGTTTATGAATTCCTCGAAATCTGAGATAATCCACTGAATCTTCAAATTTCGAATCGCGTCTCGATGGAACAGCTACGGAAGCCATTCTCAGACAGGATTCTCTACAGAAGCCATTCTTGACAGCCTTCCAGCTGCTCTTGGTTGCTGCATTGGTTGGGGTGCACTTGATGGTTTTCGCATAATAACGTTCATGACTAATATTAGACAATAATGTTCATGAAGAATATTATGTACAAGACCAATGACGCTTATAAGCGCCCTCAGAAAGCAGAGGAGCGCTTATAAGCGCCCGCCATAACTTCCATACAGCCGACAGTTCCATACAGTCGACACGTGACAGTCGACACTAATAGATGGAAAACACCGAGAAAGATGGAATGAATGGAGAATTTAGCGGAAGCTGAATAGATGTTGATAGTGATTGAACAGATGTGTGAAGCCAAAGTCGAGCCCATCATCACACTCGGGCCCCAGCACGACTCTCGGAACTGCCACTTAGACGTAGAGCCAATCGCATCGCAAGAGTTCAAAGCTGTTCAAGATACACAGATCTAGATACGACACAGGATGTACGTTTACGGATTGTTTGGGAGAACTGTGTTTGCCACAATCAAACCTCTCGGAGCCTCCAGCCCGGGAAGAACCCCGTCTTCTTGAAGCCAATGAAGCTCTACAGAAAAAGTTTCACAGAGATCCCGGACATGATCCCGAAAGCACTGATGTCCGAAATGGAAACCTTTGCGTTGCAAAGGAACCACAAAGTGGGATGTTCTTGGGGCCAAGTGTGGTCGCTGGAAGAGCTGAACTGAAATGAAATCGGTAACAGCCAACAGAGCTTCTGCCTTGCTTGCATGCTCCAGCAACTGCTGCCCAGGATGATGAGAGAACTTGAGTAGTTAAAAAATTGTGAAAATCAGCAGATCAAGAAAGAATCAAGAACCATTTATTATTAAACGATATTTATGAACAAATCATTGACCATTGCTCACGCGCGCCCCTAATGTTTGGCAAAATTGTGGCTTGACCCCTAAACACAACAAGCAAAGCCTTCCCCCTGTGTGTTTGCCCAACTTGCAGTGCATTCAGTTTGAAGAATTCTTTAGTGGTGGGGCAAAACGTGGAAAAGGGCCCATGGTCAGGGACCGCGGAGCATTTATTTGTATTGGAGGGACTAAAAATCTCAGAGGTACAATCTCTAAAATGCCATTTCGTGCACTTTGGGGGAGTATTATCACAAAACTTATGTGCAAAATTTGGTCGAACAAAAAACAGCTGACTACCAAATCTACCGATCGTACCTACGCATGCAACGAATCATGAAATGGCCGTCTTCTTTGAAACCCGTCTATCATCCTATTTAGATTACGATCGGAAAATATGCATCCGTGGTTTGTGGCTTATAAGTCTGATCCAGATATTGAACAAGTAACATCTGTAGCATAACTTAAATCACAAGTAACATAACTTAAATCACAATTTGTATGACAAATTATTGGGGGGGGGAGGGCTAACGCCTAACGTCCCCCAGCCACCCCTGCTGCGCTGTCCCTGACATTGGTCCCGTCCTAACTCCTGATGCCACTTTCTTGTGTATAATTATAACAGGACTTTAAGATATATTATTATATTATCAGATTGGTACCAATGATGACCCCCCCCCCCCCCCCTTTGATATAGGAAGTACATTTCCCCCTAGGAAATACCTAATGAACTTCTGTTGGGAAATTTTGCTCCTATAGGAATTAATATAGGAATTTCTATGTTATTTCAATCATTAATATACTATAGGATTTTTTCGTAAGGGTTGTGTGTACTCGTATGTAACTCGTATGTACTCGTATGTTGCTCGTATGTACTCGTATGTTACTCGTGTTTTATTAGATCAGTGGTGTGTACTGGTATGTTACTCGTATGTACTCGTATGTTACTCGTGTTTTATTAGATCAGTGGTGTGTACTGGTATGTTAAGTTACTCGTATGTACTCGTATGTTACTCGTATGTACTTGTATGTTACTCGTGTGGTGTTTTAGTCATGATCCGCGATACGGTCCGCAATATAAGTCTGCAATACGGTCCATTAAACCAATTATTACTGTATTATATTATTATGTACTGAAAAATAATCTCAGGGATTGTAAAAATATAGTAGGAAAATATAGTCGTCTGGTATGTTTATTAATAGAATTGTTGTTTGTGCAAAATGCTATTTTTATCATGTTTTGACAGTTAGGAATTAAAAAAACGTATATTTCCGGTTTTAGAACAATAGCTTCGTTGTGGCCAATCAGATACCAGAATGATATGGATTATACCAGAGCCCCTCGTCGCGCCTCACCCGATTCTCGTACCCAGATTGCTGGCGCGTAAGATGGGCTCTGGAACGAGAATGGTATAAATTTTCGTCACACTGGTGTCCAATCTCTATTCTGTGGCGGTGTTGTAGGGCCACCAATGAAAAATATTTAATTAGATATCGAAAATAGTCAGAGAAATGACTCCCTAAAAATGATTTACAGTGTAACTGGACTTACTTGACTTTATACTTGTTCAATATAACATTTAAATTATAAACAAGCAGCCTAGATCTAGGAAGGATCTAGATGTTTACTTGGCAGGATATTGTGTGGGCTAGAACGGCACGTCATGCCAAACTATTTATTGTCTAAACTATTTGAATACGACAATTACATTGAATACTATTTGAATTGACTTTTACCCATTGAATGCTTTTGCCATACCTCCCGCTGTCACTGTTTTAATACCCGCACATAACTTGCATAGTTTAATTAAAGCACACATCATATGAAAGTTAGTTACTTTGATGAACGCGAAGACTGTCTGTCACCTTTGTGTTATCCTGAAAGTCAGACACGGATTTTTTATGTAAACCTACTTATCTTGCTTACGCCCATCGTGTATTCGTAGTTATCTTGAAACTCAACAATGGAAAGACGATCAATTGCGTTCTACGAGCGATTCCTCGCTTCAGGGAATCGTTATCTGGAAAATAACAAATTGGAGGACGCTGAACGAGCCTTTGCTAGCGCGGTAAGACAGGTCTATATTTTGAAAAACAAAGTTTACGAAACAGCACTCGCTCTTAGAGGATTAGGTTTTGTCTACAAAGCTCGCGGAAGCATTCACAAAAGTGGTGAAGATTTGGTCAAAGCTTCGGGGCTTTTTATTGCTTCGTTGACTCGACTGCAAAAATGCAATGCAGAAAATGAGAAGAGAGAAAATGTCAAAACTGATTTAGACTCCGAAATTCTTCATTTACAAGAAGAGATAAGCAATGTTCACACGATGTTTATTGATGAAATACTTCAGTCGCAGCAGAATGACAGCAGGAGCGATTTTCAAAAACATGAACAGTACAAAGAATCTCTTCAAAATATCCGCGAATTCTGTCAATCGAAAATGAGCACCTTAGATGATATGCCTCCGCTTGACCCAGCTGTAAGAGATATCAGTGTTGAAAAGGAAAGAATAGAACATACACAACAATTGTATGGAGACATATCGAAATCAATGAAGGATTTAATTACATGCATGGTAGATGATTGTATTCAAATTATGTCAAGTCCTCCGTGTAAATTTTGTATACTTGGCCTGGGTTCAACAGCAAGGGAGGAAGCTACGCCATACTCTGATTTAGAATTTTGTATCCTTGTTGAAAAGAACACGGACAGTGTCCTGCAGTATTTTACCGACTTCACAAACCTTCTTCATTCGAAAGTTGTAGAACTTGGTGAAACTGTTCTTCCTAGCCTGGGAATTAGATCATTGAATGATTACTATTCCGGAAGCAGAGAGGGTGATTGGTTTTATGATGATGGTCGAAGAGGTTTTTCGTTTGATGGAGCCATGCCTTGGGCAAGTAAAACGCCAAAAGGACGAGACGAGACGTTGAATAAGCCTTGGATACAGTCACTGATTAAAACTTCTAAGGATATGGCTGACCTTCTTACGGAGACATCTATCTTCAAAGAGGGATACCATCTGGCTGATGTGCTTTCTACCTGTTCTCCAATTTGTGGAGATTGTTCATTGTTCGAAAACTATAGCGTTTTTTTGAGAGATCACTTACACGAAACTGTAAACAATTGCAACTCCGCAGAGGTTGATTTCGAATCCACGTATCATATAAATCCAATGCCTTGGAAAGAGAGAATTTTACAAGAGCTGGTTGAAGTAAAAAATAAATATCATAATATTCTTGCGGACTACATAAGAAGACCAGGTGAAAGTTATGCAATGAAAACAGATATCTACAGATTTCCTAGTCTTGTTATACAGTATGTAGGGAAGTACTTCGATGTTCAATGTTCTTCTTCGTGGGTAACGATCGATAGGTTGCTGTCTGCAGAGATTATTAGTCCAGAAGGAGCTCATAATTTAAGAACTGTGCTTGGTATAGCCGCAGAACTTCGATTGAGAACATATTTAAGCAATCAGTGTCAAAGTGAGTATTTCAATGCCCTTTCCCAAGATCTCCCTGATAATCTATCATTGTTACTACAGAGGTTTTTCTTTACTGTTGTACCACTAGAAGAAGCTATCAACAAATTGCATTCTGAAAGTTTAGATAATGTGATGAAAATCTCTGAATTATACAACGATAACCCAAAAACAAAAGCACGAATGTACTTACAATTTAAGGAGTACAACAAAGCTGAAAAGATCCTCAAAGACATGCTTGTAAACGCGCATGATTCGTCCTCGAACATTGCTGAAGATCAAGAAATTGCCGAAATTTCTAAAATGCTTGGGAATGCTTTGGTTTTGCAGGAAAATGTAGCGGAAGCGATTAAATACCGTAGAAAAGCACTAGAAATTAATGAACGAATCTACCAGCTTGACCCGCAGACATCTATAAACCAACAACGTCTTGGGAACAGTTATTCAAACTATAGTAACGCTCTTAAAGAATTAGGGGAAATCAAGGAATCTTTATCTTATAGACGTAAAGCTCTAGAAATCCAATATTCGTTGCTTAAAGAAAATTCAACGGCAATGAATCAAATTCTTTATTTGCAAGATGTCGCTGATGTACATTATAATTTAAGTGTAATGTTTATTACCGAGCATAGTTCATCTGGTAATGTTCTAAACTTGACCATAGCCAGGCATCATTGTCTACATGCACTGGATATTGCTAACATCTTATTTGAACAGTACAATATAGCTTATGACAATCACGTTTCATTGTTACGTGTTCAAGGTTCATATTTTTATAAATCAGAAAAATGGGAAATGTCTGTCAAATGCTTCGATGACGCTCTAGAATTGCTGTATAGGCACAGAAAATATGATATTTTTACAGAGAGAGAGACAAATCTGCTAGGTATTATTGGAATGATAGCGATTGAGATAAGAGATTTGGAGAAGGCGAGGTTTGTGCATAACAGAGCTTACGAGATACTGACTCACATCCATGGAGCGAATGATGCTGATTCTTTGGCTAAATCACTTAATAACCTTGGACGTGTCAAGGAACATGAGGGGAAGTACGAGGAAGCTCAGGAGTTTTACATTCAAGCTAGGGACATGAGTATAAGGATTCATGGTAAGCCGGATATTAGTTTCAGAAAAGATGTTATGAGGATGGGTCTTAAGAAAATAGATGGGTCTGCTAAGATGGTTATAGCTAGTTATAAGTTACAACAAAGATTCTAGCATATACCGTAAATCCCGACAGGTTTATCAATGTATATATTCACGTATGTTTGTCGAGAGAAGTGGGCTTATCAATTTAATCATTACTAGTCAAATATGAAAACCTTTAAGCTAATAATCGTTCAGGATATTTAATAAATCTATTCAGTATAGATGTATTTCTTTTTTATGAAGGGGAGGAGTTAGTAGAGAGAGAGAGAGAGGGAGGCGAGAGAGAGGGTATTCACTATCCGGCGGAAATCACAATATCGTGCATGAAAGTACCAAATGCATTGTCTGTGTCCTTCACTGATCTAGACTTTCCATCTGGCGGACATAATTCTTGACATTTCTGAACGGACAAGGAAAGTAGATGTGCCAGTTGTTTCAAAGCAAGATTAGCGCTAACCCTGGGTTAACATGTTTTTTCTTAGTTTAAGAACAACTACAACATGTTTTTTTCTCACTGTCCGTGATCGGACATGTCCCGCTAATAACGGTATGCAGGTTGTACACACGACTGCATAATTATTCTGTACGAACACTCATTATCACGTGCGATCTTTGCATATTTATTCTACATTATCACTTATTATCACGTGCGACCTTTGGATGACTTTGGTCAGTGCTTGGCCAGTGACCTTGACCTTGGCCACAAAAGTGCGCGAATTTCTGTGCTCATATATAAGAAAGGCCTCTGAGTATGAGCTACAACAAATAGTTTGACAGTCTGCGGCACAATGGACAGAAAAGTGAGAAAACAACGCAAGGCAGAAAGGGCAAAGCGTAACTACCGAAAGCGAAAAGAGGAGCTCGCCAGCTCCACTTTAGCCACTTCTTGCGTTCCTCTGTGTCCATACCATGTACTTGATCGAGATGATTAGCTAGTGAACCAACGCGATAGCCTTGGCAACAATATTTATCTCCGAAAATCAGTACGATTTCGCATTCGCCTAGCCCCCTTTTCGCCCTTTTGATGTGTATGAATTTCCATGATATTTTATTATTGCGCATCTGTGCGCATGCATACGGACCAATAAACTTATCGGAACTGTGCGCATGCGTATGGACTAATAAACGAAAATTTCCCATAATCATTGACCCACCCATGGAAAGGATTTGCCTCCCCAGTAAAGCCATTTCTGCCCCCGAAGTGCGAAGCAGAATTGCTCATGATTGCTGTCAGGATTGCAGTTGATTTACTTGATAATGAGATTAACTTATAACTATACGATTATAGCTACAAAGAGTTGAAGTTATTGTTAATTTTACAAAATCTCTCTTCTGACTCGCGCGTTCGCCAAACCTCGACGGCTTATATTTTTCGTTCTGCCTTTTTTCCCTTTTTGCCCCCCCCCCCGCCTCCAGTGGAAATGCACTGCTTCGTCTGACATGCCCCACACGACTGGCATTGCCCACAACTGTTCTGTTAAGCTTTTATAAGAGTTTGCAGCAGAATCTGTTTCGTGCTGTCTTCAAACTGTGGGCTTTTTCGAAGGTTGCAAGGTCTGATTCTTGTGCTTTTTCGAAGGCCGAGAGGATCTCCTGGTTTGTTTCAAACAAAAAATTATGTTTCATAATTGGCTTCAGACTAAATTGATTGGTGGGGGCTTGTGTACTCGCTACTTTTGGCCAACGAAAATATAGACTTTATACTCAGTTCTTTTATTTTTAAGCTCTCCAACTTTGCTGTGCATACTTGTCAATTAAACCTCATCAGTGCGAAATGTTTGCCCCAAGTTATCAGTTGAATTGTTGTTTTATTATCGCCTTTGAAAGTTCATAACTTCTGGTCAAAGGGCCCAGTCAACTTGGGCAGCAAGCCCATATTTTCCTTCAGTGGTGGGGCACTAGGTACGGTATTGCCCAACACGCTACGGCATTAAAAAATGCCCAGCCCACTTGGCAAGATGGCGTCGCGAAGCCCGAAAAGGCGTATAGGTCGTGTAGTTTGAGTCAGAAGTTTAAAACCACCTGAAACCTGGTCGTCTACCATACTTGATCGTGTAGCTCAGTTGGCATTGCAACCTCGTTCCCACTTCACATTACTGCACACGTAAAAATCTCACATTTTGTCAACAAGATGTGTTCGCAACAGATTTGTAGCAAACTTGTCAACAAGTTGTAACAATGTTTTCATTTACTCATTTTATCAAGTTGCTACAAGGTTGTCACTCACAACCAGTGCTCACAACTTGTTAATAAGTTATTGAATTGCAGGACGATAACAAGTTGTTGGAACAACTTATAACAAGTCTGTTCGGAATCAACAACCTTGAAGCAAGTTGTTAACAAGCCGTTGACAACTCAGTGTCAACAGGCTGGGAACAAGCAGTGCGAACATATATCCTGTGACAAGTTGTTGAAACATCATTGCTACAATTTAGTCTGCTGCAGGTTTGTTACAACTTGTGCGTTTTTGCGTGTGTAGTGTATAGTATTTGAAAGGCCGCGTGTTTGAAACCCAGCCACCATTATTCCATTCTCTTTATTCTTACTCGCAGTCTATCAGAAATCATGGGTGTTGGGCCGGACTGAGGTAACTGCGTTACCTGCAAGTGACTGGAGCTAACTGCAAACCTGGGTCAAAAGGTACGTTGTGCACGCTAGTATAGTAGAAATAGTATACTTTATCAGACATGAGACACTGAGAGAGTGAGGGACAGTAATTGTTTAAAACTTTGAATTTAAGCTCAATAGACAATAAGATAACGCTTGTAATGAGATTTACCTATTTTGAGGATTTTCAATTTCGTATTTCAATTTTAGTTCTTACAGAGTATTAAAAGTACAAACTTTAAATTATCAATATAAATACTAAATAACATTCTCTTTTCCATTTTCAAACTTTGTGTGGTTTGACTATATTTTCCTGTTCTGTGGCCAAATTTTATTTATCAAATCTCAAGCCGTCAAGCCAAAATTGACTTTCTCAGGCCTAATTGTTCAAAAAGTTTCCCCGGTGTCCTGGTCCCCGCCGCAATGCTATGCGGTCCCAAACCTGCCCCGGCTGCTCGCTTCACTCGCAAGGCTAAATATACAGGCATGTCAGAAATTCGATCCTTTCTTTCCTTTTCTAAGATTCCTACTTGATACAAGACTGAGGAAAAAGAAAACCTAGTTAGTTATAGTTATTCCACTTATAAATCTTTACATTTAAAAAAACACAAATATTAATAATAAAGAGAGAGAGAGGGAGAGAGAAATATAAATCGTTTACATTTATTGATAATATCACTAGAAATTTTACACATCGCAATCCAAGGACTAAATTACGTGTCAAATTTACATAAAAATATATATTTGAAATATATAGATATATTCATAAGACACACACTTGGCTTCATTTTGTCAAGTAAGATTGATACCATTTTACTGTAGCTCTAGACCTTGAATTCCAAACTGCCCATACATCTTCCTTAATAAGATTTTGTGATCAATAAAGAGTCAAAGGCTTTCCTGATATCAATTGATATTAATCCGGTTAGTTCCTCATTGACATTGTCCATATTTTCTATTTGAATTAGTAGGGATAATGTTGAATGTTTTGATCGAAAACCTGATTGAAAGCTGGAAGGTAGGGAGTTATTTATCAAGTATTGATACAACTGTCCGAATACTACTTTCTCTCAGCACTTTGTCTTTGCTGACGATATTTGAGCTTGTCACGCTGTGATCTGCCACGTAGAAAATCGACAATCCAATTTACGACTGTGGAGTGTGGGTTTGATCAGTCCAAGCCTTGAAAAGTTTGGCAATCAAAATATTGTGGTCCACTAAATCAAATGCTTTCCTGTAATCTAGAAGAGCAACCTTTACGCATGAGCCAGTTCCATCTGTATACTCTAGCTTCGAACCTGTGATGTGGCATCGAGAAGAGAGCAAACGTAATCGAGGAGTCATAACTTTTAACAAGGTAAGTTTTACTTCCTGCTCTATGACGCATGCTTCTGCAATTTTTGACAGAGTAGATGCCACGAAAGTTGGCCTTAGGTCCATATTAAAATCCTCAATCCTAAGGGCCTTTGGCAAGGGAACAACATCTGCATGCCAATTTCCATGCACGTGGAATTTCGAATTCTCAGATATTGGCGATGGCATATGCAGGAGACAATATATCGCGGAGTATTCTTGTAGTACCGAGATCTATTGGTAGTATACTCTATAGCTCAGTTGGTTAGAGCGCTGCACCGGAATCGCAGGGCCGTAGGTTCAATTCCTGCCAGAGGGCCTAAGTTTGCTCCTGGCTAGGTCTAAAAATGTATATAAATTTTCTTTCGAGTATTCCATCTACAAACACCTTCTACTGTTAGTCTTATCGAATGAGATGCCAAGAAAAAATCTTGATATTTACCCATACCTAATACTGGCATCACTCCCATCATATATACCGAACTTGCGCGGTTAATTCTCAGCAACTTGACTCTGTAGCTCAGTTGGTTAGAGCACTGCACCGGAATCACAGGGCCGCAGATTCGATTCCTGCCATCTATACATGAAAAATACAACAAGAACTTCGACATTTCGATTAGAACGGTGTATATATATAGTCCGTAACCTGAAGACGTATGAATTGCAATAGATCGTGACTAAAAAGTCACGTCAGTTGCGAAAAAATAAGGAATATATGGCAACAAGATCTATACTACTATAGATCTTCGTAACGATAAATTAGATATTCCAACTTATTAAACTAATAGCTCTCAAACACCGAAGTAATTTGCATGTAATATATTATTAATTTTGCCTGTTTGGTGAATTCAGGTCCCATGGGGAGAACGAAATCATTTCTTGCTGCTTAAATTTATGTAATTTACAATGAATAGATTACAGAAACTCATCTCAGTAATAATATGGATTTTTATTACTAAAAGTGACGTTCAATTAAATATAAGAGCCATATGGGTTTCCGTAAATTGATGAAAATTATGAAAAATGCTGTACCCGACATATCACATACAAGATTAGTGTCAAGTAAGATGTGTGCATTGTGCAATGTAAACTTGTCCGGCGCTTTGCATGTAACTTGTACAAAGCTAGTGCCACTTTTGCATGTAACTACTGCTAGTCTGAGTATTGACTGTTGCTACTAATACTAGTCTGACTGGTCTATAGTATGCAATGTTTTATTCAGTGTTTAATTCAATGTTTTATTCAGTGTTTAATTCTCGTTTTTTTGCGGTTTCCTCCCGTAGTCATATAACTATTCTGAGACAATAAAGGATATTTCACAGCGGACTTCAACATTGTATATGGGGGTTGGCACATTACGGAAAGAAATAAGATGTGAACTTGATGTTGTACTTGATTGTAGTGACCTTGTGACGTAACATGCTTATCGACAATAATACAAGATGGCGGTAGAAATTTAAGAATTATGTATGCATTATATGATATTAAAATCTGTACCAATTTCCATACATTATTTTATCAGTTACTTTAACTAAGGAAAACTAATCTTTATCCCATATGGGGAAAAAGTTGGCCAGCACTGTGTTTTAATCAACAGCAAATAACATATTTTATATAACACCTTAGTAGATCGATTCTCATCATTTATTTGGTTGATTATGATCACGTGACGTTGAAATAAAATTTTCATTTTGACGATCGTGAAAATGAAAAAACTATTGCGCGCTCAGCCGTGCAATAGAACAAATCGCATAGTACAAAAATCCACGGTTGGGTTTTCATAAATTCCAATCGTATCGTGTTCGTAGCTTTTTAAATCATAGTTTCACAATGAGGTGGATGGAATTTTTAAATGCAAACAAAATGACGGATGTCAAATACGTCAAATATGTCTTTTACGATAAATTTTCGTTAAATGAATGCCATTATCATATTCATTTTTCATTAAAACATTTTTGGGACTTGTGTATTTGATTGGTATATCAATTTTGAACTTCATACATGTAACTCTGGTATGCATTTGTTTTGGTTTGTATTTATTCCAATAAATCTTTCATAACATTGATATATTTTGGTGTCATATAAAACAAACAATGAATGTTTTCATTCGTGCAATGGCAAACATATTTTCATTCGGTGAAAGATGGAATTTCCCATTCCATGAGGCTGTCGCCTCGTGGAATGGAAACTAATTCCATCTTTCACCTCATGAAAATATTTTTACCATTGCACTCATAAACATTCATTATTTGTATAATATCCACAGTTATTCATTTATTTATCTACTATACTGTTTATTTTTATTGCGCTGTCCCAGACCCTGTGGTCGAGGTAATGAAAATCAAACACACGCGTAGATCTCACACTGAGCGGCAAAATCGAGATAAATCGATTTTAATATATTACATTTGTATATTTGGCTTTATATTATATTGAACTTCATCCACTGCGGCGGCAATTAGCTTATTGAAGTGGTCTGTTTTGTGCTTCACTCAAAGGTCTTCGAATAATTGAAAGTAGTTCTATAGACGAAAAATGCATCTAATTCTTTTACACAGCTCGGAAAAACAAGACAACATTTTGTAAAACTCTGTTTTTATCGACAATAAATATAACCATAAGAGTCATTTCGTATTACGCAGGTCAGCAGGTGTTTGAACAAGCCTGTGTGATTTGCAGCGTCACATTAACTTTTCCTGAGCCAGGAGCATAAATATATTATGGTCAGTCGTACTTAGTCCCCTCAGGGCACACTTTCCTCTCATTTTCAACCAGAATAAGCTGTGGCTGATCCTGTGATATTTTCTTAGGCCAGATGTGACATTGATAGCTCACAATTTGACACTTAATGGATGCGTTTTTAACTCTCACTATAATTATGATTTATGTGAAAAGTTTAAGATTTAGAGTAATTCATAGCCATGCACCAAAACCCTTAATTTCGCAATTTAGTAGTTGATGAATACTGAATATTTTTCGAGTTATACAATTAGGTTTGTCTTTACTTTAAAACCACCACTTTGAAAGTACGTTGTGCCTATCCCACTATTCTCTGAAAAGAACAGGGTATATTATGTCAAGCACTTTCAATGGCCTTGGGTTAGAAAATGAGTTACACACCCTATTTCTCTTCGCTGGCAAAAATAACGACCATGTTTGTCTAGCACTGCCAGTGTTGGCCGACTGATGTAATTCATTTCTGTATCTGCTATAGCCGCTCCTAGATCGATGTGCCAATACAGACGGCATTGACTTTGTTCAGTAAAAATATAATTACAACGTATTCTAAAGCACCTGCTTGAGACAAACAATTCTCCCTAGCTGTCGCATTTGATGAACATGAAGTCGGATTTTTAATTAAAAGGTGGGGGGAAAATGACAATTTTGTTGAGATATTAATCGACTCAACTTTGCTGAAGATTATAATATTTGATTCGATGTATATCACAAACTTATTTGAACGGCATGTAAGACGGAGTGGGCTGTCAGAATGCATCGGAAAAATTAAGTGATGTTGTCCTAAAAGTGAATTTGCTGAAAAATTCTCCACTTACAAAGCTGCAGACTTAGAATAAGTGCATGTCTGAAATAGCTGTTCCTTTGGCTATATAAGGAAGATTTAGTAGTACAGAATTGTGTTTAAATAGCAGGTAAGCCAACAATTTACGCGATAAAAACCAATATAGTCAAAGACAAAAAGAGGAAAAGACAACCTTGTTAGGGAAATCAATAACCAATTTCATTTTTAGGAGAGAAGTTAACCCATTTCTTAACTCATAAAGCTATTTTGGTTGCTGGCATATAGATAGCACTTGTACATGCGATGATTGGAGCTTATATTTCTTCAGTGCCTAAATCCAGTAGCATGGATTAGGCTTATAATTACATAGCCTATATATAGCAAGTAGTATATGCCGATCCATGCAAAAGCCGATATTATACTACACAATATTGTTTTTACAACTATACATATATCTATGGCCTTCAGTGATTATATCAGTAATTTCGAAAAGACAAACTTCACTTGCTTAATTGAAATAGCAATCCAGTATACGGTATAGTGATACTAATAGGGATTATGGTCCTAGTCTTCAAAGTAAACTTTTAATTAATTTGATTCAATATTTTTTTAATGGACTGAAAAGCAGAGTAGAAGTTAAATTTCACTCGTTCAGACTGAAAAGAAGAAGACATTCACTCTCAGTTATAAGATAGAGGTGAGTGAGAGCAATCGTAGCTTAGTAATTCATATACTTGAGAGGGCTTGTTATATTTTTCAGATAGTTTGATACAAACTCTCAAGAGTCAAATACATCGTTTTATATCGCTATATACACTCAATACACTGGACCACACATGATTCAAGCTTAGTAATTCGAATTGAGTCGGTTCATTAACTTTGCGGCAAAAGTCGTCTTTAATTCAGAAACAGAGGATTCTCTAATATAGCCTTGATGAGTCAGTGCAGCGCATTTTAACAAAAATTTGGAACAGCAGTCAATAGTAAATATGTAACTGTACGCAATCATTAAATTTTTCGTGCCCAATATTTCGTTCAATATTGTTATGGCCGGCGCTCGTTGAACATGCTTTATATCGTGAAAGTAAATCCGTCTTCCTTTTCAATTGTTAGACAGTTGTACGAAAAGATTTATAAGATTTTTCTCGGCATCTCGTTCGATGGGAATAATAGTTGATGGCGTTTGTGGATGGAATATTCTAACGAAAATTTATATGCATTTTTAGACCTAGCCAGGAGCAGTTGCGAAATATGCAACCTTAGGCCCTCTGGCATGCAGGAATATTCTAAATGGCTAGGTCTAAAAATGTATATAAATTTTCGTTCAAATATTACACCCACAAACGTCATCAAAAAGATTTATAGATAAGAATGATGATGATTTTTTTCAAAATTTTCTAAAATGTTCCTGTAGAATCACTAACCGTTTCCCCAACACAAGGCCCAGCCCCTTTCCTTCTTTGTGCCTTTGTAGTCTAAGCAATTGTTCAACACTTATTCCCCGTGAAGCTGAAAATTCTCATTCAATACTTAATCTATGGTAAAGGGCAAGAGGGCTTCGTGTCCACAATTTCGGCGTCTCTGCAGATCGTATTAAAATTTTACAGGAAGCATATCGTTCAACGTGACATTGTGAGTCGTTCAGTGGGGGGATTAAACTTGTTTTGTCCTTGAAATGATTGAATAAATAAAATATGAATCAGTGAATCTTTTTATTTTTAGAGAATGAAAATCTCTACGTTTCTTTGGTGTATATTATACGCCCTGCGTCTAGTTCAAAGTGAGAAATGCATTTCGCGATACTTCAAAATTCTCCAAGGTCGCAGACTTCAAAGCACACCAGACGAAAGGGTTATTGTAAAAAGTGAAATACTGTGCGCCATGAGGTGTATGAATGAAGAATGGTGTCAAGCCATCAATTTCATCAACAATGGTGAATTACAACATTGTGAGCTTTTCAGTGAAAGTGAAGTTGTGACTGGGCAAACCATAAATGATGAACTGTCAGTATATTATTATGCTTTGAAAGTCGAAGGTAAATATTTTAGTTCTTTCCTTAATTTCAATATTTGTTTCAATGAATGCTGCAACACTTCATATAAACATTCCCGTCTCCCCAAGAGTTTCTTATTTAGGGGACAATTCTGTCAATCAATTGTATGGCTGCCGAAAATCAAATGCTAAAATAGGGGCAAGTTTTAGCAAAAAATTGTTTAGATTCTTTTTAAGGCCGGATTAGAAACCATTTCTTAACCAAACATTTTTGAACTAAATTGTGTTTTTATTACTGGTTTAAAAGTTTTTGGTGGTAGTAACGGAACATATAAACCAACCATCATGGTAGCTTTAATTTTACAATTTTGTGACGCCAGTGAAACCCACCTATTAGTAATATGCGACAAAAATTAACGTGAAGCCATGGGGTCAAGGATATGTTATCCGCCATTTTATGAAAGTAATATATTATAATTTTAATAAATTTGCATATTTGCAGATGATACCAATAAAACTCACGAAATTGTCACAGTATCATCAACGGCGCATGCGCTTACCTCGATGACGTCATCCAGTGTGCCCATATCACCTTCGTCGACTGTACCTCTTTCCATGACGTCATCAGTTACGTCACATAGCATGCCAGCGGTCGCCTGCAAGAAAATTTTCCAGGACAACCCGTAAGTAGTCGCTTTCATCAATCGTTGAGACTGGCCTCTTCGAAGTCGCCCTTAATGCCGATGCTGAGCCAGAATCTGTATATTTGGTTCCTTGCATCTATTTTTCAGTGCTGTATTCTGTTTGATAAAACGGTCATTTTTCCCTTTACATTAGTTGTAGGCTGAGTGGTGTATCACTCCAAAAAGTGCACGAAATTTTTGGGATTTCCAAAATGCCTTGGCGTTCAAAGCCAGTTACACCAGTTAATTGTGTCTCCTCTCGCTGACTACTTTTCAGAGCTCCAACAGACGGCAAATATACAATATATGGTGGCACAGCAAACGAAGCTGAAGTATTTTGTGATATGACTGGAGCACAAACTGGCTGTAGTGGCGGTGGGTGGACCTTGGTCATGAGGATAAATGGTCAACAGGTACTTATGAGAAAATGCACATTTAACAATTCAGTTGAACAAGATTGAGCATGATATGAAGAATTATTAAGGCCGAAGTTTGTGCGCTTTTGAAAGGCGTGACTTTTCTTTCAAATATGTTTTAAAAATATTTCAGAGCCTTTCGTCGTTCTTTCGGTTTTTGTTCAGTCATTATTTTTTAAATACTCCTTCCCTTATAAGTTTAATTCCTTATCTCAATAATCGAAGCACGGTCCAACGTCATTTTGTCAAACAGTTACTTTCTTCACCTCTTTCTATAGCAAACGTTTGGATACGGAGCAAATTACTGGACCAACAAAGTAGAATTTCAGCCAACTAATGGCCACGCGTTAGACGGCAATTCCGAGACGAAACTATCGACCTATCACACAACCCCTTTCACTCAAATATGCCTTGGTATGAAGTATAATAACGAAAAAGGATGGACAACGCTCAATTTGACAAGCACGTCTCTTTTTGATCTTATATCGAGTAATACACATCACGATACAAACCTTGCTGTTACCGAATGGAAAGGACTGATACCTTCCGGCGCTGTTCTACAGCAAAAATGCCAGATTCAGGGGATAAACTCGGTACGTGGGGGCACTGGTGTTCGTATAGGGATCATAGCCACCAAAACATGCTGGGTAAATGATCATTATAATTCAAGGCTAGGTTTTGGCGCGAAAGGTTGGAGCTGTGGACAAGATGGCAATAACAGATGCGGCAATGATGCCCGCTGCGATCAAGCTTTGAGTAAAAAAACAGTGGGTTATATTTTAGTCAAGTGACATATTTTTAGTAGGGGTAACGTAGTATATGTGTAGTCATGTGGAGATAATACGATTAGGATCGCTACATATGTTATCCTTGTTGGAAAACTCTAGCATATAGGGGCGCCAGGGCAAAATAGTTTCTTAGCTATTTTCCCCTAAGGTGGACAAATCAGAAACATTTGTCAGAATTAAGAAACATTTACGGCTTGAAATCTAAGCCAAAACAATATTTCGGATCTGATTTGCGACTTGCGAGACAATAAGGGGCTTCGGTGGCGCAGTCGTCAGAGCAAGCGCCTTTCATGAGATTGTGGGTTCGAGTCTCGCTGCAGACTAAGTATGTAAGTAAGTAAGGGAGTGTGCTTATTATCTTTACTTATTACAGCTGAGAGCTAAGCTGAATTGCGAAGGACACAGCTCAACGTGACCAAGTCGAAGGCTTTCTAGGCGCGCATATGGCAGCCACCTTTTGCTCGCCATCACGGAGCACAGCTACGGTGGAAGGGCCAGTTAGTGGTTAAACCCAACCCACCCTGTCAACATTCCCTGTGGGAGGAAACCGGAGTACCCGGAGAAAACCCACGACTTTCAGCAGAGCGTTGACTAACTCTTTTCACATAGCTATCACAAGTCGTCCGCAACGGGACTCGAACCCACGATATCAGAGGTGAAAGGCGCGTGCTCTGACGATTGCGCCACCGAAGCCCTTATGTGAAAACAGTCAATCAACGTTCTACCGAAAGTCGTGGGTTTTCTCCTGGTACTCCGGTTTCCTCCCACATAGAATGTTGACAGGGTGGGTTGGGATAAGCCCCATACTAACCCTTCCATCGTAGCTGTGCTCCCTGATCAGATATGGGTCATACGGTGGCTGCCAGAGGCGCCTGTATAAGACTTCGACTCGATCAAGTCGAGCTGCGTCCTTCGTAATTCAGCTCAGCTCTCAGCTGCAAGTAAGGATGATTAGCACACCCACACTTACTACCATATAATCGCACTTGCGTCTTGCAAAACCAAATAGCTTCTGAATTTGTTTCCGCACAACAATATTCTTGCGAGGGCCACGCCAAAAGCAAGCATTAGAGGAAACGTTGCGGGTAGTTCGGCCAAGCTATGACAACACAACTAATTAATGCATATAATTTTGCAATGTTCTTTATTGTAATTTCAATTCCTACATAACTATAAAGGTCTTATTATATATTACTGTCCATCAATAATTTACTTAAATAATAATGCATATAACTATCTTTATAATTTCTTATTCAAAAATATTTAGGGCAAGTCCTTAATTCCATGATTCGATTCAAAAATTTCGGATCTTTTACAGGCACACATTTCCACATGTTTGCTGTATCACAGCATTGCAATTCGGTCCTTGGCAACTCTTTAAAGCACGCTTCACACAATTCTCACAGAAAACACGCGAGTTGACCGGCCCACGCGGATCACTTTCCAAAGTGCGTCTCCTGTCGCTCATGCATGTCGAGCAACGTTGTGTTTTGAAGAAATACATGAAATTTTTGTTGCCGTTGTTGACATCGCACACACCCTGTTTGTATTGGCTACAACCCTGCACTGAGGTTTTTACAGTACGTCCTACAATGCTTGAGCGCGCGCCCGCAGCAACGGCTGCATTTCGGGCCGCCGATGGTGTAGTTGCATATATCTCTCACACTCTTGGTGGGCTTGGTTGATACTGACGCGTTTGTTTCCATGACAACCATCGCCACGACAAGGGATGCTATCAAGGCTGTTGTTATTCCTGACATCTTCATCTGAAAGATACAAAAGTTTTGTTATAACGATATACAGTAAGTATCTATAGATGTAGGTCTCAAAGTTTTTGTTGCCACTTACCAAACCTACAATCAAGTGCAACAATTATTGAGACAAGAAGGTCATTGCCCCCTCCCCCCTCATACAATGTTGTAAACAGGAGACAAAAAGCAGACAGTCAGCTCAAATTGCTTTTCAACATTGTATATGGGGGGAGGGCAAATTATAGAATGGACGCAAATATGAAAAGTCTCATTATTTTTGCACTTGCGGATTGTATAGATTGCTACCTGCAGGGTAACCTAAACTAAAATTAAACTAACATTATTTATTCGTCTGGATATCTCTGTCATTTCTATCTAAACTGTTCTCCCTAGAGGTCTACGTGAGGCCATATATCTTTTATTTGTTCAGTGTTGCTACAGGAAGAAGCTAAAATAGACCTACTTTGTTCAACAAACGAAGGGACAAGCGACGTTCGGAAAGTCGAAGTTCTTGTTATATTTTTCAGGTACAGGTGTACAGTGTACCACAGAATACCAGTCTTATTTATTGATCTTATAAAATTTGGAGGAAACATACTATATACTATACTTTATTTTTGTGAATATATATTGTTTTAGTTTTAATTGACATATAAAAACAAAAAATGAATATTTTCATAAAAATTCTTAAAAATAATCAGGATTAACAAAAATAACATCCTATGTTTTTGATACTTTTTTACCGTATAATGCCTGTAAAATTCGAAAGTTTAAAAATAAGTTTGCCAACCAGTATAATTTATGTTGTTTCTATGCAACACAACATTATTACTATACAGAAATCACACCGAGGAATCAATTTTACCATTGAAAAACTGAATTTTTCAAAATTATTGATAAACCTGGTATTCTTTGGTTACACCACCGGTATGCTGTATTGATTTTAGTATTTACCTTTCACTAAATTAAGTTAGCAATATCCTACAGTATTATCACACAACATGACACACCAAATCCTGGTACAATTTGATAAACCGTTGCTTATTTATCTCTGCACTGGTATTCCGTGGTATACATTAGAGTTTGTTCCACAGAATGTTCAATTAAAAAAAAATCTTTAAGTCTATGAAATCTAGCACCAAAACCCCCAGGAAGAAAAAATATATCGATAAACTATACTAAAAAATATTAAGAAGCCACATTATATATATTTGACAAAAGATATGGAACATGTAAATTTTTGTGGTATTCTGTGGTATACATACACCTGTAGTTTGATCTTCCAAACCCTATCAATGTGAACTGTTCTCCTTATAGATTCCCTTACGGACATGACTTATAGGTCCAACTATAGCGTTACCACTGCAGATGGAATCATAGTGCAAAATGCATTCATCTTATATGTGACCGAGGCGAGATTACCATCGGATAACTACCATACTGTGCACTACAGAGTGTGGGAGTAGAACTCCGGTGACAGAGTTGAAAAGCACATGCACCAATCACTATGCCACAAAGGCAACGCTCTTACTGAACTGACCTAAATCAAACCATACTAATTTCCAACTCTACTCCAAATCTTACCCTAATTCTTAACAGCAAATTCTAACCGCGGTTTAATCCTAATTTCATGCAACCATGATCATTACCGGAACAGTTATAAAGAATCGAAATACTTACATTATTTATTATTTTCTATATAGTAATTCTTTCGTATTTCAGGTCTTTGTATTCCTTGTGAATGATCACTAACTGCGAATGAAATCTCCAGCATTTTCCAGGTCTTTTATAGCAATACGAAACGCCAACAGATGACTACGGGCGACATTTTTTGAAGCTAATACATTAGATCATCTCAGAAGATTTTCCAGGCTCTCGAGCGAATATTTCGTAAGCCCATGCATTACGTAGGAAAACGACAGAGATTGGAATCGATAAATATTGGTGATTGCTCGATTGCATGCAATTTTCGACACATTGGATGAATCAAAGTTTGAACGCATATAGACATAACTCATAGCGAGACAAAACAGACAAAGCCGATTTTAAAAATTTGCTTTTGTTTTCCACCCATGCATAGCTAAATAGTTATGCAATCTTCGGTTCTAATTTTTCTTGTAATTTTTGCCTTTTGATACGAAAATTACGCTTTCTAAAAATAGTTTTATTGGAAAGATCTTTCAAGATAAATAAATATAGCCTACTATAACATTTTTTAAAGTTTTATCGTATCTTATTTCAGTCTCGAGATATTATATTGGTGCTTGTTTGATAGGAAATTGCATAACTTCCTACGTCAAGTACGACACATTGCATAATGCGAGGGGCAAATCACTCTTAATTAAAAAGTGCACGAGACTTTTTGGACTTTCGAAAGTCCTGGAATTTTCTCGTTGAGACTTTTTTGTACGAAATAGAACAACATTTTCTTATTCTTGTGAACCTATATGCAGTAGAACGCAATTATATCAGCTTTTTCTTCAATACTTTCATTAAAGATACAACTGAAATACTCGTATATACCAGAGCATGCAGTTGTCAGAATCCATACTTGGCTTCAGGATAAAATCACATGAAGTGGATCACATATATAGAGGATATTACACGATGGCGAGAAGATATGAATATTATTTTCGAGTGGTAAAAACAATATTTTACGAACGAGCGCAGGAGTGAGTAAAATATTGTTTTTAACACGAGAAAATAATATTCATATCTTCGAGCCGCCGTGTAATGTTCTTTTTATTATATGGACAAAAATGAAAAGAAACTCAATAAGAACAGTCTTTATTTGACAACTGCGCGAGGAAACGGTCGCGCGAGGAAACGGTCGCGCGAGGAAACACACGCATTACATATTTCTAGTGAAATATGGAAAATATGAGTGTTTTAGTTTCTGGTAAAACACCCATATCCATATAATAAATATATTTATTAGACAGAATGTCGAATCCGTCAAATTTTGAAGAATTTCGTTCATTTTAGTCGTATATTTTAGATTTCAAGTATGTTTTTATGAATTTTAAGAATTGTCAAGTATATTTACATGGATGTTTGGACTCGCCCCTTGAGTGATTTGCCCCTCGAGCGGCATAATGAGTTATCGTTAAATTGAAATATCTTTTCGATTCTTGGACAAGGCCAGTTTGCTAGAAAAAAGGAGATTTGACGTTTTCGTCCGATGCTATGCAACAAACAAAGTTTAGTGCCTTAGTCGGTTACATAAGAATATTGCTGGTCTTTCAGAAACTCATTAGTTATATGCGATGTGACCTATATAGCAAGTTGTGCTATTTATACATAATTATGGAAAAAACGTTAAAGAATGTCATGCTATATTATTTTAAAAGTTATTTCTAACAAAAGTATAACTACATGTAACGCAAAATGCGTGTCACATGTTATATGACATATGTCCTTTAAATGGGAGCTGGGATTTGCCTATTTTTAACGGCATGGGAAAATGGGGTTAAGCTAGCTAGATTTAGTGGACAACCAATTTTCCTGCTGGGAAAGGGATTTGACATATCAATGGGTCAGGTCCAATTGGCAGGGAAATTTAACTGCACACAGGCCATGGGATTGAAATTACCCTTCAGGTCACTCTTAAATCCTAATTCGTCTTCGTATTTTTTGTAATATTTACGAAATAATCGTACTACTTTTGGAATTGTTAAACTCACAACTATAAAGGAATGTCGTTCCAAAGCTACACTATCTTTATGTGCATCAAAAATATTTATGCATTATAGCACAGATGTTTTAATCTGGTTTAAAATGTTCTAATAGTATAATCATTCTGTGTTATATTGTTCTTCCGCACTGAATGTGCTTGGCGTATCAGCGAAATGAAAAATCGAATGGTTCGCGTGCAAAGAGCAACACTTGCAAAATGCATGAGCGTACCGAGCGGGGTTAGGGGGGGGGGGGTTGAGGGGTAAATTGATAGAAGATTAATAGTGGTCGGTTTTTGAAACCAAAGCGGAAAGCGGTCGGTATATTTTAAAATTTCAGAGCCACCTACAATCAACTCATCTCTAATAATTTGTCGTTACTTTCACATTGTGTATACAGCTAATTCAATAAAGGTTGTCTTTCCAAAAGCGTGAACCGTAAACTCTGAGCGATCAAACGATGATAGGATATCGCCTATTTAGGTCATTAAACTCAAGGCTTTTGTAGCAAGTTGGTTTTCTATCGTAAGTTTTCTATAATTATGCCTATAGACATCGTTTAAAAGAAAAAATTTCGAGTTTACTGGTCTAAATAAACAATAACCCATCATCCATTGTGCGCTCATAGTTTATCGTTTACGCTTTTGAAAGGACAACCTTAATTGAATTGGCTGTATATCAAAAGGAACAAAACCAATTCACTGACGCTTGCAATTGCATACGGAGCAATTATTATTTCAAAACTTGGGGATGAGGTTGTAAAAAGTTAAAAAGTGCGTTAAAAATCTTGAATTCTTAGGTGTAAAAACTTCACAATTTTTTATTAAATATAAAATTTTCCTGGGGGAGCATGCCCCCACACCTCCCCTAGATTACGCCCCCAATAAAAATTTGCTGAACCAAAATGCGTGACGGACTAGTAACGTTGTGCGCTCGCTGAGGCTTTGCAACTAACATCGCTTTTTTTCAACCTTGGTCATCGGTAAATTTGGCAATGGAAACGTTCTCGGTACGCCACTGTGCATCAGTTGTAACGACCGCGTTCGAAGTTCTTCTTAGATCAGGCATTGAAACAGTAGGGTGCATTCTTTGGCCACATAAAATCATATTCCTTGATTCTCATCACTACATTTTAAAAATGTCCAGTGTAGGCGGGAGGTTTATATTTTATATATTTTGAATCAAAATATATAAAAATTTCTTTATTAAAATATAAGAATTGGAGAGGGAGGTGTTTTGATATTTATATGTTTGGCCATAAACACAAAACACAGTTTCTAATTTCATCTAATTTAATATCACAAACGTATCATTACGCATGCAAGATCAATAGTCAAACTTTTCATACTGGGTTGTCTTCAATAGGAAATGCGATTTGTCGCAAAATAAACAATACTAAACAAAAGTATACTAACGCGGAACTCCAAATGCCGTTGGGCGGTACGTGATGAAAATCAATTGCAAGGAATATATCAGTTTATGTAGCCTTAACACACTTTGTGTCAACAGAAGGTAATTGTGTCCTTGACAAGAACATATATTGACACATATATTGATTAAAATTGCCTATCAGATCTATCTATAATCCCCAAACATTACTGACAAAACCATGCAGCATTTAAACGTTTAAGTTTGAACGCCATGTGCATCCACTCATGTATATTACTTCAATTTAAAGCCACGTACGAAAATGATACACGTGGGCCGAAGAGCTTATCAGTGTTAGCTTGACTGCTTTATAAATGAATGGATGTCCTATCACATCCGTATTTTCTAAAATAACCGTATAACCGTATTTCTAAAAATAGGTGCGCTATAGCGTACACGCGTCTACTGGGATTTTAGTTTGAGGACAGAGTCATGGAGAGATGCTGAAACGCCGAATGCGGATAAAAACATCAAATCGCCATTTTATTAGAATAATGACAAGACTATTGCGAAAATTACACAATTATATATGTGTTTTTCATTACTTTATTTCATAGTAGCTTCCGTAGCAAAATCTGATCAGTTCTGGTGGTACTATGTAGATAAATAGTAACACACTCAATGAGTCAATAACAAAGTGGGATCTTAACTCGCCTTGACTCGCCGCGAGATAAGGCGAGTTTAGGCGATTTAAGAAAAAACACAACTTTTAGGTAATGCGTTTTAAGGCGTTTTAGGGCGATTTAAGAAAAAATACATTGTAATTAAATATGCAAGTATAGGACCTTAAAGAAAAATGCAGTAATACATAATTAATAGTGCATAGTACATGCATTTTGAAAGAGCACCACTTCCCCCCCCCACACCCCAGGAGGTCTGGTTAGACTGTCATGTAAACAAGACCCAGTTGAAACTTATTATTAATTTGCTTGTTATTTTGCCGTATTACTAATTACGAGAAGTTTTAGTGCATCCCATGGGGTTGCTATCCTATCTTTTGAGAATTTCCAAATGCATGAATGCCTTATCAATATCTTGGAAATTCCAAGGGTACAGAATATATTAAAACTGTGATCATCAATACATTATAGTCATTCAAACGAATTTACAATTTACATATGTGTTAAACTTACCAAATAAGCTTGAATTTACGTTGCAAGTATTTCATTTCCATGCGTTTATTTAATAACTAAAACTCAACATTGATTAGTATTTATTTCAATTCCCCTCGTCCGGCCTCGATATATAAAGTACAGTACAGTAAAACCGGTGCACGGGGGGCAGAGGAGTTAATGTCGACTAAAATAATAACGTTTTTGTAGTAAAAATCATCAAATTAGTCCAACAAATGCATAAATTCAATACATATCTTTAATTCGTGAAAATCAACCGAAAATGAAGTACCGGCCAATATACTCCGCTGTCTGCATTACTGTGGATTCGCATTTTCCGGGAAGGTAACGACGACAGCCCTGTTTCGAAAGTCGTGGGTTTTCTCCGGGTATTCCGGTTTCCTCCCACAGGGAATGTTGACAGGATGGGTTTGGATAAGCCCCAAACTAACCCTTCCATCGTAGCTGCGCTCCCTGATCAGACATGAGTCATACAGTGGCAGCCAGAGGCGCCTTTAATAAGCCTTGGACTCGATATTTAAAAATGGTCAAATAAATCCTTGTTGCCGTTGCCGCCGCCGCCGCTGCCGCTGCCGCTGCCGCCGTTGCCGCTGCCGCCGCCGCTTGCCGCTGCCGCTGCCGCTGCCGCCGCTGCCGCTGCTGCCGCTGCCGTTGCCGCCGCCGCCGCCGCCGCCGCTGCCGCTACTGCTGCCGGTGCCGGTGCCGCCGTTGCCGTTGCCGCTGCCACTGCCGCTGCCGCCGCCGCTGCCGCCGCTGCCGCCGTTGCCGTTGCCGCCGCCGCTGCCGCCGCTGCCGCCGCCGCCGCTGCCGCCGCCGCTGCCGCTGCCGCTGCCGCTGCCGCCGTGCCGCTGCCGCTGCCGCTGCCGCCGCCGCCGCCGCCGCTGCCGCCGCCGGCCGCTGCCGCCGCCGCCGCTGCCGCTGCCGCCGCCGCCGCTGCCGCCGCCGCCGCCGCCGCCGCTGCCGCTGCCGCCGCTGCCGCCGCCGCCGCCGCCGCTGCCGCCGCCGCTGCCGCTGCCGCCGCCGCTGCCGCTGCCGCCGCCGCCGCCGCTGCCGACGTTGCCGCCGCCGCCGCTGCCGCTGCCGCCGCTGCCGCCGCCGCTGCCGCCGCTGCTGCCGTGCCGTTGCCGGTGCCGCCGCCACTGCCGCCGCCGCTGCTGCCGCCGCCGCCGCTGTCGCTGCTGCCGCTGCCGCTGCCGCTGCCGCCGCCGCCGCCGCCGCTGCCGCTGCCGCTGCCGCTGCCGCTGCCGCTGCCGCTGCCGCCGCCGCCGCCGCTGCCGCTGCCGCTGCATTGCCGCGGCCGCTGCTGCCGCCGCCGCTGCCGCTGCCGCCGCTGCCGCCGCCGCTGCCGTTGCCGCTGCCGCCGCTGCTGCGCCGCCGCCGCCGCTGCCGCTGCCGCTGCCGTTGCCGTTGCCGTTGCCGTTGCCGTTGCCGTTGCCGTTGCCGTTGCCGTTGCCGTTGCCGTTGTTGTTGTTGTTGCCGTTGTTGTTGTTGTTGGCTAGTTCGGCCCAAGGCCAAGCAATGACAACACAACTAATTAATGCATATAATTTTGCAATGTTCTTTATTGTAATTTCAATTTCTACATAACTATAAAGGTCTTATTATATAATTTATTACTGTCCATCAATAATTTACATAAATAATAATGCACATAACTATCTTTATAATTTCTTATTCAAAAATATTTAGGGCAAGTCCTTAATTCTATGATTCGATTCAACAATTTCGATTCGGATCTTTTACAGGCACACATTTCTGTTCTCCGCACTAAACTGTTCTCAGTTTACAGGCACACACTAAATTGTTCTCCTTAGAGTCCAGTATAAAAGACATATATATCTTTTATTTTTTCAGTGTTGCCACAGGAAGAAACTAAAATAGACCAACTTTGTTCAACAAACGATGGAAGATTAAGAGAGATTTATTGAGATTCGCACATTTACATAAATACACACAAAATGTTAAACTAGTTCACTAGGAGCGAGATAAATTATTTGATTTTTTACCTCATATATATTATGTTCATTGTAAAATTAAAATATTTAATTTTGTGAAAAAAGTAAAGAGTGCGCGTATTTTTTCCGAAAGCTTGTAACTGAAGTTGCAAGTTTTGTTTCGGAATCTATACTTTGCCATACTATTTGCGATGAAACGAAGTTGAATGTATATGAACACGGTAATTTGTTCGAACTCTTGGTCTACTGAAATTTTGATTGTCAGCAAATCTAGTGTTGTATACGAATAATGGCATGTGGAGGCCAGCTGGATATAGTGATATTAGCCTAGGGATATTACATTGATCAATCCTGTATGTGAATATACCAATTTTCAGCTTAAACATATTATAAAGTTTCAGAATATTTAAAAGATTGTAATATGATGTAGCATTTTCTCTCATATATAGGCAAAAAAATGCTTCTTATACTTGCATTCTGACAGGATCGCAGTTTATTTAAAGCAGTTGAGTATGTATTACCCTAACTCATTAAGCCATAGTTAAGATAAGGATATATTAGAGTATAATAAAGTTGTTTAAGCATCTTTAAATCGGTGTAGTATCTAAGTGTTTTTAAGGTACCTGAATTTTTAGCAATTTTTTATTTAACATGTTTTATTTGATGCATCCAGTTTAGTCTATTGTCTATATAAACACCTAAGTATTTTATACAGGATTTTTCCTTAATATTGCTAATTACTACATATGCCGTATTTTTTTCTTTGTATAGATATAATTACATATAATTTGTCTTATTATAGTTTATCGAAATTTCATTTATATTACAGTAATGTATAGTGTAGTTCATCATTCATTACTCGTTCGATTTCATCTATATAGATGTATGCGAATAAAAATTATAAAATATATTCGTATCGTCAGCAAATATTCGAAAAAGAAAGCTTTTTTGAACAGTTTGGCATGTCATTTATGTACTGTAACCAACTTAGCCGAACTAAACGAAGATAAAAGTAAAGAACTTAGGATTGATTTTTCTAGGAATAGTAATCCTAGCAACAAGCTAGCCCCGATAATGGTCAACGGCAAATAACTAGAGATAGTGAGCCACGCTAAAATCCTTGGACTTACAGTCAGCAGTGATTTAAATTGGAGAGCACACGTAGAGAAAATCGTTTCTAAAGCTACCAAGAGATTATATCTGATGACGCAACTTAAACGAGCAAAGATATTATACTGATTTATTGTGCATTCATGTATCCGGTCGATCTTGGAATACGCGTCGGCGCCTGTGTTTCATAACTCGTTGCCAAAATATCTAAACCAAGAGATTGAGAGGGTGCAAAAACGTTTCCTGAGAAGAGTATATCTCGAAGTTAGATTCATTGTTTGATCGTAGATCAGCTGCTTGCCTCAAACTCTTTGAAGAAGCCCAAGACCAAGATCATAAATTACACTCATTAGTTCCTCAGGAAAATGTCTGTTCCGCATATTCCCTAAGACGATGTAGTAAATTCTCTATACCTCGAATTCGAACTGATCGGTATAAGAACTCATTCATAATCGCTAACAGTCTTCAACAATAGTTTAATTTTTTGTAATTGTAAGATAACCATATTCTAATCTAATTTTTACCTATTATATGTATATTTTATTAGGTCCTTTTTTTATTGTACATCGTATACAATTCAGTTGTTTTTATTGTAACTGCAAATTACGATTATTAAAGTCAATCAATCAAAATCAAAATCACAGTGTAAACAGCAAAGGACCCAATGTTGATCCTTGAGGGACTCCGCATGTCATCTTTAACTGTTCAGATTCAACGTTATCAATCTTTACATATTGGTAGCGATTGGTTAAATAATCTCGAAACCAGAGCAGTGGAATTCCTCGTCTTCCATATTTATATAATTTGGGTAGTAAAATTGCGTGATTTACTGTATCGAAAGCTTTAGAAAAATCTAGAAATAGTCCACATGTTACTTCTTTCTTATCAATTGACTTTTTGAAATAATCTGTTGTTTCTAATATTGCCTGTTCTGTGGAATGTCCTTTCCTAAATCCAAATTGATAATCGTAAATTATTTTATGCTTTGTTAGAAAAATTTGCAATTGGTCATATACTAAGCGCTCCAATACTTTTGCGAAGGGTGGTTTTAATAGTTTTAATAACTTCAATAGTCTTAATAACATCTTTAGTAGTTTGATTTATGTTGTTTGTTAAATTATTTAATTTAGCATTCCAGTCGATCTGTATTAAGTCATGCAAGTAAGCTTCTTTATTAAATTGTTTATAATCTCTATAATATCGTTTATTTTGACAAGGTACATTTATAACGCAAAACACAGGTAAATGATCAGATATATCACAAACAGCTATACCAGATAGGATTTCGCTATAAGAGGCATGTTAGTATAGATATGATCAATTAATGTTTTAGAGTGATCCGTTATTCGTGTAGGCTTGGTGATGAGTGGAATAAAATTGTTAGCATACAGCATGTCCAACAAGCAAGTTCATCCGTAAAGTGATCTACATTACTTTTTGGGTGTCTGTAAATACAGCCTATAAGTGTATTCTTACTTATATTATTTTTAGCTTGGATTTATATCCAACAGGACTCCACAAGTTCCGATGAAATTTTAATATCATGTCTATTTATCGATTTTAACCTGCAATTTACATAAATACCAGCTCCACCTGCTGCAGTTACTGAATCTACATGATAGAAATTATAACCTGGAATATAATGAATATTGGTATTATGTATGGTGTTCGCATTCAGCTTCGTTTCTGTAACAGCAATAATATCAGGTTTTGATGACAGAGTATAGATCATATCATTGAGTAGAGTTAAAATTTTGGGTAGAATTCTTATATTACAGTGAAATAAAGAAACTGCTTTTGAATGAGATTTACCAATATCCTTATTCATCTTATCTATAGTGTAGTAATTGGAAGTAATATTAGTCAGCATGAGATCAGGGTTTATCTCGTCTGCTTTATCAGGATTAGGTAACAAATTATATAAGTCAGTATTATGGTCTAAACTTTTAGTTGAAATATTAAATAAGTAATTAAATTCCTTTTGATTTATATTATAGAAAGGAAATATTTCAGCTAAATTATCATAAGTATCATTGTAAAATTCATGAATAATTAATGAGCTAACTACCCAATAAATGAACCATATTTATGTCACATGACATCTTTGTAAACCCCAATACAGGTCAACAATCTGATAAAGCTATGTCCTAATTAGTATTCTTAACTTTTGATACAGCTGTATCCTAATTAGCATGCATTTATTAACCTTGTTAAAAATGCTCCTGATTAATATTCATATATTGGACACGCACGAAACAAACAAGCATTTATTCCTTCCATAACACACATATTTTCTAAAAAGCACACTTTAGATTAAGTATTATTTCTCACTTTTTGTCATTCACCACAAAATTTATCGTACAATTATTGAAGACAGAATGCGTGCAAATGCTATCAGCATTTCTGTTGCTACGAGTCGTTTCAAACTCTGGTAAAGGCATTTCTGCTAAAACACTATCTGCCACATCAAATTGAAAATCTCGCAAATAAATTTGCTGAGCAAAAAGCTAACGCTATTCGGGGACATATGGCCCAAAGGTACCGTTAGATCATCAACAATTTCATATTCAAATTCATCATCCTGACCATCTCCGCCTTTATCGTCAGTGCCTTTTTTGTTACTGCGGCTTGCTTGCCGTTCTTCGAATATTTTAATCGCCCATTTCAAACACTATCTGCCACATCAAATTGAAAATCTCGCAAATAAATTTGCTGAGCAAAAAGCTAACGCTATTCGGGGACATATGGCCCAAAGGTACCGTTAGATCATCAACAATTTCATATTCAAATTCATCATCCTGACCATCTCCGCCTTTATCGTCAGTGCCTTTTTTGTTACTGCGGCTTGCTTGCCGTTCTTCGAATATTTTAATCGCCCATTTCGTGTTATACCTAGTATTTTTAGGTACAGATTCTTCAAGGAACGACCACTCCTCTTCGTTAGATTTTGGTTGGCGAAAACGACGAGACATTGTTCACTAAGCGGATAACAAACTATACGCCAAGGAAAAGCTATATTACACACACAAGCAGAACACACCCTGTTTATTTTCATTATGTTCTCGTTCAGCGCACATACAGGGTGAGTCAGAAAAAAGTGATGCCTTTTAAATTTAATACAATAGTGAACCTTTTGAAATTGAACTTCATATTTGCATTTTCTTTCAAAGAATCTATTGTACCCTATTGTATTTAATTTCAAAGGCATCACTTTTTTCTGACTCACCCTGTAGAGAGCATCTATACAAAATATTCTCATTAGAATCTTATTATTTCCGCCCCATCTGCCAGCATTGTGTTAAAATCCCATAAGATTGTTTGAAAACCACCTATTAGCGATATCATATTATAAAACCAACAGCCATGAAACAATGCCAAGGCAGAAGCACAATAAAACAACTGATCCATTAAGTGGCCGAGTACTGCATAATATTAAGCTAATGACTTTCCACATTCATTACCTATTGTTTCATTTCACAAGTACGATAAAATACTCGCGTCAGATCTGTATGGGGATTTACAATGGCTCGCGCTGCGCGCTCGCCATTGTAAATCCCCATACAGATCTGCCGCTCGTATTTTATCTACAGGGTGTATCAAAAAAACTGCAAATACCATAATTTGTATGCACGAAATCATACATTAGAATTTCAATGGCTGTGCAAATAATTACGCTTCTGGGATTTGAAAATACGTTTCCCAGGGGTATCAAAACAAGCACACAAAGTGAATTAAACTTATGAGTTCGATTACGAATGGCTCAGTTTACGAATGACTGCTGTCGAGTTTTGAGTTTGGGCGTACTTTAAAACAAGAAATACTCTTTGCTCTGTTATTAGCTGAGCCATTCGTAATCGAACTAATTTTAATTCACTTTGTGTGCTTATTTTGATAGTACTGCACGTGGAAACGTATTTTCAAATCCCAGAAGCGTAATTATTTGCACAGCCATTGAAATTCTAATGTATGATCTCGTGCATACAAATTATGGTATTTGCAGTTTTTTTGATACACCCTGTATTACTTATCAACCTGGGCGGTTTCCATTACAAAAGATTCATTAGAGCAGATAATACTATATTAAAACAAAATTCAAATACACTAAAGTTGTTTACGAGAGTCTGTCGATGAACTGAACTCTTCAAACGTTACGAACCCCATAACTTCAGTAAACGGCAAAATATTGTTAAGTGACTTCTTCGTTTATAAAATTCATCCTTCTTATCTCGGTGTACAAACTTTGCTATAATACGATTCGGTACTTTTCTAGTAGCAGGTAGTCTATGAGCAATAGAAATATGAGATTCACCTACGTCAATTCTCTTTGGATCTTCATCAGATAAACTAGGGACTGCGGTAATTTCAACAGTCACGTCTCTGATACCGCTGTCTGCTGCAAGCTATCCGTTAATACTTGCTGATCATAGATGACTTTCTCGGCAGCTTCTAATCGCACCTGTAGCTTCTTTATCGATTGAGCGGCTTCGGTAACATGTTTCTTTGTCGTTTGAAGCAACTCTTTGAAATTATCAAATTCTTTCGACATGAAGTTTTTTGCGATTTTTCAATATCAATGCACTTCTTACTAAGCGTTTTAATCTCTTCTCTAACACTTTCGAGTTGAGATTGAAATTCATTTTTGATACTAGGTAGGAATTCTTTTTCCCATATTAGTTTTAAAGTAGAAATGGTTAGATATTCAGCCTTAGGGGCCGTCGATAAATAGTTTTCGACAACCGATCGTGGAACCGCGATGGGGGGGGGGGGGGGGGGTCAGCCTTGAATCCGCGATTACAAAATAAACAGGACGAAAACTGACTTTTCTGGCTAAAAAGACGTTGGACTGGTCCGCGATGGGGTAGGGGGGAGGGGGTTAAAACAATCGCGGAACAAGTCCGCGATCGCGGGACGAAATCTATTTGTCGACGGCCCCTTAGGTGGTGGCATGATATTAGTCGGAGCACTTGAACACACGTCCGTCTCGCTCCAATACTTAGCGTGCTGTGCACTATGGAACAAGGGACGTTCGAAAAGTCGAAGTTCCTATTATATTTTTCAGCCGTAGTTTGATCCTACAAACCCTATCAATTTGAACTGTTCTCCTTAAGGTACGTTTACACGCTGCGATTTGTCGGCCCGATTTTAGGTTTCTCTGAATGTTAATGACGAATATTTTCAGTTGGTGATGTTGTCAGATGACGTTTGCCACGTATTTTTCAAATATCATTAACGTGCATCTGAAATCGGCCCGACAAATCGCAGCGTGTAAACGTACCTTTATAGATTCCCGTTACAATCAAACTGGAAACATGCAAAATGCATTCATCTTTCGCCCCTGTGTCCAACGTTCTCTGCATGTCGAAAAAAGACGCCATTTTTTTAATAGTATATAGAATTTTGTAGGATAATTGAAGAAATTGGAAATATTGAATGAGAATCTTACGTCATTTTATCACAAATATAGTGCGCATAACGAAATACCGACATAATGAAGTTTGCACGTAACGACGTTTAATTTGCACATAATGAAGTTTGCACATAATGAAGTTTGCACATAATGAAGTTTAATTTGCACATAATGAAGTTTGCACATAATGAAGTTTAATTTGCACATAATGAAGTTTGCACATAATGAAGTTTAATTTGCACATAATGAAGTTTGCACATAATGAAGTTTAATTTGCACATAATGAAGTTTGGACATAACGAAGTTTAATTTGCACATAATGAAGTTTGCACATAATGAAGTTTGCTCATAATGAAGTTTAATTTGCACATAATGAAGTTTGCACATAATGAAGTTTAATTTGCACATAATGAAGTTTGCACATAATGAAGTTTAATTTGCACATAATGAAGTTTGCACATAATGAAGTTTAATTTGCACATAATGAAGTTTGGACATAACGAAGTTTAATTTGCACATAATGAAGTTTGCTCATAACGAAGTTTAATTTAATTGCACATAATGAAGTTTGTACATAATGAAGTTTAATTTGCACATAATGAAGTTTGGACATAACGAAGTTTAATTTGCACATAATGAAGTTTGCTCATAATGAAGTTTGGACATAATGAAGTTTGGACATAACGAAGTTTAATTTGCACATAATGAAGTTTGCACATAATGAAGTTTGCACATCAGTTGAAGTTTCCACATAATGAAGTTTGCACATAACGAAATAACCAAATAACAAAGTTTGGACCGCATATAATAACAAATGCACCGCATATAATAACAAATGCACCGCATATAATAACAAATGCACCGCATATAATGACAAATGCACTGCATATATAATGACAAATGCACCGCATATAATAACAAATGCACCGCATATAATAACAAATGCACCGCATATAATGACAAATGCACCGCATATAATGACAAATGCACCGCATATAATGACAAATGCACCGCATATAATAACAAATGCACCGCATATAATGACAAATGCACCGCATATATTAACAAATGCACCGCATATAATGACAAATGCACCGCATATAATAACAAGTGCACCGCATATATTAACAAATGCACCGCATATAATAACAAATGGACCGCATATAATAACAAATGCACCGCATATAATAACAAATGCACCGCATATATTAACAAATGCACCGCATATAATAACAAATGCACCGCATATAATAACAAGGTCAACAAGTGCACCGCATATAATGACAAATGAACAACATGCAATTAAAAATGACCACGTAAGACAGCTATGGCATTCCATACTCTTTCTCTTCGCTGGTAAAAATAACGAACGGTCCCTTATTTAGTTTGTCTATAGCCTGCGTAGCAAGCGTTTAGTGCGGGCGAGAGAGGTGACGGCGGGAGAAAAATAAACGCCTGCCCAAATGTATGATATAAAAGTTGCAGTGTCATACCAAATTCGTTGTTATTCTTGGTTAATTCGATTGAGATTGTTGACATTTGCGCTTAATTTCTTCCAACAACAAAATTGACCAATGGGAATTTAGCCGAAATTTTTCCGGTCAAAAACGCATTTGTCATGGCCATTTGGGCAGGCGTTTATTTTTCTCCCGCCCTCGCTTCTCCCACCCTCTCAAAAAACACCAGCTAGTTTGTCTAGCACTGTCAGTGTTGACCAAGTGATGTAATTCATTGCTGTATATTGTACATATCTGCTTGATAGATCCGCTTCTCTGAGCCCGCTCCTAGATGTCAGCCCAGGGGCGCACATTAAGTGACACCCCCCCATCATTTGTGAATTTTTCAAAAAAGTCGGTCCCAAATTGTAAAATTACACTACTTATTTCGGTCCGAGTTGGTCCGAAACATCCTGTCTATAAAACGTATAATAAACGATACAAAAATTGTCAATAAAAGAAATCAACATTGCAAACCCAGAGATATATTTTCCTCTTAAAGCAATATACTCAAATGTAAGATGGCATAGCCATACACGACTGCGCAAAACCTCCTAACTTTTGCTCTGCCGCATTGTGCATTATATTTCCACGTCAGTATTCTCGAGTAAAATTAAGTCAACTCTGTTATAAAAATGCACTTTCTAGTTGGGTCTTTATGATGTTGAAGGTTACGTTTTGGGGGCGTTTTCTTTAAATAACTGCATTTAAAGAAAATTGCAGCGAAATATTTGAATTCGAAACTAGAGTGTTTGAAATCTTATATATATTAATGAAAGGGCATATAATGAAAGAGGTAGAGAAGACTCTGAAAATGCCATTTCCGACGATCTACAGACTCCCCGTTGGCGACAACCATGGTAGCGCCTCGTGGGAGTCTGCCCCCCATTTTTAACAATCCTTCTACACCCCTGGCACTACACATATTTTTACATTAACTTGTAATACATGTTTTGATGTGGTCAAACAAATATAAAAAGTCGGTCCCTGAACAATGGACACCCCCCCAAACTTTTTTGGAATGTGCTCCCCTGTGTCAGCCAATACAGACGGTACTGCATGAATTTGTTCAGAAAAAACATAATTACAACGTATTATAAAGCACCTGCTTGAGACAAACAATTCTCCCTAGCTGTCGCATTTCATTAACCTTTCAATAAAGTCGGTTGGAAAATTACACTAATTTTGTTGAGATATTAATCAATTCAACTTTGTTTCGATGTATATATATGACAATTAACTTATTTGCACGGCATGTTAGACGGAGTGGGCTGTCGGCAGAATGCATCGGAAAAATTAAGTGATGTTGTCCTAAAAGTGAATTTGCTGAAAACGTCTTCCACTTACAAAGATGCAGACTTAGAATAAGTGTCTGAAGATGCAGAATTGTGTTTAAATAGCAGGTAAGCTATATATATATATATTATATATAAATATATATATGTAGGTTTAGGTCTACGAAACGCAAAGAGTGTTCGACAACATATAGTTAGAGAAAATAGATTTTCGCTTACCTCAAAACTGGTCTACACTAATAGGCTGTTTCATCTGTAAAAGAATCATCAGGCAGTGACAAGTATCGTATCCGGTATCACTATTTTCTACAAAAAGCAACAATTTACGTGATAAAAACCAATAAAGTCAAAGACAAAAAGAGGGAAAGACAACCTTGTCAGGGAAATATATAATCAATAAGACTGAGTGCACTAATTATAGACCTATTTCAATACTCTCGGCAATTTCCAAAATTTTTGAGAAACTTATTTCAACGCAGTTGTCTGATTATCTGGAGTCCAAGTGAACAAGTAGGTTTCCGAAAGAATCACTCAACACAATCATCGCTCCTTCAAGCTACCAACAAATGGTTAATTAATATGGACAATGGATGCTTGAATGGTGTAATATTTTTGGACCTGAAGAAATACCTGGGCCTGATTGTGTTGATCATGATATACTTCTCAGTAAATTACACCTGTATGGGGCTAGCCCTAGGAAATCAGATGATATTAGATCTGAAGGGTTACCGTTCCCAAATAAGATTAAATAATAATAATAATAATAATAATAATAATAACCAATTTCATTTTTAGAAAAAAAGTTAACCTATTTCTTAATCCATAAAGCATTTTTTTTCATTTTGGTTGCTGGCATGGCACTTGTACATGCGATGATTAGAGCTTATATTTCTTCAGTGCGTAAATTCAGTAGCATAGATCGATTAGGCTCATAATTATATAGATTGTGACTAACAGTAGAAGGTGTTTGTAGATGGAATACTCGAACGAAATTTTATATACATCTTTTTTAACTAATCAGGAGCAGTTGTGAAAAATGCAACTTAAGCCCTCTGGCAGGAATTGAATCCGTGCGGCCCTGCGGATTCCGGTGCAGCGCTCTAACCAACTGAGCTACAGAGTCCAGTTGCTGAGCATTAACCGCAAGTTCGGTATATATGATGGGAGTGATGCCAGTATTAGGTATAGGTAAATATCAAGTTAAAATCTTGATCAAATAACAATCCAGTATGCAGTATAGTAATACTAATAGGGATTATGGTATTAGTCTTCAAAGTAAACTTTAATTTGATTCAATCTTTTTTAATAGACTGAAAAGCAGAGTAGAAGTTAAATTTCACTCGTTCAGACTGAAAAAGGTCAGTGAGATAGAGGTGAGTGAGAGCAATCGTAGCTTAGTAATTCATACACTTGAGAGGGCTTGTCGTATTTTTCAGGTAGTTTGATCCTATACAAACCCTCAAGAGTCAAATACATCGTTTTATATCGCTATCTACACTCAATACACTGGACCAGTGCAGTGCATTTTAACAAATAATCAATATATACACTATATACTGTACGCAATCATCAAATTTTTCGTGCCCAATATTTCGTTCAATATTGTCATAGCCAACCCTAACCCTAACCCTAACCCTTAAACATGCTTTATATCGTGAAAGTAAATCCGTCTTCCTTTTCAATTTTTAGACAGTTGTACAAAAAGATTTATAGTTCCAGATAAAAATGATGATGATTTTTTTCAAATATTATAAAATGTTTCTCTAGAATTACTAACCGTTTCCCCAACACAAGGCCCAGCCCCTTTCCTTTTTTGTGCCTTTGTAGCTTAAGCCCTTGTTCAACACTTATTCCCTATGAAACTAAACATTTCACATTTTCAATATTGTGCACTTTCGCATTTAACTGCACACTCATTCAATATACTTAACTGCACAAAGTGTGCAATACCGCATACTAAATAGGCACTGCCCCTATACTGTATGTTAAAGGCCAAGAGGGCTTCCTGTCCACAATTTCGGCGTCTCCACAGGTCGTGTTAAAATGTTACCGGAGGCATATTGTTCAACGTGGCATTGTGAATCGTTCAGTGGGGAGATTAAACTTGTTTTGTCTTTGAAAATTGAATAAATAAAATATGAATCAGTTAATCTTTTATTTTTAGAGAATGAAAATCTCTACGTTTCTTTGGTGTATATTATACGCCCTGCGTCTAGTTCAAAGTGAGAAATTCATTTCGCGATACTTCAAAATGCTCCAAGGCCGCAGACTTCAAAGCACACCAGTCGAAAGGGTTATGGTAAAAAGTGAAATACTGTGCGCCATGAGGTGTACGAATGAAGAATGGTGTCAAGCCATCAATTTCATCAACAATGGTGAATTACAACATTGTGAGCTTTTCAGTGAACTGAAGTTGGGACTGGGCAAACCATAAATGATGAACTGTCAGTATATTATTATGCTTTGAAAGTCGGAGGTAAATATTTTAGTCATTTCTTTTTGTTTCAATGAATGCTGCATCATGGGCAGTAAAAGTCATGGGCAGTAAAGCGCAGTAAAACTATGGAATGATTTGGACGAAAATTTAGAGGAGATCAGAAATTTTAACTCTTTTAAAAGGCATTTAAAATCCGATATGCTTACTAGTTTTATATATTCCTAGGCCATATGCCTAGTATAGTATATATATATATATATATATATATATATATATATATATATATATATATATATATATATATATATATATATATATATATCTTAATTAAACTATTTCAATACGTTTCATTACTTGTAAATAGACATAATATAATTAGTTGACAATTGTTTTAATTGCATGTAATTAAATTGTGTCTGCAGAATACGGATGGCTGCACATCAGTGATCCTATTCAATTTCCCCACTTTTTTCGCTTTCGCTGTGAGTAGAACTAACTTCTACTCACTGGCGAAGCGAAATTTTTTCTCGCGAAGCCTGATTTATGTTTTCTGAGCATGCGCCAATTCATTTTCATGCGAAAAAAACACTCGTGGGATCAGTTTCTTATTTAGGCGACAATTCTAGTCTGACAACCAACTGCATGGCTGCAAAAAATCAAATGCTAAAATAAGGGCGAGTTTTAGCAAAAAATTTTATATTCTTTTTAAGGCCGGATAAGAAATCAGATTTGCCGACGAATTCCTAAAGTAGTCCTGTTTATGTTTTATCAGAAAGTTGAAATTGTTTTCATCGTAATTGCTCGTTTGCAATCGACGCCATCTTGGTTGATTTTCGTGGCAACTAAAAATCTATATTCTTCATTCTTTGTCGTATTGTGCCAGAAATCGTATACTATTCATAATATATACAGTACGATGTTTTCAAAACAAACCAAAAATATTAAAGTAACTCAACTATTTCGATGTAAACGGCTGGACAAAACTTTAAAATCAACCAAGATGGCGCCTAATGACACGTAGTGACGTCATGTGCAAGCAAAGAATTGCGTTGTGATTTATAGCCTGGATCATAGGTGCACTGAATAGTTGTTGACATCCATAGATATTAGTCCGGTGCTAGATTTGAAAATTAGCAGCATGTCGGAGATTTCTCGGCGGAATTCTAGTGGAAGGATGTTCGTTTTAATCATCCTCTCCGTATACGAAAGAAGCCATGGGGTCCAGGATATGTTATCCACCATTTTATGAAAGTAATGTATTATAATTTTAATAAATTTGCATATTTGCAGATGATACCAATAAAACTCACGAAATTGCCCCAGTATCATCAACGGCGCATGCGCTTGCCTCAATGACGTCATCCAGTGTGTCCATAACACCTTCGTCCGCTGTACCTCTTTCAATGACGTCATCAGTTACGTCACATGGCATGCCAGCGGTCGCCTGCAAGAAAATTTTCCAGGACAACCCGTAAGTAGCCGCTTTCATTAATCGTTGAGACTGGCCTCTTAGACTTAATGCCGATGCTGAGTTGTGTATACTTGGTTCTATTTTTGCTGTATTCTGTTTGATTAAACGGTCAATTTTTCCTTTACATTAGTTGTAGGCTGTAATCTACGGCCTGCTTTTCGCCGAGGGGTCTATCACTCCAAAAAATGTTAGAAATTTTTGGGATTTCCAAAATGCCTTGGGATTCTTAGCCAATTGCACCAGTTAATTGTGTCTCCTCTCGCTGACTACTTTTCAGAGCTTCAACAGACGGCAAATATACAATATTTGGTGGCACAGCAAACGAAACTGAAGTATTTTGTGATATGACTGGAGCACAAACTGGCTGTAGTGGCGGTGGGTGGACCTTGATCATGAGGATAAATGGTCAACAGGTACTTATGAGAAAATGCACATTTAACAATTCAGTTGAACAAGATTGAGCACGATATGAAGAATTATCAAGACCGAAGTTTGTGCGCTCTTGAAAGGCGTGACTTTTCTTTCAAATATGTTTTTAAAATATTTCAAAACCTTTCGTCGCTGTCTTGGCTTTTGTTTAGTCATTATATACTCCTTCTCTTAAGTCTGCGAACGGCCATCGGCGTGGACTTGCTCCAAGTCTGTCTCTTAAAGGTTTTTTTTATGGGGGAGTTATAAAGGATTTGGCTGGGCCCTTTATAACTCCCCAATTATTTATAACTCCCCAATAAAAACCCCTTTAAGAGGCAGACTTGGAGCAAGTCTAGCGAGCCATATTGTTCTTTTTCGTGTATATCATTACGTCAAATCGTGCGATATGATGCAATGTTGCAACTCCAAATTTGACAGCCATTGGGGTGATATGACAATTTAATGACATGAATTATTTTAATTAAATAATAATGACTATTAAAGCCTTCGCTATATAAATGTATATTTAGTATAACGTAATTTTCGTGTCATAATTATGCCCTTTAAGCCATAATGAGCATTAATGCGCCTTAATACTCCCTACTTTTCTATTTTCATCTGTCTAACACCAGAGATTCGCCAAGAGGTTACTAATCTTTTAACACAGTCATGTGCACACTTTTTATTCATTTAATTCCTTATCTCAGTAATCGAAGCACGGTCCAACGTCATTTTGTCAAACAGTTACTTTCACCTCTTTCTATAGCAAACGTTTAGATACGGAGCAAATTACTGGACCAACAAAGCAGAATATCAGCCATTTTATGGCCACGCGTTAGACGGCAATTCCGAGACGAAACTATCGACCTATCACACAACCCCTTTCACTCAAATATGCCTTGGTATGAAACATAATGGTGTAAAAGGATGGACAACGCTCAATTTGGCAAGCACGTCTCTTTTTGATCTTATATCGAGTAATACATATCACGATACAAACCTTGCTGTTACCGAATGGAAAGGACTGATACCTTCCGGCGCTGTTCTACAGCAAGAATGCCGAATTCAGGGGATAAACGCGATACGTGGGGACACTGGTGTTCGTATAGGGATCATAGCCACCAAAACATGCGGGGTAAATGATCATTATAATTCAAGGCTAGGTTTTGGCGCGAAAGGCAGTAGCTGTGGACAAGATGCAAATAACAGATGCGGCAATGATGCCCGCTGCGATCAAGCTTTGAGTAAAATGACAGTGGGTTATATTTTAGTCAAGTGACATATTCTTAGTAGGGGTAACGTAGTATATTATGTGTAGTCATGTGGGGATAATACGATTAGGATCGCTAAGTAAGTAAGTAAGTAAGTAAGTAAGTAAGTAAGTAAGTAAGTAAGTAAGTAAGTAAGTAAGTAAGTAAGTAAGTAAGTAAGTAAGTAAGTAAGTAAGTAAGTAAGTAAGTAAGTAAGTAAGTAAGTAAGTAAGTAAGTAAGTAAGTAAGTAAGTAAGTAAGTAAGTAAGTAAGTAAGTAAGGGGGTGTGCTTATTATCCTTACTTGCAGCTGAGAGCTAAGCTGAATTGCGAAGGACACAGCTCAACGTGACCAAGTCGAAGGCTTTCTAGGCGTTTCTATAGCAGCCACCTTTTGCCCGTCATCACGGAGCACAGCTACGGTGGAAGGGCCAGTTAGGGGTTAAACCCAATCCACACCGTCAACATTCCCTGTGGGACGAAACCGGAGTACCCGGAGAAAACCCACGACTTTCGGCAGAGCGTTGACATAGCTATCATAAGTCGTCCCCAACGGGACTCGAACCCACGATATCTGAGGTGAAAGGCGCGTGCTCTGAGGTTATGCGTGCTCTGAGGAGGGCTGGCGCCAGGTTATGCTAGCATATAGGGGCGCCAGGGCAAAATAGTTTCTTAGCTATTTTCCCCTAAGGTGGACAAATCAGAAACGTTTGTCAGAATTAAGAAACATTTACGGCTTGAAATCTGATTTGCGACTTGCGAGACAATAAGGGGCTTCGGTGGCGCAGTCGTCAGAGCAAGCGCCTTTCATGAGATTGTGGGTTCGATTCTCGCTTTGGACTCATGACACTTATGTGAAAAGAGTCAGTCGACGCTCTACCGAAATTCGTGGGTTTTCTCCGGGTACTCCGGTTTCCTCCCAGTTGGAATGTTGACAGGATGGGTTTGGATAAGCCCCAAACTAACTCTTCCATCGTAGCTGTGCTCCCTGATCAGACATGGGTCATACGCAAGTCAAGCTGCGTCCTTCGTAATTCAGCTCAGCTCTCAGCTGCAAGTAAGGATGATTAGCACACCCACACTTACTACCATATAATCGCACTTGCGTCTTGCAAAACCAAATAGCTTCTGAATTTGTTTCCGCACAACAATATTCTTGCGAGGGCCACGCCAAAAGCAAGCATTAGAGGAAACGTTGCGGGTAGTTCGGCCAAGCTATGACAACACAACTAATTAATGCATATAATTTTGCAATGTTCTTTATTGTAATTTCAATTCCTACATAACTATAAAGGTCTTATTATATATTACTGTCCATCAATAATTTACTTAAATAATAATGCATATAACTATCTTTATAATTTCTTATTCAAAAATATTTAGGGCAAGTCCTTAATTCCATGATTCGATTCAACAATTTCGGATATTTTACAGGCACACATTTCCACATGTTTGCTGTATCACAGCATTGCAATTCGGTCCTTGGCAACTCTTTAAAGCACGCTTCACACAATTCTCGCAGAAAACACGCGAGTTGACCGGCCCACGCGGATCACTTTCCAAAGTGCGTCTCCTGTCGCTCATGCATGTCGAGCAACCTTGTGCCTTGAAGGAATACATGAAATATTTGTTGCCGTTGTTGACATCGCACACACCCTGTTTGTATTGGTCACAACCCAGGTTTTTGCAGTACGTCCTACAATGCTTGAGCGCGCGCCCGCAGCAACGGCTGCATTTCAGGCCGCCGATGTTGTAATTGCATATATCTCTAACATCCATGGTCGATACCGACGACATTACTACGACAAGAGATGCTATCAAGGCTATTATTCCTGACATCTTCATCTGAAAGATGGAAAAGGTTTGTTGTAACGATATACAGTAAGTATCTATATATAGGTCTCAAAGTTTTTGTTGCACTTACCAAACCTACAATCCAGTGCAACAATTATTGAGACAAGAAGGTCATTGCCCCCCTCCTCCCTCATACAATGTTGTAAACAGGAGCCAAAGGCAGACAATTTCGAGTTGTGACGTCACTTGCACAAGCTGAATAGGTTCCCTTGCAGACATGACTTATAGGTCCAGCTATAGGGTGACCACTCAAACTGGAAGCATGCAGAATGCACTCGTCTTATATGTGACTGAGGGAGTGAGGGGAGCAGTACCAACTACCATACTGTGCACTGCAGAGTGCGGGAGTCGAACTCCGGCGACAAAGTTGAAAAGCACATGCACCAATCACTGCGCCACCAAGGCAACACCCTTACTAAACTGACCTAAACCAAACCATACTAATCCCCAACTCTACTCCAAATCTTACCCTAATCCTTAACAGCAAATTCTAACCGCGGTTTAATCCTAATTGCAACCATGATCATTCCCTGAGGTCTGATCCTAACGTTCGGAACAGTTACAAAGAATCGAAATACTTACATTATTTATGATTTTCTATATAGTAATTCTTTTGTATTTCAGGTCTTTGTATTCCTTGTGAATGATCACTAACTGCGAATGAAGTCTCCAGCATTTTCCAGGTCTTTTATAGCAATACGAAACGCCAACAGATGGCTACGGGCGACATTTTTTGAAGCTAATACATTAGATCATCTCAGAAGATTTTCCAGGCTCTCGAGCGAATATTTCGTACGCCCATGCATTACGTAGGAAAACGACAGAGATTGGAGTCGATAAATATTGGTGATTGCTCGATCGCATGCATGCAATTATTAACGACACATTGGATTTTGTTCATTTTTTAAACACATGTGAAACTATATACAAGCCAAAATTTAAAGAAATCCCCCACATTGTTTGCATTGCGTCCTATACATTAAACTGATGCCTGATTGGTGTTTTTGGATGGGTGTATATTATATATATATATATAATATCTCAAGTTTCCTAAGGCATAATAATACTAACATCAAACGCGATTTCACCTGATGAGTGTAGCAAGCTTTGCTTGCCATACGAAACAAATTTGTAGTGCGGAATAAAGTTTAAATGAAGTGACTCAAGTTTGTCCTTTGTGTTATATCCGCTCTACCTCGTATTGAGCACTCTACTCATATATGATTATAAACTCGCTGCAATTGTGCAGCAATCATCAGGCAACTGTATCGACTAGTGATTGCCTGATGATTGCACAATTGCATGAAACTTGAAGTTGCACGCAACAAGAATATTTTAAGATTTAATTTGTTATAATAGATATTTTGATCGTGAATTCGTATTTCACACTAATATTAGTAATAAATTACTAGATATACTGTTTTTAACCAACTTTCGTTGAATTGGATTCAAAAAATTTTTTCAGATCTCAAAGAATCATTTACTATGAACCGGTCCAATATTATGCCTGCATAGCCATAGCCATAGCCATGGGGAATCAAAGTTTGAACGCAGATGAACATAACTCATAGCGAGAAAAAACAGACAAAGCCGATTTTAAAAATTTGCTTTTGTTTGCCATCCATAGCTAAATAGAGTTATGCGATTTTCGCTTCTAATTTTTCTCGTAATTTTTGCCTTTTGGTATTAATTTAAGTTCTCGTGAAGAGAATCGTGAAGGGGTAAAGGGCATATGTTATATACCAAAATTACGCTATTCTAAAAAAAGATCTTTCAAGATAAATAGTATACTATAACGTTTTTTAGAGTTTTACCGTATCTTATTTCAGTCTCGAGATATTGGTGCTTGTTTGATAGGAAATCGCACAACTTTCTACGTCAAGTACGACACGCGTTGCATAATGCGAGGGGCAAGCTCCTAAAACGTGTACGAGACTTTTCCTGGAATTTTATCGTTAAAATATCAGACTTTTTTGCACGAAATAGAACAACATTTTCTTATTCTTGTGAACCTATGCAGTAGAACGCAATTATATCAGCTTTTTCTTCAATTCTTTTATATATTTGATGAAACACTCGTATACCAGAGCATGCAGTTGTCAGAATCCATACTTCGGACTTCAGAATAAAATTACATGAAGTGGATCACATATATTTATTAGACAGAATGTCGAATCCGTCAAATTTTGAAGAATTTCGTTCAATTCAGTCGTATATTTTAGATTTCAAGTATGTTTTTATGAATTTTAAGAATTGTCAAGTATATTTACATGGATTTTTGGAACTTTTACAGACTTTCCCCTTGAGTGATTTGTCCCTCGAGCGGCATAATAAGTTATCGTTAAAATCAGTTGAAATATATTTTCGATTCTTGGACAAGGTTTGCTAAAAAAAGGGAGATTTGACGTTTTCTCCAATACTATGCAACGAACAAAGTTTAGTGCCTTAGTCCGTTACATAAGAATCTCTTAAAATATTGCTGGTCTTTCAGAAACTCATTATGCGATGTGACCTATAGCAAGTTGTGCTGTTTATACATATCCAATCAATCTCACAATATTTCGAAAATGGAAGGAGATAAATGGAAAAAACGTTAAAGAATGTTATGCTATATTATTTTGAAAGTTCTTTCTAACAAAAGTATAATTACATGTAACGCAAAATGCCTGTCATATATGTGATATGACATATGTCCTTTAAATGGGAGCTGGGATTTGCCTATTTTTAACGGCATGGGGGAAATGGGGTTAAGCTAGATTTAGTGGACAACCAATTTTCCTGCTGGGAAAGTTAAGGGATTTGGCAAATCAATGGGTCATTTGACTGCATGGGATTCAGACAAATTTTTGGCAGGGAAATTTAACTTGCATGCAGGCCATGGGATTGAAATCACCCTTAATTCAGGGTATATTTATACGAAATTACGTATATACTATTTTTTGAATTGTTAAACTCATAACTAGTAAGGAATGTCGTTTTGTATTAATAATTTATCAATAAGTTACGTGAGCATTGGGAAATTTTCCAAAGCTGCACTATATATCTTTACGTGCATCAAAAATATTTATGCACTATAGCACAGATGTTTTAATCTGGTTTAAAATGTTCTATATAGACGTATAATCATTCTGTGTTATATTGTTCTTCCGCACTGAATGTGCTTGGCGTATCAGCGAATGGTTCGAGTGCAATACTTGCAAGATGCATCAGCATGAGGGGCGTAATTATACCGAGCGTGGTCGTACCGAACATTGGTCGGTTTTTGAAACCAAATCGGAAAGCGGCCGGTAAATTTTAAAATTTCAGAACCAAACTACAATCAACTTATCTCTAATAGTTTGTCGTTACTTTCACATTGTGTATATATCAAAAGGAACAAAACCAATTCACTGACGCTTGTAATTGCATACGGAGCAAATATTATTTAAAAACTTGGGGATGAGGTTGTAAAAAGTTAAAAAGTGCGTTAAAAATCTTGAATTCATAGGTGTAAAAACTTCACAATTTTTTTATTAAATATCCTCTCAGGAAGCACGCAAAATGCACTTCTGAGGCTTCAAAAACGCAAAATTTTCCTGGCCTAAGACCTCCCCTAGATTACGCCCCCACTAACAATTTGCTGAACCAAAATACGTGACGGACTAGTAATGTTGTGCGCTCGCTGAGGCTGGTAGTATACTGACAAAAGTATACTAACGCGGCACTCCAAATGCCGTTGGGCGCTACGTGATGAGAATCAATTGCAAGGAATATATTTTAACACACTTTGTGTCAACAGAAGGTAATTGTGTCCTTGACAAGAACATATATTGATACATATATTGATTAAAATTGCCTATCAGATCTATCTATAATCCCCAAACATTACTGACAAAACCATGCGGCATTCGAACGTTTAAGTTTTAACGTCATGTGCATCCACTCATGTATATTACTCCAATTTAAAGCCACGTACGAAAATGATACACGTGGGCAAGAGCTTGCAGTACTGCCTAGAAGTAACTTAACACAAATACGCGGTTAACCGCGGGTCACACGCAGTGGTTTTTCTGTTTGTGGTGTGATTACCACACGAACCGCACCCGCAAACCGCACACAGAGCACCCGCTAACCACGCACACAGCACCCGCTAACCGCACACACCGCACCTGCTAACCACACAAACTGCACACCCTAACCGCACAAACCGCAACCGAACCGCAGTGTTGAGTGTATGAGTCAATAACAAAGTGGCAAGTAAGTTAATTTTATGACTTTTCTATTGTTTACACAAGTCTAGGCTAACATACAGTGCCAGTTATCCAGCGTGCTCGCTCAGCCACTGATCTCTATAAATTAGCTGAATGCGTAAATTGTCTTTTCCTTAAAAGCGCCTGGGTACAAGGCTGCCATTTACCCGTTATTTAAGGATTAAAGAACTCTGTGAGTGCATTAATTAGTTCACGAGTTCACGAACAAGGAACGAGAGTTTCATACTGCACGAGACGCAGTCGAGTGCAGTATTAAACTTCGAGTTCGTTGTTCGTCGGAACGAGTGCTTGTAAATCACGATAATTATAATGCACGAACAAAGAGTGCTTTAAACGTTTTAATATTCAATTTGAGTAAACGCTTTGGCGGTATTTTTTTATTTATGAATTATGAGCAAAAACATTCTATAAACTTTGTTCAACTAACTGTTTACTAGTTCTTTGTTTAGTTTTGATAATATTCAAAAGTGTTTTTAGAATATTTTAAAACGACAAATAGCTTTTATATGAGAAACAACCTTGTTGTTGTTTTGAATCTGTCTGCCGAATTACGAATATATTTTCAACCGACTTCGCCGCTTCGCCACTCATTCACAACTTATATTCCGTAAATTCGTAAAATAAACTAAATAAACAACACATGTTTACGTTTAAATACGGAATTATTTTAGAAATTTGGCCACTTCGTGGTTTTGGGATTGTCTTCGGTTTAAAATAAACGAAATCTTATAAACTTTTCCATTCGTGAATTCGGGCGCCATCTTGCCGTGCTGATATAAACTGTAACGGCACGGCCGTGCGTTGTTGCTGTATAAAATGCACACACGTGGTACAAATTGACCAATAAGAACTGGGAAGCTGTGTCTGGACCATATGGTCTGGACCAGCGAAACTACAGGAAGTGACGTAAAGGCCGGCCTCCACTTGCACGTACGTACGCACAATTGCACGCACGTACGTGTTTATATCATAGTAAACAGAATATAGGCATATGTGATAAAACACGTTTTTCCTTAAGCATTTGTGTTTTGGCGGCCATGTTGGATGGCATCCATCTGCTGACGTCAGCAATATGAATTATTCAAACCTTCTTAACTCGCGAGGGAATAATTGTATAGACTTGAAATTTGTTTTGAATACTTGTTATAATGGCATACAAAACATGTTAAACAATCAGCTTTATAGGTTGCACGTTAAATATTTTAGAATTTAGTCACGTGGTGGTGCTCTAGCCTCTATACTTAATTAATTCGTTTTTTTGTGGAAAACATCACGATTATTTATTTGGCAAAGCTTTCGATCCGTAAGCCCGGACATCATCAGTGCAAATAATATGAATATGTGGGCTCACGGATTGAAAGTTTGCCGAATAAATAATTGCGGTGTTTTCCACAAAAAACTGATTAATTATATTGATGACCATGCAGACCTACAAAGAACTTATTCCAGGCAGAGTGTTCGGATCGCTTCCGCAATGCTGTAAACATTCTGAAGTATGTGATTGTTTTTTACGGTTATGTTTATTGAGTCAGAGATTATAAATAACACAATAGTACTCTATACGTCATCAGTCTGCGTCACTACAGAGTACATGGCATGTTAAACGTCAAGAATATCTGCGCGTTTTAATTTAAATTTTACGTGTGGAAATCAACAATCATGGCAAAAATTCTGTGGACACTTAGCTGTAAACCAAAATACCACTGTTCATAATATGCACATGTCTGCATCCTTTAACCCCCCGTACCTTCACCCCGTAACATACCTTTAAATGAAGAGGTGGTAAGGTGTATGAGGCTGTAGGTGGGTCCTCCCCTATGGTCCTCCCCATAAATGTTTTGAATTCTTGAGCCTCTGTGGCTTGATTTCTTGCATTTTTTATAGTGACAGCTTTTTAATATATCCCATCTAGACAGAATTTTTTACTTCGCACTGCAGGATTTTGTTTCTGCAAATTTGATCTTGCATGAATTTTTTCCCTTTCATTTTCTCTTGTGCGAATTTTTTTCTTCCCCCTCCCACCCATCACTTTTCTAATGGTCCGCCCCTAACGTACGTACACAAATTTTACTTGGAACTGACTGACAGTTTTATGACGTACGTTTCGTACGTAATCTTTCTTACAAAATCTACCTATTTAAAGCAGTTTCCACTGTCTTTTTACGTACGTTAACGCAGCTCTTACACGTATTTTTGGGCTGCCTATAGTATTTTTAATACTCTTGACCGTATTGACAATTCTCAGCCGTGTTCTGACTTATCTATACTAAAATGGCTTGCCATAACAATAACAATAACAATAACAATAACAATAACAATAACAAGCTTTCGGAACCAATAGTAGCGAAGATAACAGGTAATGTTCCAAAATGGATCAAGGGAACTCTTCTACGAAACGGTCCTGGGAAATTTGAAATTGACGATAGATCATATCGTTATCTTTTTGACGGCCTGGCTATGCTACAGCACTTTGTAATTGAAGATGGAAATGTTACGTATTTCAACAAATTCCTACGCAGTCAAACCTACGAACGCAACATGAAAGCGGGAAAAATCGTCGTGTCAGAATTCGGCACACCAGGTCTTCCTGATCCTTGCAAGAATATTTTTGCCCGATGGTTCACTTATTTCTTTCCAGAGGAGACTACAGACAACGCCTTGGTGAATTTTTGCTGCATTAAGGGAAAGATTTACGCCATGACAGAGGTACCAATCATCACAGAAATTGATCCAAGCAATCTTCAAAGTATTAACAGGGTGAAATTGTCTGATGGTTTTCAAGGTAAGCTGCACGGCCTTACTCTAGAAGTTACTATCGCAAGTGAAGAGTATAATTACCGAAAAATGACTATTCTAAGGCAGCGATTGTTAATTTAACACCATAATTCAACTCAAGGCACCACAATTCAACTCAAGGACTTCAAGCGTGCATGTTAAGGCTTTATATTATGTCCGCACAAACTGGCAGGGAAATGAATTTAAATAGAACTCCTTGTAGACAAAATTTACACATTTACTATTTCGTAATGTTGTTGGAAATGGAATAGGAGTATATTAAGCGTTAACTATTACAGATCACGCGAGCCGCTAGACTAGGCGCTAGTTTTTATATAGTTTAGCTTAGTAAACATCATATAGATTTATCACTTATTTTAGTATTTACCGAGACCTAGGGAAACAGCATGTTTTGTGGCCCCGAGACCGCCGTTCTCGGCGTTCTCGACCAACAACGGCGGTCGAGGGGCCACAAAACACGCTGTTTTCCCGAGGTCTCAGTAAATAAGTGTTTTATTATATAGCAAGTGTCAAAGTCTCAATAATTCACTTGGCTTAAAACAAAGGCTTAAGGTCTGATTCCAGCGAAATTGTTCGCGAGAAATTGTGGCTGCGAAATATTTTGTGAATAAATTTTGCATGGTTGTTGCACATGGGTGATTCTATTGAATTTTGTCACTTTTTTCGCTTTCGCAGTGAGTAGAACTAACTTAGCAGTGAGTAGAACTAACTTAGTAGTGAGTAGCGAAATTTTTTCTCGCGAAGCCTGATTTATGTTTTCTGTCTGCGCATGCGTCAATTAATTTCTTGCGAAATTTTTCGGTTTTCGCTGAGAAAAAACACTCGTGGAGTCGGACCTTGACTGAAGTGTGTATTCGGCTTGTGCAGTCACGCGAATATATGACGTCATTGTAAATAAGCCACGATTATGGGGGGCAAATCGTGGATTTCACGAAGTGCCGTTTTCTTTTATATCTTGCGAAATATATCTACCTCTCTAGAATCCTTGAAAAACGGTGAGTATTTTGGCGTATAGTTTGTTGCTTTAGCATGTCTAGAACTCGAGTTTTTCAGGAAAGTTTGCGTACGTATTGATGTAAAAAATTGTCAGCCATGTTGAATTTGATTTTAATTAGTTTGAAATTATCCAATGAAAATATAATGGTGGAATTTGCCACCCAAAAAACCGGAAGCCACGCAATTTCGAGTTGTGACGTCACTTGCACAGGCCGAATATATTTATCTGAACTCAACTTTAATATTTTCCTTTAGAACGAATATAAGAACAATTTTACTTCTCCAAACAAATCTCAAAATCTCAAATCAACAATTCATTACTGTATAATATTCCATGCGGTCCCTATATAACCATTACGTCATGTCTCTGCTAATTACGTCAACTCTTCACAATGTCTTTATTGCGAGTGCATTTGTTATTTTCATTTGTTTTTTGGTTGAAAATTTGTTGGTTGTTGTTGTCAGTTGACAGTTGAAACACATGCATGCACGCATTAAATTTGATTTTTACAGCGAGTACACACTTTGCTATTGAATGATATTAATGAGCACAAGTAACACTCAAGAACAAAATTTGATCAGCGCAAACACCGACGATGGTTTCATGGATATCCTTACAGCAAATGGTGCCAATATGAACCTAAAACGGATCAGTACACAAGCAGGGACGTCGCGAAATCGTTATATTAACATTGAATTTTGACCAACTTATGGGGACATTTTGGCCAACAGTATCAAAATGCTAGACTCGGCGATGCCGATACTGGCGATAAATTTTGCATGCAATTGATATACAATATATGAAGGATTTCTGATCTGTAGTGTAGAAGTTCTATAGAGAGGTTTATGTAATTTATTACTCTATCGACTGGCGTGTTACGTGATATTGTTTAGATTCATATAATGTCAAATCTGCATATTATGCATTCAACATTTTAAGTTTTAATACAGCCATACAGGCCTACAATAGCGCTGCGCACAATCGGCACAGAAGCCATTTATTATAGGCCAAAATGACTGGCAAAAGCCGGAAACCCAGTTACCCAGACAAACACTATAAATATTAAATATTTAGAGACTCATGATCGAGTATAACGCTTATTCTGTTATAGACAAGACTAAATAATAAAGTCAGTCAATAACATCAATAGACACTAGGAGATACACTTGAGGAACACCGGTAGTTCAAGGACACCGGAGATACCCTTGAGGAACACCGGTAGTAAAGCGATATCTAGTTCGGGTTAAACACCCTCTAAGTAAGGGTTCATGATCCAGCCAAATCATTCACTACTATTCCTCTATAGACTATACATGTATCTATGAGAACACTGAAGACGCTCTATGGAGCGTTAAGTCAAATATCTGGAGCTCCATTTTTACGAGAGTGATGTATCAATCAATGATAGTTTATTTATAAAGGATACATTTACAGGTGCTCCAAAATAGGGCTGCAATGATCATAACTGGAGCAAAGTATTATATAAACTCTTCTGATATGCTGGAAGGTTTGCAGTGGAGCACTCTCGATGTTAGGCGCGATAGAATGAAAAGAGTATTTTTGTATAGGATTCTTAATGACCAGTGTGCACCAAATCTAAGGGAAAGCTTTGTTAGACTGAGGGACCTTAGTAGGAATTATAATCTGTGTAACATTGATACTGATCTAGCACTTCCAAAGCCTAATACTAATTATTTGAAACGAAGCTTTAAGTATAGTGGTGCAATGCTATGGAATGGTCTCCCCCAAGAGGAAAAAAGGCAACTTCGCTCTTCCAACTTAAAAGAACAATCGCCACATAATATCAAGTCATCCTTTTGGTCTCTATTGTAAAAATTCTTGTTTTCTATCTTCATTTTTTGTATATATAGTTAATAGTTTTCATACGCCCCTCCTGAAAATCAACTCTTCCAACTCTTCGTTCGTTCGTTCATTCATGTATTAATTTCTCTATAGATACTGCTAAACATATCTTCCTTGCTACGGCTCATCCACACGAAGATGACGACGGTTCTCTTTATAATCTCTCAGTTGGCTATGAATCTCTCAGTTGGCTTTATACTGATCTCTCAGTGGCATACCTCATCACCGTGATACCACCATTAAGTACAGGCGATACAGACGGCGAGAAGCCGCTGAATGGTGGGAAGGTCATCGCAACTATTCCAGCGTCACGTCAGCCATCGTACTCTCACAGCTTTGGTATGACTAAAAAGTATTTCATCTTCATTCAACAACCGCTGACCATCGACCTGTGGAAACTTGCTGCGTCACGTTTCATTGGATGCAATATCCTCGAGGCGTTCGCGTGGGATCCCACGAGTGTGGCAAATTTCAAGGTAATATCTCGCGAGACTGGTGCAGTCGTTCTAACCATCAAAGCAGAGCCATTCTTCTTCTTTCACGTCGTGAATGCTTATGATAATAACAACGAGATTGTCCTTGATATTTGTTGTTACCCTGATGCTCAAATTTTCCACCAGCTCTACTTGGAGGAAACCCGCAAAGCGGACATACAGCCCGAGAAAAGTGCTCCGTGTTTTACTGCGCAGTTGCGAAGATATCGCTTGCCCACAGAACCATCAGATGTTCTCACATTACAGAAACAAGCATCAGGACTGGATTATGAAGTCCTTTCAGACATCTGCGGTTTTGAACTGCCTAGCATCAACGACAAGTACAACAGATTACGTCATCGCTATGTTTACGGTGCTGCATGCAGCCGAGACGACAATATTGACGGTCCTATATTGTTATCTAAGCTGATCAAAGTCGATGTTGAAACAAAAGAAACTCTGTCTTGGGATGAAGAAGGATGTCTAGTGTCAGAACCTACCTTTGTCTCAGCTCCAGATGGTCAGCAGGAAGACGATGGTGTTGTGTTGTCGTCAGTGTATGATTCAACAAAAGAATACTCGTTTCTGTTGGTGCTTGATGCACGTACGTTCGCGGAGGTCGCCAGAGCAGAAGTTCCATTACGATTTGCACCTTCCTTCCATGGTCGTTTTGTGGCACCGACATATCATGCTTGAGTGTGCCAGCTATATATGTAATGCAACTGAAAAACAGCCACAGAATATTATACAATTAGTATATGGTTTCCGTGTTTGGATGGCCTGATCCAAACACGCGGCGCACTTGCGAGAGTTAAAGCGCGCGCGATCTCGAACGAACCGAAGGCGATTGCGCGAATTTTTTTTCTAATGTCAACATTCCCAAATGTTTGACCACAGCCCATCAACAAAAAAACTATAGCAATTGTTTTATAAAATAACAACAACACGATAGTCTTCCGTGTTTGGATGGATGGCCTGATCCAAACACGGGTTTCGACCAATCAGAGCACGCGTTATATACATGTTATTTTATAATATAATATATGATCCATAAGGTTTAAATAGGACATCATCCAAACATTAGAGAGCTGAATCTGCGAATACAATTATATGAAATCCTTTTTTTTCTTAATTTTAAAATCAATGATAATAGGCGCAGACTATATCAGTATATGACTATCTATCATATTGTCTTTTAACAATCCATTATATATAAAACAAGTTTTCACAGGACTATAGCCTAATAAAATTACAACTTCTTTTAGTGCCTATAGCTATGCAAAGTTACTTGCGTTCGTAATGCAAACATTCCATAATATTCTTTATTACACTTATAATACTCATAATAATACTGTACTATAATGATCATTTGTTAATTTTAATTTTTACTTTAAAGTAGTTTGTTGTTGGTAGTATTGAAAATATATTAAGCTAATTTGTAGTTTAGAATTTGTAAAAATGAAGTTCGTTTCTTCATGTTAACATCTTTACGATTATGTATAGTTTAGTAGTTTAGAAATTGTTCTATAAATAGCCCGCAAACAGACGCCCTTCCCCCTTTCTTCTAGCGGTTATTTTAACCAATACAATAAAATATTGGTCAAATAAGTGCATCTGAGACAACCAATGATATAAATTGGTTATTTCAACCGCCAATCCGTTTATACAGTGTAGTTCTATAGGAGATTTGTAATTTTGTGTATGTCTCTGTGAAAACACTTACGTTTGCTGGTATAGATGAACACCAAGCACATAAGTAGTGTTGCATGGCAACACACAACATATAGGCCACAGAAAAGGTTGCATAAACCGCTCTAAATGAGCTCGTGGAGTAATTAAAAGAATGCAAAGGCATTATACTATCATGTCAACTATATTTTATTGTTAAAGTGTGGTTATTTGACTAATTTAAGAATGTTTTTAGAATAGTTTTGGTTGAGTATAAAATTTGTTTATAAAAGCCGTTAAAAACTCGCAACTCCTGATCATTCTCCCTGAAATTGGGCCGCTTGTGGTCTAGCAAATCCAACATGGCGGTGATAACGAGTAACGACAAGAGAAAACCACATGTAAGTTGTAAAAGATGGTCACCTAACCGTTAATAATTCGGCTGCATGCATATAATAATTTAACACAAACATTATTCATCATATTGTATTTTTTTAATATCTCCAATCCAACATTGCAATAGTTAGAATAAATGATTTTAATAATTAATTAACATAAATATAGCTTGCACTGAACATTCATTGCAGTTCATAAATCTTAACGATCCTAAATTGCAACATAAATAAATTATATTAACATAAATAATTTAATTAAAACTTCTAATTTAACAGTTTATATTTCTATAAATATATCTAAAATTCCTTAACATAAATATTGTCCAATAATCCGTGTCCCGTGTATCCGTTAATACTTGTTTTTAGTCAAATTTATCCATCAATTCTTCATCGTTTTGACGCAATTAATTCGGTGCCATTTTCGAGAAAAAATAGGGAGCATCATTTTCAAGCTCGCGGCCTTGTTTTTGCATTCCGCATGGCTTATAACAGATTTTTGAATAAAAATATCTCATGTAGTTTGGATTATTTTTATGTAGAAAGCAAGGGTCGTTGTACGTATTGTTAGGATGGGGAAAGTCTTTGCATTTTACGCAATATATACGACATGTTGTTAGCGCCTCTGAACAGCATTTCCCACATTTTGGCCAATAAGGGCTGTAATATGCACACCGTTTACCCACCAAATCGCTTGCTAATGACGAGTAAATCACCATGGAAACCAATACTAACATGACGACTATCACAGATCTGCTGACACTTGACATCGTAACTAAAAAAGTTAGGAAATATAGGAAAAGGCATTACACTCTCATTTTGAATCTGAGATAGCCAACTCAATGGTTGTTTTTACCGATTTGTTTTTACAGAGTAGGGATTAGAGTACATGGGATTAGTGTAGATGATATAATGAATATAGGGCGGGTTCAACGGAATGATCTGAAAATAAACGGGAGTAAAATAAATGTTATAGTGAACAAGTAAGTCCAACAATATTGTGAATCAATTTGATTTTAGGCATTATCTTTTTGCTATTTATCAATATCTAAACCACACAGAGAGCTTGGGTCGACTGTGGTCTATAAATAGCAATTTGTGTATAGGTCACTATACCCCAAAAAATGCCGACTACAATGTTTTGTGGTATTACAACGTTGCTTTACTAGTAGTTATAGCTTTCAGATTGTTGTACTGGATAAAATAACTATTATATCATTTTACTATAGCCATGTTTGACTGATGAAAATAACAAGCCGTTTGCCATTTCGAACCACTTAAGGTGCATGGCGACATCAATATTTCAATTTGTCCAAAATGAGGTAATTAAAATAAGCAGGAAAAATTTTATGAAATTAAATAATTAAAAGTAATTAGTTTGACTGGTTTGTCATTTAAAAGGTAAATCTTGTAAATTTAATACACTTCACGTCCCTTACACTTTTATTTCTTGTTCTGATTCGTACAACTCTTCGTCCATCTTTTCTGTCTCCAACCAGCAAATTCATGCAGGACATTTTCAATTCCTGCTTGGGCTTCAGACTCATTTTTAATCATTTTTACATTAAACGAAATTGGGGACATTTTTGGGACACCTTGTAGAGTTAGACCTCTCGAATTCTGTCATTGAAGAGACACAAACAGCCGTTTTTTAGAGGTAAGTTCTTTTAAAGACAATATATGGGAATGATGTACGACGGTATAATACTATAGGAAACTGTCCGTAATAGAGAGATGTCCATATTAGAGTGACTACTTATGAAGAAGTTACAAACTATTTGTATCCCGGGGGGTGAGGTATTAACTTTGTTGGACCATCAAAATGTATTACTAAAGATAAAATATACTATAGAGGGATTCTGTCTAGCGTTACAAAATTGGTAATATATTAAAAACGAAAGCTGGAAAGCTGATTATTTTATATGTTTTGTTGATCATTACACCGAGTTTTATTCAAAAATTCTACGTTGATAGAAATATTCCTTCTTGAGTTACAAAGTTTTTAATATGCTGCTGAAGTCAGCTTGATTTTAGAAAAAGCACCGTTAAAGCTATTTTGTATAACGTAATTTAATGAATAAAGTTTGGTTATTCATGAAAAATTGTATGGCTTATCTTACTGTTAGTTCAATTTGGATATTTTATTTGAAAAAGATAGTTATACTTGGACATTTGTATTTTGGCCGCCATGTTGTTGGTCAAATCTGACCAACAACATGGCGGTCTAAAATTGTGATGCCAATATTTCAAAGCGCTTCAGCCCAAATGCTACAACTGTAATTTGGAACAGATTACTGATCCGTTTGAAAGTCAAACCAATTTTTTCAGTTACGTTGTGCATAAAAACAGCGTGTAACGACTTCTGAAATAATGCTGACGTCAGCAATTTTTATAACTAAAAAATCTGAAACTCTGGAAAGAATAATTTCACAAACCTAATTTTTTGTGGAATGTTCTTCATATTAATGATGGATAAATAATGCTAAATATCAACGCAAGAAACTGGATTTTAAGAGTATATTATTTAACGTGAAACCTATTATATCAGTTCAACATTTTGGTCAATATTTTTTTCAGAGACATTTTCGACAAAAACTTATTGCTATATCCACCGACGCTACACCCTACAGGTGAACCCTCCTGATTGCGAATTTTTGGGCACCGCTTCTGAAATTCATCTAAATGGATTAATTAAGTTGAAAAGGGGTGCCCGATATAATCCGGCCTATATAGTGACGAATTTATCCCAAAGTGCCACTAACCCCAAAAATTATTTTTGTTTATGTGTAATATTTGTATCATTCCAAGAAGAAATGTAATATATCTTTATAGTGAAAATCCTCATCTTGATCAACTTTTTCACTGACAAAGTTTCCGGATATGATGTCATTAGGTGAATTGTAAATTACTTTTCCTTTGTTTTTTTTATGCTAAAATTCATCTAATGACATCATATCCGGAAACTTTGTCAGTGAAAAAGTTGATCAAGATGAGGATTTTTACTATAAAGATATATTGCATTTCTTCTCAGAATGATACAAATATTACACATGTATAAAAATAATTTTGGGGTTTAATGGCACTTTAAGCGACTGGACTATATTAAGGAGAGGTTCGGGGGTATACTTATAGAATAATAAGGCAACTTGCCCACGTCTCGTTGTTTATGGGTTCCCATGCAACCCTAACCCAAAAACAGGAAGACATGAATTGGTTCGGACAGTCTGCACGTATAGTGTGATATGCTGAACTTAAACTTCTTATTTCTTTAATTCATATATACATTTTGCTACTTAAATTAATTTGATTATACTTTGATTCAATAATTTATTTGCATGCGGTAATATGACATAGGTGTTGATTGAGTGTTAACCTAGCCTGCTTGCAGGATAGAGTACGTTAATCGGACAGTGAACTACAATTTAGTGATTAGGATTAAAACGGAGAAATATATTTGTGTCTGTATGACAACGCAGAAGCTAGTGCGCAGTTTAAAGCTGTAGAGATCCACTCTTCAGTATTATAAGGTCATTTGTAATGTGTATTTGATCGTTTATTTTCGAATCAGTTGTTAACATTGTAATCTAAAAAAACCCAAAACTTTTAGAATGTATTTTTAAATATTTTACGAAAAATCTCTACGGCATTGAACATGATTTTGCCCATTGGAAACATGAATCTATATACAAGAATAAGTAAAGAATAACATACCTTTGTGTTTTTTTCGAGCTGTTAGAGTAAAGGATATTCCGTTGTATGTGAGCACCTCGAATGAAATGGCCAACCATACCAAGATTGGAGATTTTATACTCCAGTGGAAGACTTTGGAACGTAATGATTCCAGTAATGTTGAAACATATGACCACCTCAGTAACTTTATCTAAGGCATGCATGCAAATACACTCAAACGCTCTTCAAAAATCCAAGGCATGTTATCTGCGCGCAGCAAACCGCGTAAACCCTCTCAAACATATTGCTTGATCTAAAAGATTGCTTACATCTTGCCCACCCAGATACAGAGGCGTGACCTGGGTCTAAACATTAGGGGGGTGTGGTTCGTTTTGCCTGATGAAAGGGCGTGGTCAGGACACAACGTAAAGGCATAGTATAGAGACGACCAGTAGGGCCACTCATTTGAAATTTTGTGTGGCCGCTCATTACGCATTGGCAGCCAGTCAATTGCTTTTTCTGGTCAATAAACAAGCTGGGCTAACTTTCCTGGCTAGTAAACATATTTTTGCATATTTTTGCATATATCCTGCATATTTTTGCATAAAAAGCCAGCTACATGTTGCATCGCCGAGTGGCTCTACCGGTCGTCTCTATACTGTGGTAAAGGGGCCGGCCGAAACCAAAAAGGTTTATAGGGGCACTAGTCCTGCTGGCGGTAAGGCACAGGTACGGCGTGCTGCAACCTCGTTTCAACGACCAATTTGAATTGGCTATTTTATAACCAATCCGTGTTTACAGTGTGCATGGAGAGTGCTCTGTAGTATATTCTATGCTTAAATTCCATTGGCTCACAGAGTATATAAATATTTCGTACATCAAAACATATAAAACATGGATTGAAGGGGCTAGAACTATATAGGGCGTAAAATAAAATTGCATGGGGCTGTACTTTTGTCAGAAAGATGGGCACTTTAGGAAAAACATGCAAACCGTGCTATAAGGGCCCCATTGCGAACCTCTCCTGGTTCCTATTATGCCTTAAAGGAACAACGACTTACGGCCAATATAGGAATTAACCTTAGTCGCTATAAAAAAATATCTATAATATTCTAGACTAAAAATAAACGCGCGGGGGCGTCTCAGTCGAACTGAAACTCGACAAAATAAGATTGCATGCTATTTTCGTATGATGATTTTGCGATCAAATCTCGAGGGCACTTGCATGGTTATGATTGCATTTCAAAATAAGCAATTTCATAAGCAAAATACAAAGGGAACTCATGACCCGTAGCGGATCTATATATTTGATAGAGACTTGCTCAAATTTTCTCCTTCAATTTTTACAGCGTAGATAACATCAATCTTCAAAATTCCAACGCCAGTGAGCGTACAAAACGAGTCATTTTAGAAGTCATATACAAACCTTGCAGTTCGGCCTTTATCAGATCTAAAACACTCGGCTGCGTCTCGATGTTTTAAATCAGATAAAGACCTCTCGCGCGGTTTGTATATATTACATATACATGCAGTGTGTATAAAAAAAAGGTATTCCAACTTTAGCGTGCAATAACGCAAACAATATTTGACAAATTCATTTGGTTTTTACACCATTGTAATGTTCAATCGTTTAGCTTTAAACGATTGAAGGAGTATGGCTTTGGCAAAAAAAGTCACCAAAAATCACATTTTCCGCCGATGGGAATTGAACATTTTTTCTTTGAAATTTAGTGCCACAAGGCTTTGAAAACTAATAAGCAACGATAACTAAAATGTAAATTCAACGCAAGCTTGATTTAATTCAACCTGACAAACAAGATGGCTCAATTAACCGTCTCACTTGGAATTCCCATCGGCGGAAAAATGTGATTTCGACCGACAATTTTTAACAGACGATTACTCGGTTATTTCTGTCCGTAATGATATGAGAAAGGTAACATCGGAACGCTAAAAGGCTATTCGTTCTTACTATATAAAATTTAAACCGTTTAACTCAGTATTTTATGCACAGCACTAACCTGCCAAAGTTGAATTACCTTTTTTCTTATACTGCACACTGTATATATATATTATAATGCAAAAGCTCGCTTCCCTTGTGGTCGTTTGAGCACTCTGGCCCCAAGACACTTCACGCATGTCTGGATGCGCATGTGTCTGAGTATTGTACCACATGCGCTTGGTGAGGGCAAGAGTATGGTGTATAAATACGAAGTCACTCGCATCTAGACTGCATTACAAGCTGCACTGACGAGCCGTTGAACGGCGAAACATGCATGTCTGCAGATTTGACTATATATGCTCCTTCACTGGTGTTGTTGAGCACTCTGTGAGGTTAATTGGTGGCTAATAAGCTATAATGCAAAAGCTCGCTTCCCTTGTGGTCGTTTGAGCACTCTGGCCCCAAGACACTTCACGCATGTCTGGATGCGCATGTGTCTGAGTATTGTACCACATGCGCTTGGTGAGGGCAAGAGTATGGTGTATAAATACGAAGTCACTCGCATCTAGACTGCATTACAAGCTGCACTGACGAGCCGTTGAACGGCGAAACATGCATGTCTGCAGATTTGACTACATAAATACATATATAGACTATAGCCATAGTACATACTATATTTAAATTGTACCTAATTTTTTATTGTAACGAGTGCATGCGCAATTTCCCTATAGCTATAATAAAGTTGTTTAAACACCAGTATTTAATCGGTTTTCAATGGCTAAATTACGTTGAGTAATTCTTTCTTTAGTATATATTTTTTAAGAGAGATGTCTCTTTAAACAGCTGCATAATGATATAAAGTACGCCCAAAGTATTTATGCATCCATCCTTATCTTATTTACACTAAAACAGCCGTTCAAATGACGTCATCAACCGTTACTGATAGCAATATGGATTTGATAAGTAAATGGCTATTAAATTGCACATCTTTATAGGGGCGAATAATATTAACATTGACGTTTCTAAAATTAAATTAGACGCTAAACCTCCGCCAGCAAATTCATTCAAGTTATCATTCATAAATAATTCAGTTCTTTTCAGCGCGAGAAAGCAAGATAAACTATTGTAAATTTCTCAACCAATTTTCATCCAAATTGAACAAAAATTTAATCGATTTGTCCGTGGCCTACGGCCCAATAAGCTCCACAAATATTCGTATTAAAATTGCAGGTACCCCAGCTAATATTATTATTGTGTACGAGCCTTTCACTTCAACCTCGTTCACAGGTTTTCATCGCTGAAACTGGGGATCAATTCCTGGAATGTATCATTTCTGCTTATTACTTATTCTCAGTCGCATTGAAGAAAAGTGCTTACAGTTTCATTCAGGGTGCGCACCCCTCTTGTGCTTGGAATAGGGGGTGCAGGAGGGGTGCAAATTCCCATATTAAATCCAAATTGTGGATTTGACAGGGGCAAAATATCGGGCCATTGATGCGCCTTTTTGACCATCTAGGCAGCCTTATTTTTCAAACATTTTGATCCTTGATCCTGCAAGGGGTCCTCAATAACGGATTCACCCTGCCTCGGATGCCGACGACGCCCTGCTTCATGGCCATAGCCCGCTTAGCACCCCCCCCCCCCCCCCGCCGCTATCGGATCAACCTGGATCCATGGCTGGTCTCACTCTAGCAAACACCGTAGGTTTTCTCCAGGTGCACCGATTTCCTCCTGCAGGTATCACGATTGTCCCATTAAAAGATGGGCCTTTCTAGACCTCTAAGGCAATTCCAACATTAAAACTGACTTCCAGTTTGTTAAGAGGTGGCAATAAAAATTGAAAGCTAAATGACTTGAACTCAAATACATAAGTTGACGATCATATTATTTTTCACCAAACTCTAATACATTCTATTTAAATTACTTCATTCTTCAATCCAATTTCAATGTGGATATATTACTAAATATTACAACATGCATGAATTTACAGCGTTTTTGACCACGTACATCTGCGATTAATAATTATGTATGTCACATGACCTCAAGCACTGCACATGCAAGCAGTTCAAGTAAATTTTGCAGCCCAACATATCTGACCTGACCTCAAAGATAAAACTGGACTGTGAGACTTTACGATGTACATTGTATTTTGTCGCACAACTTTGTTACAGCCGATGTTACACTTTTTCTTTTTTCTTTTTTTTTATTCAACTTCGCCCCAATGGCAGGGAGTCCACAACAGCGTCAGCCAATTACTGTGGCCCCATTGTTAGTTCCTACGGGTTAGTATTAGAGGGAGGAAACCGGAGTACCCGGGGAAAACCCTCGAAGCACAGGAGAGAATCTCAACTTACATGAGTTATTTGAGCACACTGCCGATCTCATGCGAGTACCAACAGTGACCTCGACCTGTTGTGAAACAGGCTCAACTCAGTGGTAAGAGGCAGCGCGCTAACCGCTTCCGCCACCCGTGCTACCCGTCCTACACTTACATTGTCAAAATACAAGTTCCAGTTTGCAAGATGCAACCACTGACCTATACTATATCAGTATAAGTAAAGTATAAAGTATAGATCAGTAGGTATAGCATATCCTGCATTTCTCTAGTGTTGTAGGAAATGTTGCGTTAAAGTACAATATTTTTTTCTTGCGATAAAATTTGCCATGTAGTTACAACGCGGCAAGGTGTGTTATATCCCTGGTTTCTACTCGTGCAACTGCGAATATCGAAGAAGCATCGTCTTCTTTAAATAATATTTTCTATCTATATGTCTATTCCTGATAAATTATTAATGTTGAAGCCTTATCGTATTATAACTATGTGAGGATTGTAATTAAATATACAAATCGCCATCATTATATTTAATACTTTTTTGATTTGTGTAATGTGCATTAGATCATGCATATGTATGATTTTGCGCACTAGAAATATTAAAGTATTATTGAAGTATTATTATATTTTTCGATGACATATATATAATTGCTATGATGATTATGTTACGGCGGGATAAGCTAGCCTGTGTATTTATGATCACTGTATGCATGGGATTAATTTACAATATGGTTGATCATGAATTGTTGAACAATGGATAATAAAAAGAATGGATGATTTCCCAATCTTGGATTTAGTCGAAAAAATAATACCCAACCAACTCTAGGAATACTCAATAAACGGTCCCCTACCCATTCCTTTTATTATTCATGGCTAACCTCATTCCTAAGACTACTACATAACGACGCACTTCGTCCAATGTTTTTTTCGTTTCGCGCGTACGTTTCCGTTTATATGGAGACGATGCAGCGGCTATCGATTCATCGAAAACTTTTTTAACATTCTTTAAAGTCAGTGCTGATGTTTCCACATAACAAACAGCACCGTTCTTTTTTGCTAATGTCTTTGCTCGGTCCTTCGAAATGGGGCTTAAGTGATTGTTTTTGAGTGAGATGAGTGCTTCCATGTTAGACCGCAGGCGTGGTCGGTTTGTATTTGTCGATTTCCGGCCATCGTTGCCATCGTTGATGATAGCCATCGTTGTTTGAGGTTGAGAAACGATGAGGGTGCCATTATGTTGAAGCATAGTACAAAAACATCTTTTTGTGCCCTGTGGGTAGGAAAATGGACGCAGGGAATCAAAATCCTCCTATGAGAGAAAAAGAGAAGCAAATTAGGAAGAAATAGACACAAATGCGCTATTTGGGAGTCTGGGGGTTGTATGTAGGGTGGCAAATCCCAACATACACAGTGGTGTGTATCCACTGTGGATAAGATAACTTTCCCTCTGAGGCTTAAAAGACAAAGCGGAAAGTATTTTCTTTTGAAATGTATTTTGTTCTGGCTTATCATATGCCTAGACGCTTGTGCTTATGTTTATGCTTATGTCGACGTTTATATGTTGCACACTTCACGGTATCGCTTTGTTTTACCTTTTGTCTTTCCTTATGCTTGTGCTTATCTCACTTGTGTGAACCAGGCCATATAATAAGAAATGACTAGAAGGGCCACTTGAGGCCGAACCTTTGAAGTTTTTGATGCTGCGCATGTTGCATTACGCATGTTCATTACCATTATTCTAGCCAGTCAATTGCATTTTCTGGCCAATAAACACGCTGAACTGGCTGGTCCGCCATTATTCTGGCCAGAAAACTGCATAAAACTAGGGGGTCACGTTCATAGATATAGGAGACATAGATTGCTGACTCGTAATACGTCACTATATTGACAAATGCGCCAAAATTCAAACAAAATTTGACCGGTTGAGCAGCCATTTTGTATGATGGCGCCTCAAGTGACTCGATGAACGAAGCTTAATGGGAGCATTTGCTAGATAATAACAGCATTACCGTGGAGTGTATTCAATATAGAAGTGTTGTGGACGGTTTTTCTTTGGAATAACAAACATTTGGCTGGTTTCAGTGAGCTCACGGATTGACGTTTTGCAATATTTTTGCCCTTTGGAGCAATGATGTCTAATAGAAAGTTGAAAGAGTTATTCCTGGATTATTTCTAAACAAAATAAAGTGGATTCAGGGCGACAAACTTGTATATTACGAGCTGGCGGCCTTAAATCAGCATGAATCGAAGGTAATTTGTAATATTTTCCCTGTCAAATTGATGTGTTTATACGTCCACAAGGGCAATAAACATATTAAAAGAAGTATCTTTTCGTGAACGTTGCTGAAAGCGACGTACGTTGACTAGGTCACTTGATGTTTTGACCGGTTCAGCCGCCATTTTGAATTCTTCATGTTGGCGCGTGCCGTGACCTCGAGTCAGCAATCTATGTCTCCTATATCTATGGTCACGTTGCACTGCTGAGTGGCCTTTCTGGTCATTTCCTATTCTGTAACCAGGCTTTAGACTTGCTCCAAGTCTCTCTTTGATTGTCCGTTCTGCATCGATGCACTATAATGTAAATAACATGACGCAGCGACTCCGGCGAGGGATGGCGGAGCGAGAAGACACTGTCAATGAAAGAGAGAATTGAATTCGGTTCAGTTTTGAACCCATGCAGATTTCCCGAAATTGACAAGTCTCTCTTTCCACTGATCTGAAAACAAGGACTGGATAGAGCATCCTATTGAATTCAATGAGCCAATTTTGAAGCCAGAATATTTTAATGAGATCAGATTTTTAAATCTGTCAAATTCTTGACTAGTCAAATCGTTAGCTGTGTAAATTAGTTATACTATGAAGCAAATATCTTTTCCTATCTAACTTGAGAAATATAGCTTCCAACATCTCTTCTAATGAGTTTTAGAAAAGGTTGCATAAACCGCTCTAAATGAGCTCATGGAATAATTAAAAGAATGCAAAGGCATTATACTATCATGTCAACTATATTTTATATTTTTATTGTTAAAGTGTGGTTATTTGACTAATTTAAGAATGTTTTTAGAATAGTTTTGGTTGAGTATAAAATTTGTTTATAAAAGCCGTTAAAAACCCGCAACTCCTGATCATTCTCCCTGAAATTGGGCCGCTGTGGTCTAGCAAATCCAACATGGCGGTGATAACGACAAGAGAAAACCACATGTAAGTTGAAAAAGATGGTCACCTAACCGTTAATAATTCGGCTGCATGCATATAATAATTTAACGCAAACATTATTCATCATAGTGTATTTTAATATCTCCAATTCAACATTGCAATAATTAGAATAAATTACTTTAATAATTAATTAACATAAATATAGCTTGCACTGAACTACTACAATTCATTACAGTTCATAAATCTTAACGCTCCTAAATTGCAACATAAATAACTTATATTAACATAAATAATTTAATTAAAACTTATAATTTAACAGTTTATATTTCTATAAATATATCTAAAATTCCTTAACATAAATATTGTCCAATAATCCGTGTCCCGTGTATCCGTTAATACATACTTGTTTTTAGTCAAATTTATCCATCAATTCTTCATCGTTTTGACGCAATTAATTCGGTGCCATTTTCGAGAAAAAATAGGGAGCATCATTTTCAAGCTCGCGGACTTGTTTTTGCATTCCGCATGGCTGATAACAGATTTTTGTGCCAAAATATATCATGTAGTTTTTATTATTTTTATGTAAAAAGCAAGGGTCGTTGTACGTATTGTCAGGATGGGGAAAGGGTTTGCATTTTACGCAATATATACGACATGTTGTTAGCGCCTCTGAACAGCATTTCCCACATTGTGGCCAATAAAGGCCTTTATATTTACACCGTTTATCCTTCAACTCGTTTGCTAATGACTGCGAGTAAATCACCATGGAAACCAATACTAACATGACGACTATTACAGATCTGCTGACACTTGACATCGTAACTAAAAAAGTTAGGAAATATAGGAAAAGGCATTACACTCTCATTTTGAATCTGAGATAGCCAACTCAATGGTTGTTTTCACCGATTTGTTTTTACAGAGTAGGGACTAGACTACATGGGATTAGTGTAGATGATATAATGAATATAGGGCGGGTTCAACGGAATGACCTGAAAATAAACGGGAGTAAAATAAATGTTATAGTGAACAAGTAAGTCCAACAATATTGTGAATCAATTTGATTTTAGGCATTATCTTTTTGCTATTTATCAATATCTAAACCACACAGAGAGCTTGGGTCGACTGTGGTCTATAAATAGCAATTTGTGTATAGGTCACTATATCCCAAAAAATGCCGACTACAATGTTTTGTGGTATTACAACGTTGCTTTACTAGTAGTTATAGCTTTCAGATTGTTGTACTGGATAAAATAACTATTATATCATTTTACTATAGCCATGTTTGACTGATGAAAATAACAAGCCGTTTGCCATTTCGAACCACTTAAGGTGCATGGCGACATCAATATTTCAATTTGTCCAAAATGAGGTAATTAAAATAAGCAGGAAATGTTTTATGAAATTAAATAATTAAAAGTAATTAGTTTGACTGGTTTGTCATTTAAAAGGTAAATCTTGTAAATTTAATACGCTTCACGTTCCTTACACTTTTATTTCTTGTTCTCATTCGTACAACTCTTTGTCCATCTTTTCTGTCTCCAACCAGCAAATTCATGCAGGACATTTTCAATTGCTGCTTGGGCTTTAGACTCATTTTTTATTATTTTTACATTAAACGAAATTTAATTACTGGGGATTGAAACGGAGAAATAAGTTTGTGTCTGTATGACAACGCAGAAGTGCGCAGTTTAAAGTTGTAGAGATACACTCTTCAGTATTATAAGGTCATTTGTAGTGTGTATTTGATCGTTTATTTTCTAATCAAATGTTAATATTGTAATCTAATAAAACCCACTTTTAGAATGTATTTTTAAATATTTTACGAAAAATCTCTACGGCGTTGAACATGATTTTGCCTATTGGAAACATGAATCTATATGCAAGAATAAGTAAAGAATAACATACCTGTGTTTTTGTGGGTTTTTTTTCGAGTTGTTAGAGTAAAGGATATTCCGTTGTATGTGAGCACCTCGAATGAAATGGCCAACCATACCAAGATTGGAGATTTTATACTCCAGTGGAAGATTTTGGAACGTAATGATTCCAGTAATGTTGAAACATATGACCACCTCAGTAACTTTATCTAAAGCATGCATGCAAAGACACTCAAACGCTCTTCAAAACTCCAAGGCATGTTATCTGCGCGCAGCAAACCGCGTAAACCCTCTCAAACATATTGCTTGATCTAAAAGATTGCTTACATCTTGCCCACCCAGATACAGGGGCGTGACCTGGGTCTAAACATTAGGGGTGTGTGGTTCGTTTTGCTCGATGAAAGGGCGCGGTCAGGACACAACGTAAAGGCACAGTATAGAGACGACCAGTAGGGCCACTCATTTGAAATTTTGTGTGGCCGCTCATTACGCATTGGCAGCCAGTCAATTGCTTTTTCTGGTCAATAAACAAGCTGGGCTAACTTTCCTGGTCAGTAAACTGCATATTTTTGCATAAAAAGCCAGCTACATGTTGCATCGCCGAGTGGCTCTACCGGTCGTCTCTATACTGTGGTAAAGGGGCCGGCCGAAACCAAAAAGGTTTATGGGGGCACTAGTCCTGCTGGCGGGAACGCACAGGTACGGAGTGCTGCAACCTCGTTTCAACGACCAATTTGAATTGGCTATTTTATAACCAATCCGTGTTTACAGTGTGCATGGAGAGTGCTCTGTAGTATATTCTATGCTTAAATTCCATTTTTGGCTCACAGAGTATATAAATATTTCGTACATCAAAACATATAAAACATGGATTGAAGGGGCTAGAACTATAGGGCGTAAAATAGAATTGCATGGGGCTGTACTTTTGTCGGAAAAATGGGCACTTTAGGAAAAACATGCAAACCGTGCTAAGGGCCCCATTGCGAATCCCTCCTGGTTCCTATTATGCCTTAAAGGAACAACGACTTACGGCCAATATAGGAATTAACCTTAGTCACTATAAAAAAATATCTATAATATTCTAGCGGACTAAAGATAAACGCGCGGGGGCGTCTCAGTCGAACTGAAACCGTTTGTAGGCAACTCGACAAAATAAGATTGCATGCTATTTTCGTATGATGATTTTGGGATCAAATCTCGATGGCATGGTTATGATTGCATTTCAAAATAAGCAATTTCATAAGCAAAATACAAAGGAAACTCATGACCCGTAGCGGATCTATATATTTGATATAGACTTGCTCAAATTTTTCTCCTTCAATTTTTACAGCGTAGATAACATCAATCTTCAAAATTCCAACGCCAGTGAGCGTACAAAACGAGTCATTTTAGAAGTCATATACAAACCTTGCAGTTCGGCCTTTATCAGATCTAAAACACTCGGCTGCGTCTCGATGTTTTAAATCAGATAAAGACCTCTCGCGCGGTTTGTATATATTACATATACAGTGTGTATAAAAAAAAGGTAATCCAACTTTAGCGTGCAATAACGCAAACAATATTTGACAAATTCATTTGGTTTTTACACCATTGTAATGTTCAATCGTTTAGCTTTAAACGATTGAAGGAGTATGGCTTTGGCAAAAAAAGTCACCAAAAATCACATTTTCCGCCGATGGGAATTGAACATTTTTTCTTTGAAATTTAGTGCCACAAGGCTTTGAAAACTAATCAGCAATGATAACTAAAATGTAAATTCAACGCAAGCTTGATTAATCAATCAACCTGACAAACAAGATGGCTCAATTAACCATTATCAAATATGCATTATTTTTTGTTTTACGTCTCACTTGGAATTCCCATCGGCGGAAAAATGTGATTTCGACCGACAATTTTTAACAGACGATTACTCGGTTATTTCTGTCCGTAATGATATGAGAAAGGTATCATCGGAACGCTAAAAGACTATTCGTTCTTACTATGTAAAATTTAAACCGTTTAACTCAGTATTTTATGCACAGCAACCTGCCAAAGTTGGATTACCTTTTTTTTTATACTGCACACTGTATATATATATATATACATAAATACATATATAGACTATAGACATAGTATATACTATATTTAAATTGTACCTAATTTTTTATTGTAACGAGTGCATGCGCAATTTCCCTATAGCTATAATAAAGTTGTTTAAACACCAGACAGTATTTAATCGGTTTTCAATGGCTAAATATATACGTTGAGTAATTCTTTCTTTAGTATATATTTTTTTTAAAAGCATAAAGTACCTTGAGGACTTCAAGTTACATAAGTGGTAATTGATGTTTAATGACAATAATGCTTTATTATGTTGTTGCTATGCCCAAAGTATTTATGCACCCATCCTTATCTTATTTTACACTAAAACAGCCGTTGAAATGACGTCATCAACCGTTACTGATAGCAATATGGATTTGATAAGTAAATGGCTATTAAATTGCACATCTTTATAGGGGCGAATAATATTAACATTGACGTTTCTAAAATTAAACTAGACGCTAAACCTCCGCCAGCAAATTCATTCAAGTTATCATTCATAAATAATTCAGTTCTTTTCAGCGCGAGAAAGCAAGATAAACTATTGTAAATTTCTCAACCAATTTTCATCCAAATTGAACAAAAATTTAATCGATTTGTCCGTGGCCTACGGCCTAATAAGCTCCACAAATATTCGTATTAAAATTGCAGGTACCCCAGCTAATATTATTATTGTGTACGAGCCTTTCACTTCAACCTCGTTCACAGGTTTTCATCGCTGAAACTGGGGATCAATTCCTGGAATGTATCATTTCTGCTTATTATTTATTCTCAGTCGCATTGAAGAAAAGTGCTTACAGTTTCACTCAGGGTGCGCACCCCTCTTGTGCTTGGAATAGGGGGTGCAGGAGGGGTGCAAATTCCCATATTAAATCCAAATTGTGGATTTGACAGGGGCAAAATATAATATCGGGCCATTGATGCGCCTTTTTGACCATCTAGGCAGCCTTATTTTTCAAACATTTTGATCCTTGATCCTGCAAGGGGTCCTCAATAACGGATTCACCCTGCCTCGGATGCCGACGACGCCCTGCTTCATGGCCATAGCCCGCTTAGCACGCCCCGCCGCTATCGGATCAACCTGGATCCATGGCTGGTCTCACTCTAGCAAACACCGTAGGTTTTCTCCAGGTGCACCGATTTCCTCCTGCAGGTATCACGATTGTCCCATTAAAAGATGGGCCTTTCTAGACCTCTAAGGCAATTCCAACATTAAAACTGACTTCCAGTTTGTTAAGAGGTGGCAATAAAAATTGAAAGCTAAATGACTTGAACTCAAATACATAAGTTGACGATCATATTATTTTTCACCAAACTCTAATACATTCTATTTAAATTACTTCATTCTTCAATCCAATTTCAATGTGGATATATTACTAAATATTACAACATGCATGAATTTACAGCGTTTTTGACCACGTACATCTGCGATTAATAATTATGTATGTCACATGACCTCAAGCAGTTCAAGCAGTTCAAGTAAATTTTGCAGCCCAACATATCTGACCTGACCTCAAAGATAAAACTGGACTGTGAGACTTTACGATGTACATTGTATTTTGTCGCACAACTTTGTTACAGCCGATGTTACACTTTTTCTTTTTTCTTTTTTTTTATTCAACTTCGCCTCAATGGCAGGGAGTCCACAACAGCGTCAGCCAATTACTGTGGCCCCATTGTTAGTTCCTAAGGGTTAGTATTAGAGGGAGGAAACCGGAGTACCCGGGGAAAACCCTCGAAGCACAGGAGAGAATCTCAACTTACATGAGTTATTTGAGCACACTGCCGATCTCATGCGAGTACCAACAGTGACCTCGACCTGTTGTGAAACAGGCTCAACTCAGTGGTAAGAGGCAGCGCGCTAACCGCTTCCGCCACCCGTGCTACCCGTCCTACACTTACATTGTCAAAATACAAGTTCCAGTTTGCAAGATGCAACCACTGACCTATACTATATCAGTATAAGTAAAGTATAAAGTATAGATCAGTAGGTATAGCATATCCTGCATTTCTCTAGTGTTGTAGGAAATGTTGCGTTAAAGTACAATATTTTTTTCTTGCGATAAAATTTGCCATGTAGTTACAACGCGGCAAGGTGTGTTATATCCCTGGTTTCTACTCGTGCAACTGCGAATATCGAAGAAGCATCGTCTTCTTTAAATAATATTTTCTATCTATATGTCTATTCCTGATAAATTATTAATGTTGAAGCCTTATCGTATTATAACTATGTGAGGATTGTAATTAAATATACAAATCGCCATCATTATATTTAATACTTTTTTGATTTGTGTAATGTGCATTAGATCATGCATATGTATGATTTTGCGCACTAGAAATATTAAAGTATTATTGAAGTATTATTATATTTTTCGATGACATATATATAATTGCTATGATGATTATGTTACGGCGGGATAAGCTAGCCTGTGTATTTATGATCACTGTATGCATGGGATTAATTTACAATATGGTTGATCATGAATTGTTGAACAATGGATAATAAAAAGAATGGATGATTTCCCAAACTTGGATTTAGTCGAAAAAATAATACCCAACCAACTCTAGGAATACTCAATAAACGGTCCCCTACCCATTCCTTTTATTATTCATGGCTAACCTCATTCCTAAGACTACTACATAACGACGCACTTCGTCCAATGTTTTTTCGTTTCGCGCGTACGTTTCCGTTTATATGGAGACGATGCAGCGGCTATCGATTCATCGAAAACTTTTTTAACATTCTTTAAAGTCAGTGCTGATGTTTCCACATAACAAACAGCACCGTTCTTTTTTGCTAATGTCTTTGCTCGGTCCTTCGAAATGGGGCTTAAGTGATTGTTTTTGAGTGAGATGAGTGCTTCCACGTTAGACCGCAGGCGTGGTCGGTTTGTATTTGTCGATTTCCGGCCATCGTTGCCATCGTTGATGATAGCCATCGTTGTTTGAGGTTGAGAAACGATGAGGGTGCCATTATGTTGAAGTATAGTACAAAAACATCTGTCTGTGGGTAGGAAAATGGACGCAGGGAATCAAAATCCACCTATGAGAGAAAAAGAGAAGCAAATTAGGAAGAAATAGACACAAATGCGCTATTTGGCAGTCTGGGGGTTGTATGTAGGGTGGCAAATCCCAACATACACAGTGGTGTGTATCCACTGTGGATAAGATAACTTTCCCTCTGAGGCTTAAAAGACAAAGCGGAAAGTATTTTCTTTTGAAATGTATTTTGTTCTGGCTTATCATATGCCTAGACGCTTGTGCTTATGTTTATGCTTATGTCGACGTTTATATGTTGCACACTTCACTGCATCCCTTTGTTTTACCTTTTGTCTTTCCTTATGCTTGTGCTTATCTCACTCGTGTGAACCAGGCCATATAATAAGAAATGACTAGAAGGGCCACTTGAGGCCGAACCTTTGAAGTTTTTTATGCTGCGCATGTTGCATTACGCATGTTCATTACCATTATTCTAGCCAGTCAATTGCATTTTCTGGCCAATAAACACGCTGAACTGGCTGGTCCGCCATTATTCTGGCCAGAAAACTGCATAAAACTAGGGGGTCACGTTCATAGATATAGGAGACATAGATTGCTGACTCGTAATACGTCACTATATTGACAAATGCGCCAAAATTCAAACAAAATTTGACCGGTTGAGCAGCCATTTTGTATGATGGCGCCTCAAGTGACTCGATGAACGAAGCTTAATGGGAGCATTTGCTAGATAATAACAGCATTATCGTGGGAGTGCATGTGTATTCAATATAGAAGTGTTGTGGACGGTTTTTCTTTGGAATAACAAACATTTGGCTGGTTTCAGTGAGCTCACGGATTGACGTTTTGCAATATTTTTGCCCTTTGGAGCAATGATGTCTAATAGAAAGTTGAAAGAGTTAATCCTGGATTATTTCTAAACAAAATAAAGTGGATTCAGGGCGACAAACTTGTGTATTACGAGCTGGCGGCCTAAATATGTGATTTCGCCGAACTTAAATCAGCATGAATCGAAGGTAATTTGTAATATTTTCCCTGTCAAATTGATGTGTTTATACGTCCACAAGGGCAATAAACATATTAAAAGAAGTATCTTTTCGTGAACGTTGCTGAAAGCGACGTACGTTGACTAGGTCACTTGATGTTTTGACCGGTTCAGCCGCCATTTTGAATTCTTCATGTTGGCGCGTGCCGTGACCTCGAGTCAGCAATCTATATCTAGTCTATCTATGGTCACGTTGCACTGCTGAGTGGCCTTTCTGGTCATTTCCTATTCTGTAACCAGGCTTTAGACTTGCTCCAAGTCTCTCTTTGATTGTCCGTTCTGCATCGATGCACTATAATGTAAATAACATGACGCAGCGACTCCGGCGAGGGATGGCGGAGCGAGAAGACACTGTCAATGAAAGAGAGAATTGAATTCGGTTCAGTTTTGAACCCATACAGATTTCCCGCTGATCTGAAAACAAGGACTGGATAGAGCATCCTATTGAATTCAATGAGCCAATTTTGAAGCCAGAATATTTTAATGAGATCAGATTTTTAAATCTGTCAAATTCTTGACTAGTCAAATCGTTAGCTGTGTAAATTAGTTATACTATGAAGCAAATATCTTTTCCTATCTAACTTGAGAAATATAGCTTCCAACATCTCTTCTAATGAGTTTTAGAAAAGGTTGCATAAACCGCTCTAAATGAGCTCATGGAATAATTAAAAGAATGCAAAGGCATTATACTATCATGTCAACTATATTTTATATTTTTATTGTTAAAGTGTGGTTATTTGACTAATTTAAGAATGTTTTTAGAATAGTTTTGGTTGAGTATAAAATTTGTTTATAAAAGCCGTTAAAAACCCGCAACTCCTGATCATTCTCCCTGAAATTGGGCCGCTGTGGTCTAGCAAATCCAACATGGCGGTGATAACGGCAAGAGAAAACCACATGTAAGTTGAAAAAGATGGTCACCTAACCGTTAAAATTCGGCTGCATGCATGTAATAATTTAACGCAAACATTATTCATCATAGTGTATTTTAATATCTCCAATTCAACATTGCAATAATTAGAATAAATTACTTTAATAATTAATTAATTAATTAACATATAGCTTGCACTGAACTACTCCTCTTCATTACAGTTCATAAATCTTAACGCTCCTAAATTGCAACATAAATAACTTATATTAACATAAATAATTTAATTAAAACTTCTAATTTAACAGTTTATATTTCTATAAATATATCTAAAATTTCTTAACATAAATATTGTCCAATAATCCGTGTCCCGTGTATCCGTTAATATATACTTGTTTTTAGTCAAATTTATCCATCAATTCTTCATCGTTTTGACGCAATTAATTCGGCGCCATTTTCGAGAAAAAATAGGGAGCATCATTTTCAAGCTCGCGGACTTGTTCTTGCATTCCGCATGGCGGATAACAGATTTGTGTGCCAAAATATATCATGTAGTTTTTATTATTTTTATGTACAAAGCAAGGGTCGTTGTCTGTATTGTCAGGATGGGGAAAGGGTTTGCATTTTACGCAATATATACGACATCTTGTTAGCGCCCTTGAACAGCATTTCCCACATTTTGGCCAATAAAGGCCTTTATATTTACACCGTTTATCCTTCAAATCGTTTGCTAATGACTGCGAGTAAATCACCATGGAAACCAATACTAGCATGACGACTATTACAGATCTGCTGACACTTGACATCGTAACTAAAAAAGTTAGGAAATATAGGAAAAGGCATTCATTAAACTCTCATGGGATTAGTGTAGATGATATAATGAATATAGGGCTGGTTCAACGGAATGACCTGAAAATAAACGGGAGTAAAATAAATGTTATAGTGAACAAGTAAGTCCAACAATATTGTGAATCAATTTGATTTTAGGCATGATCTTTTTGCTATTTATCAATATCTAAACCACACAGAGAGCTTGGGTCGACTGTGGTCTATAAATAACAATTGGTGTATAGGTCACTATATCCCAAAAAATGCCGACTACAATGTTTTATGGTATTACAACGTAGCTTTACTAGTAGTTATAGCTTTCAGATTGTTGTACTGGACAAAATAACTATTATATTATTTTAATCTAGTAGACCCTTACACGACCCAATTTCACAAACCTAATTTTTTGTGGAATGTCCTTCATATTAATGATGGATAAATAATGCTAAATATCAACGCAAGAAACTGGATTTTAAGAGTTCATTATTTAACGTGAAACCTATTATATCAAGTTCAACATTTTGGTCAACATTTTTTCAGAGACATTTTCGACAAAAACTTATTGCTATATCCACCGACGCTACACCCTACAGGTGAACCCTCCTGATTGCAAATTTTTGGGCACCGCTTCTGAAATTCATCTAAATGGATTAATTAAGTTGAAAAGGGGTGCCCGATATAATCCGGCCTATATAGTGACGAATTTATCCCAAAGTGCCACTAACCCCAAAAATTATTTTTGTTTATGTGTAATATTTGTATCATTCTGAGAAGAAATGTAATATATCTTTATAGTAAAAATCCTCATCTTGATAAACTTTTTCACTGTCAAAGTTACCGGATATGATGTCATTAGGTGAATTGTAAATTACTTTTCCTTTGTTTTTTTGATGCTAAAATTCATCTAATGACATCATATCCTGAAACTTTGACAGTGAAAAAGTTGATCAAGATGAGGATTTTTACTATAAAGATATATTGCATTTCTTCTCAGAATGATACAAATATTACACATGTATAAAAATAATTTTGGGGTTTAATGGCACTTTAAGCGACTGGACTATATTAAGGAGAGGTTCGGAGGTATACTTATAGAATAATAAGGCAACTTGCCCAGGTCTCGTTGTTTATGGGTTCCCATGCAACCCTAACCCAAAAACAGGAAGACATGAATTGGTTCGGACAGTTTGCAAGTATAGTGATATACTGAACTTAAACTTCTTATTTCTTTAATTCATATATACATTTTGCTACTTAAATTAATTTGATTATACTTTGATTCAATAATTTATTTGCATGCGGTAATATGACATAGGTGTTGATTGAGTGTTAACCTAGCCTGCTTGCAGGATAGAGTACGTTAATCGGACAGTGAACTACAATTTAGTGATTAGGATTAAAACGGAGAAATATATTTGTGTCTGTATGACAACGCAGAAGCTAGTGCGCAGTTTAAAGCTGTAGAGATCCACTCTTCAGTATTATAAGGTCATTTGTAATGTGTATTTGATCGTTTATTTTCTAATCAGTTGTTAACATTGTAACCTAATAAAACCCAACACTTTTAGAATGTATTTTAAAATATTTTACGAAAAATCTCTATGGCATTGAACATGGTTTTGCCTATTGGAAACATGAATCTATATACAAGAATAAGTAAAGAATAACATACCTTTGTGTTTTTTTTCGAGCTGTTAGAGTAAAGGATATTCCGTTGTATGTGAGCACCTCGAATGAAATGGCCAACCATACCAAGATTGGAGATTTTATACTCCAGTGGAAGCCTTTGGAAACGTAATGATTCCAGTAATGTTGAAACATATGACCACCTCAGTAACTTTATCTAAAGCATGCATGCAAATACACTCAAACGCTCTTCAAAAATCCAAGGCATGTTATCTGCGCGCAGCAAACCGCGTAAACCCTCTCAAACATATTGCTTGATCTAAAAGATTGCTTCCATCTTGCCCACCCAGATACAGGGGCGTGACCTGGGTCTAAACATTAGGGGTGTGTGTTTCGTTTTGCCCGATGAAAGGGCGCGGTCAGGACACAACGTAAAGGCATAGTATAGAGACGACCAGTAGGGCCACTCATTTGAAATTTTGTGTGGCCGCTCATTACGCATTGGCAGCCAGTCAATTGCTTTTTCTGGTCAATAAACAAGCTGGGCTAACTTTCCTGGCCAGTAAACTGCATATTTTTGCATAAAAAGCCAGCTACATGTTGCATCGCCGAGTGGCTCTACCGGTCGTCTCTATACTGTGGTAAAGGGGCCGGCCGAAACCAAAAAGGTTTATGGGGGCACTAGTCCTGCTGGCGGGAAGGCACAGGTAAGGACTGCTGCAACCTCGTTTCAACGACCAATTTGAATTGGCTATTTTATAACCAATCCGTGTTTACAGTGTGCATGGAGAGTGCTCTGTAGTATATTCTATGCTTAAATTCCATTTTTGGCTCACAGAGTATATAAATATTTCGTACATCAAAACATATAAAACATGGATTGAAGGGGCTAGAACTATATAGGGCGTAAAATAGAATTGCATGGGGCTGTACTTTTGTCGGAAAAATGGGCACTTTAGGAAAAACATGCAAACCGTGCTAAGGGCCCCATTGCGAATCCCTCCTGGTTCCTATTATGCCTTAAAGGAACAACGACTTACGGCCAATATAGGAATTAACCTTAGTCACTATAAAAAAATATCTATAATATTCTAGCGGACTAAAGATAAACGCGCGGGGGCGTCTCAGTCGAACTGAAACCGTTTGTAGGCAACTCGACAAAATAAGATTGCATGCTATTTTCGTATGATGATTTTGGGATCAAATCTCGATGGCATGGTTATGATTGCATTTCAAAATAAGCAATTTCATAAGCAAAATACAAAGGAAACTCATGACCCGTAGCGGATCTATATATTTGATAGAGACTTGCTCAAATTTTCTCCTTCAATTTTTACAGCGTAGATAACATCAATCTTCAAAATTCCAACGCCAGTGAGCGTACAAAACGAGTCATTTTAGAAGTCATATACAAACCTTGCACTCGGCTGCGTCTCGATGTTTTAAATCAGATAAAGACCTCTCGCACGTTTTGTATATATTACATATACAGTGTGTATAAAAAAAGGTAATCCAACTTTAGCGTGCAATAACGCAAACAATATTTTTACACCATTGTAATGTTCAATCGTTTAGCTTTAAAATGACATGTTTTATGTGTCATTTGGTAAAAAAATGAACGAGTATGGCTTTGGCAAAAAAAAATCACCAAAAATCACATTTTTCCGCCGATGGGAATTGAACATTTTTTCTTTGAAATTTAGTCCCACAAGGCTTTGAAAACTAATCAGCAATGATAACTAATCACTCAACCTGACAAACAAGATGGCGCAATTAACCATTATCAAATATGCATTATTATTTTTTTTACGTCTCACTTGGAATTCTCATCGGCGGAAAAATGTGATTTCGACCGACAATTTTTAACAGACGATTACTCGGTTATTTCTGTCCGTAATGATATGAGAAAGGTATCATCGGAACGCTAAAAGGCTATTCGTTCTTACTATATAAAATTTAAACCGTTTAACTCAGTATTTTATGCACAGCGACCTGCCAAAGTTGGATTACCTTTATACACACTGTATGTATATATATATATATATATATATATATATATATATATATATAGACTATAGACTATAGACATAGTACATACTATATTTAAATTGTACCTAATTTTTTATTGTAACGAGTGCATGCGCAATTTCCCTATAGCTATAATAAAGTTGTTTAAACACCAGTATTTAATCGGTTTTCAATGGCTAAATTACGTTGAGTAATTCTTTCTTTAGTATATATTTTTTAAGAGAGATGTCTCTTTAAACAGCTGCATAATGATATAAAGTACGCCCAAAGTATTTATGCATCCATCCTTATCTTATTTACACTAAAACAGCCGTTGAAATGACGTCATCAACCGTTACTGATAGCAATATGGATTTGATAAGTAAATGGCTATTAAAAGCAATATGGATTGCACAAATTGCACATCTTTATATAGGGGCGAATAATATTAACATTGACGTTTCTAAAATTAAACTAGACGCTAAACCACCGCCAGCAAATTCATTCAAGTTATCATTCATAAATAATTCAGCTCTTTTCAGCGCGAGAAAGCAAGATAAACTATTGTAAATTTGTCAACCAATTTTCATCCAAATTGAACAAAAATTTAATCGATTTGTCCGTGGCCTACGGCCCAATAAGCTCCACAAATATTCGTATTAAAATTGCAGGTACCCCAGCTAATATTATTATTGTGTACGAGCCTTTCACTTCAACCTCATTCACAGGTTTTCATCGCTGAAACTGGGGATCAATTCCTGGAATGTATATTTTCCTGCTTATTATTTATTCTCAGTCGCATTGAAGAAAATTCATTGCTTACAGTTTCATTCAGGGTGCGCACCCCTCTTGTGCTTGGAATAGGGGGTGCAGGAGGGGTGCAAATTCCCATATTAAATCCAAATTGTGGATTTGACAGGGGCAAAATATAATATCGGGCCATTGATGCGCCTTTTTGACCATCTAGGCAGCCTTATTTTTCAAACATTTTGATCCTTGATCCTGCAAGGGGTCCTCAATAACGGATTCACCCTGCCTCGGATGCCGACGACGCCCTGCTTCATGGCCATAGCCCGCTTAGCAACCCCCCCCCGCCGCTATCGGATCAAGCTGGATCCATGGCTGGTCTCACTCTAGCAAACACCGTAGGTTTTCTCCAGGTGCACCGATTTCCTCCTGCAGGTATCACGATTGTCCCATTAAAAGATGGGCCTTTCTAGACCTCTAAGGCAATTCCAACATTAAAACTGACTTCCAGTTTGTTAAGAGGTGGCAATAAAAATTGAAAGCTAAATGACTTGAACTCAAATACATAAGTTGACGATCATATTATTTTTCACCAAACTCTAATACATTCTATATTTAAATTACTTAATTCTTCAATCCAATTTCAATGTGGATATATTACTAAATATTACAACATGCATGAATTTACAGCGTTTTTGACCACGTATATCTGCGATTAATAATTATGTATGTCACATGACCACAAGCACTGCACATGCAAGCAGTTCAGTAAATTTTGCAGCCCAACATATCTGACCTGACCTCAAAGATAAAACTGGACTGTGAGACGATGTACATTGTATTTTGTCGCACAGCCGATGTTAGTAATACACTTACATTGTCAAAATACAAGTTCCAGTTTGCACGGTGCAACCACTACCCAATACTATATCAGTATAAGTAAAGTATAAAGAATAGGTCAGTGGGTAGCATATCCTGCAATTCTCTAGTTTTGCAACACTTCTTGTAGGAAATGTTGCGTAAAGTACAATATTTTTTTCTTGCGATCAAATTTGCCATGTAGTTACAACGCGGCAAGGCCGGTGTGTTATATCCCTGGTTTCTACTCGTGCAACTGCGAATATCGAAGAAGCATCATCTTCTTTAAATAATATCTATATGTCTATTCCTGCTAAATTATTAATGTTGAAGCCTTATCGTATTATAACTATGTGAGGTTGTAATTAAATATACAAATCGCCATCATTATATTTAATACTTTTTTGATTTGTGTAATGTGCATTAGATCATGCATATGTATGTTATTTTGCGCACTAGAAATATTAAAGTATTATTGAAGTATTATTATATTTTTCGATGACATATATATAATTGCTATGATGATTATGTTACGGCGGGATAAGCTAGCCTGTGTATTTATGACCACTGCATGTATGCATGGGATTAATTTACAATATGGTTGATCATGAATTGTTGAACAATGGATAATAAAAAGAATGGATGATTTCCTAACCGTTACTTGAAAACCAACTTTAATTGTAACGAAATATCCTTGATGTTGGCAGTGTTCCTAACGAACTGAACGGTTAAGTACACTGTAAAGCGTAAGTCTATGTAACGGACCGTTTATTATTTATACTTAAGGTTGGATATCGAAGAGGAACTAAAAACATTGCAAAATGTTATCTGACCATCATTTTTACCAGATCATGAAATTTTTATGCACTATATATATGCATGCAACAGTATTCTGTACAACAATTAAAATTACCAATACCAAATTTATGTGCATGATGCTTTGGAATCCAACTAACATTGCAAAACATTGAACCTTCTTAAATTTAGCTATTGCAAATATACTTCATGTTTAGTACGGATGTGTTTAGTACCCGTGCACGAATTTTGGTGAATGTTACACGTTTTGTGTCAGAATGGACTGAGTGGATGCCGGTAGATTGAAAAAATCCTTTCACTTGACTGTACAAAAACAGTCGAAAATATTTACCCAACCTTGGATTTAGTCGAAAAAATAACACTCAACCAATTTCGGTACCAACTCTAGGAATACTCGGCAATAAACGGTCCCCTACCCATTCCTTTTATTATTCATGGTTAACCTCATTCCTAAGACTACTACATAACGACGCACTTCGTCCAATGTTTTGTCGTTTCTCGCGTACGTTTCCGTTTATATGGAGACGATGCAGCGGCTATCGATTCATCGAAAACTTTTTAACATTCTTTAAAGTCAGTGCTGATGTTTCCACATAACAAACAGCACCGTTCTTTTTTGCTAATGTCTCTGCTCGGTCCTTCGAAATGGGGCTTAAGTGATTGTTTTTGAGTGAGATGAGTGCTTCCACGTTAGACCGCAGGTCACAATGTGTGCCGACCAGCACGATGGGCGTGGTCGGTTTGTATTTGTCGATTTCCGGTAGCCATCGTTGTTTGAGGTTGAGAAACGATGAGGGTGCCATTATGTTGAAGCATAGTACAAAAACATCTGTCTGTGGGTAGGAAAATGGACGCAGGGAATCAAAATCCTCCTATGAGAAAAAAAGAGAAGCAAATTAGGAAGAAATAGACACAAATGCGCTATTTGGCAGTCTGGGAGTTGTATGTAGCGTGGTAAATCCCAATTGCGGTTGAATACTGTGGATACACAGATAAATAAATATTGTGATGGTTAAAGGTGATGTAAAGTCTCGATGTAAACAAACCCGCAACGTCCGTTTGTTTACATTTTAAACACGCTATATTTAAAAAATTATGAAAAAATTATTTCGCTATGCTTTAAATAAATACAGATTCGAGTTTCTGATTTAGAAGATGTCGAATTTTAGTCGAAACAACGCGAAATTTGGGCATTGTTTACATCGCGGGACCCCCCATAGCACATGCGCAGAATGGACTTTACATGGTCTTTAAAAAATAGAAACTTAAAAAACAGTTACTCGAGTTTCACGCTCAGACTTGGATGGCGATCATCAGACTAACAAAATGTCAATTTATGAAGTAATAATGCACAGACCATTATACACGCAAATAGCCTCGACTAGATGTTTTGATTTCTTTTGAATTTTTTCAGTCTTACGTAATGTTAGAAGTTTCTGTCTGTTTTCAAAAGAATGAAGTCGAGGCTATATGCGTTTAAAATGGTACGCTCCAGTAATTCCGCAAATGGTCTATAATATATAGATATATTAGGAACATAATTACTTGTGAAAATAAAAAGCAACTTTTGAGGTCAAGGTTGTAAAACGTCAGCTAACTGGGGAAAAATACCCTCTTACTATGGCTCCTTATTCTATATAGTAGTATTGACAGAAGTCAAAGAAAGCGACAGAAGAATATTGAGCTATGTCTAACCCAACTTAAACGAAGTGCACATTCTTGATTATCCAAATATAAACAAATGCCTCACACGAGTGCACTACATACATTGTTTGAAATTTTACAATCCCTGAAAAGTTGACTAAAATTTCAAAAATGCTAAAGAAAGCAACAGAAGAATGAGTCATGTCTAACCCAACTTAATTACTTAAACGAAGTGTACATTCTATGATTATCCAAATACCGGTATATTAATACCAACAAAATTAATGCTTCACACGAGTGCACTACATATATTGTTTGAAATTTTACTATCCCTGAAACGCTAATAAAATAGCAAGCGTTTAACAATAAATATTAGTTAAAGAATGTTTTCACATCGTCATAGTCATGGTAAATAATTGCAGAGACGTTCGACATAACTCATACAATTTGCTTTTCCCTTTTGTTACTTCCAACAGCGACTAAAACTTGCATGCTATTGATAAGACTCAAGTCTCTGCAAATCAAGAGTTTTGACATCCAGTTGTCCAGTATATAACAACACAAATGAATATACGTTTGTTTATAAGAACGTTTTCTGATTGCACTATGGCTCTGGAGAGAAAGGAAAAGTGCTTTTGTGACGTTTTTGCCGACAGTCGACTAAAATGGACTAAAATAAAAAGTAAAACTGATGCATTAAAAGTAAACTAATGACTTAATAATGTACCAACTGATTCAAGCAACAATTCAGTGTGGATTATAATGGTCGGCATTCGGCTATTTGCCGAACAAAGACACGAAATGGCCTATCAGTTTTATTCAATTATTCTGCAGGGACATTTTGACCGATCAAATAAAATACACAGTTTTCCTCTATCTTTAACGTTTAACAATGGATACTAAAAATACTAAAGGTTTCTTTAAGGAAAGAGTGTTATAGGACATTTCATGTAAATATAGGTGTATCACACAGGTATCAGCAATAACATCAACATGAATAAATGAGTTATCTGACTTGTATAAGAAGCTATAGTGGAAGCATGGCCGACCATTTAAGAAGCCAATGTCCGAGAAACTGTCTAGTTGATCAGACATTTGTCAGGCCCAAAATAAATTGCTATAATCCACAGTGTCGATTATAAGCTTTTGTTATCGTTTCTGAAGAGGTATCAATTACTAATTTTCCTGTTCGGAACAAATTCAAGGTGGCCAAATGTAAAATAAATAAAAACATTTTCAAAAGTCAAAACAAATGTGCATCGATACTTGCATTTAATTTTTTAATCGAACTGAACCCAAAAGTACTTTTTTCATATCTGATTACTTATAAGCATAAACTGCGGTGTTGTGAATAACCTTATAGCAATGCTTGGATAAAAAATGTTGAATAAATACCTACTGGTGTGCTAATCATCCTTACTTGTAGCTGAGAGCTGAGCTGAATTACGAAGGACGCAGCTCGACTTGATCGGGTCGAAGGCTCTGGCTGCCACCGTGTGACTCATGCCTGATGGAAGGGTAGGTTTGGGGCTTATCCCAACGTGGCCACCCTTGTCAACATTCCCTGTGGAGGAAACCGGAGAAAACTCACGACTTTCAATAGAGCGTTGACCGACATAAGTGTCACGAGTCCGCAGCGAAGTTTGATTGTTTTGAATTTGTATATCGGATTTGTGTCTACCAACTACTTGGAAACGTCTTCATATATTGTACACTCAGCTCCATTTATATAATGTACGACTCAGCAAAAATGCTGTCTTTATTTTCCGTTTCACAAATGGGGTTAAGAGAGGGCCCCCGGGGTAACTTCCCCCTTTTAAAAACTTTGAACTTTAAAACTAAGCTCAACCAAGCTATAACAATTTTTAAACCTGGGAGTTGTCGTCCGTCGCGTTGAATAGGCATAACAAATGTGGGGGTTCACTTTTCAGTGTCGGCAACGTTTAACAATATCACAAAATTGGTTGATATTAGTTGCATTCTTCAAACAACTTCTTGTGTATAAAAAACCCTGGATGTTCAAAAACTAAGACAAAAACCGCACTTTCTCGACATTTCAAGCGATGACCCTTCGCCAGGAGTTACGTGCATGTTTAAGCTATACTCCAAACAAAATAGAACTGAAGAAGAAACAGATTCCGACGAGTAAAGTCATCTTGAAATTCAATATATGAATCAAAACAAGACGCGTTTTTGAAACTGTAAATTTTTGACTTTTAATATCACAAAGTCATCATCCGACAGAATCAATTGGACATTTACAGTTTTCGGAATCTGTTTCTTCTCTTACATTTTTTGAAATTTGTTTCCGCTAGAGACGTCCGTCAAGAAGTGTTGTCTTTTTGAGGGTGACGAGTAAAAACATAAAGGATTTCTTACAACAAGGACTCTTCAACAATAAAATACTATTGTTTAAGCAAATTTGCGTCAAGTTTGAGCCAAAAAATGTTTGAGAAATGAAATTTGCATCAAATAATAGGGGCATGAATATTGTTGGCAACCTTAATCAGTCGAAATGTCTGCCATTGACTGGCCATCGATGAACTGTCAATTATCAATGCACGTATGTATTATATACATGTAACATGTGCTTAGACTAATTTCACTTTGGGTCCAATGCCAAGAAAAATGACATACTGATCAAGGATTTCAATGTGTAAACCGAATAAGGCTTATCAGATAGAACATATTTCAATAGAAAAAGTGCTCGTTATCAGACATGGAAAAGAGTGGGGGTGCAAGGGGGACAAACGTGCCCTTTTTAACATAAATGAAGCAACAATAAAACGGCCAAAGAGAGAATACAACTGTAAATTACACGATCAGTTCATATTGGGAAAGCCAATATTTCATATTTCGCTCTGTACCGCTATAGATCTATTATACATAGAAATAGCAATTAAATCAGCTGAAAGTTGAAATTCATCGAAATTCCATCGAAAGGGCGTGGCAGCGAAAATGTTTTCGACTGCCCTTACGTTCGCATTGGCCCCTGCCCTACCATCGCTCCGGCGTCCCTGGATGCCTCTCTTCTCCGCGGAGGTTACTTGGTTATTTCGGATCGTAGCCGTATAGGATATGTAATTTGAGCTGAAACAAAGTCGAAGTACTGCAGTCGAAAGGCTAAAGCAGCTGAAAGCCACTTTGTTTCAGCTGCTTATTTTTTCCGCCCCCTAATTTTTCCGCCCGATTATTTTATCGCCCATTTATATAATAACCACTCAAAAATAAAGCGACTGCTTCGCAGGCTATTTCAGCTGCTTCAGCCTGTAGACTCACTAGATTGCAGTACCTTGTTTCAGCTCAAACATATCTCCTACGATCCGAAATAACCAAATAACCCCGAGGAGCAAATCACTCCTAAAAAGTGTACGAGATTGAAAAATCATGCGATTTTTTTTGTGATTTTTCTGAAGGTGTACGAGATTTAAATCAGTGATTTGCCCCTCGAAATAACCTCTGCGGAGGAGCGTTTAAATGCAACCAACACCTAACAGTATTCCAGTTCATGAGTCCATGTTTTCTTCTAACGCAAGATCATATAACAACAACGCATTTCGCGTGATGAGTAATCACAAAGCATGACAGATGATTATGAAAACAAGCCATTAACACGATATCAAGAGATTTAACACGTTTCTTCTGAAATTGAGCAATGCGCGTCGCATATATATGCTAAATGAAAGGTAATATAAATACAAACGAATTATAAATTATTTGACGTTTTGATATTTTCCGACGTGTAAGCAAGTAGCAATTATCCACGCTTGCGAAATAGGCCGTGAGCGAAAGGTCTGGAAGGCATCGCGTGTTTTGTCAGGTTCAAGTGCACAACAAACTTGGTCTGACAAGCGAAAGGCAGGCGGAACTTGCAACGAATATATATTTACTGAAAGGATCTTGGTTTGAAATTATAATATGGAAAAAACGAATTTTGTTAAATTTATATTACTTTAAGTTTAAGTGCAATATTTAATATGGCTATATTATGCTATATGTTTATGTATATATAATTATATATTATGTAGAAGGTATTTACCGTATAAATAGATAGAACAATTGCAAAAATATACAGAGAAAGTCTTGGTCTATGGACTTTGTTGAATTTATATTGCTTTAAGCAAAATTTAATATGGCGATAGCCTATATTGCTATATGTCTATGTATATACGATTATATGTAGAAGGTATTTACCGTATATATACTATTTATTTAAAATAGATATATAAATGCAAAGATACATGCATGCATTCAGGCAGGATCGTAAGAAACTTTGTGAAATGTTATATAATCTCAGCCAAATTTGGATATACCGTATATCAACTTTATATAATATATGTAGTATGTGCTATATACTGTCTATTAAATAGAATAACATTCCAAGTCGCACTTATCCACTCCAAGGCGAAAATATTATGGACGATGATTCTTAATAAGGAAGGCACTCGAAAAATATTATTTACAAGGAGGATCACACTTGCTAAAACTATGAGTTATATATCAAACCTAACCATGTATTATTTTGATATATACCGCGTAAATTCAACACCTTAAGTTTCATAATAAACCCCTACAGGGAAAATATTTTCTGGAGTGCTCGATAAAGAACTTATCTAACAAGCATATCGACCACAAAATTGCAAGTCATCGGAGGAAGTTTAAAACGTTGACTATCAATGTTTATTACCCAGTTCCGCATTATGGCGCATAGCGAAAGAGGGTTATATTTTGTTACTTTACCAGGGAATTGGCGGTTATATTTTGTTATTTACCTACCTGCCCTGCTGTATCGCAGAATTGTACAGTACATGGCACCTTATTCACAGATACAGACACTAGAAATAGAATTAAAATACAAAACGCGTCAGATAAATGCCATTGAATTCACATCCGCAGTATGCGTATAGCCTAAGTTCAATACAATAATTTCTATTTAGTCGCAAAAATACAGTTCTGCAGACTCACCAGTATAGTTATCGAATGCGGTAGGCGCATAATCGTTTGGGAAATCGTTTGTCAGATAGCTTAGCAAAAGCGATGTTTTTCCGACTGCCCCGTCACCAAGTACGACAATTTTTATATTTCGCTTATTCTCCATACCATAGTTCGTTTATAGCCAGTTTATGGCTGACCTTCGCTCTTTGTTTGGGTTTGAGTTAAGAAGGGTCGAACGGAAGGCGGTATGTGCCACCGTCTCACCGTGTTTGCACACCGTTCTGATGATTACATCAATACCGGAAATGGCGTAGCAACCTTCGTCGTGATTGGTCAAAGATAACATCCTCTTTTGTGTGGGGGGCTTGTCAGATTTGTGTCCTCGCTAGGTGTTAATTTGAACAAAACAAATAGTTTACATGGGAAACATAAACTGTAGATTATACAGGCTCTTTATGGACTAACCGCATTAAGCAAAATAATGTACTGCACAGCAAGGGAAGTGCTTTTTAGCACGCCTAAATATGAAATGAATTTGAAAACTTGTGACAGTTGTGCCAATCAATATTCCTGGCGGATAACAATTAAGTATATACTTTTGAATTTTGACAAAACAATATATTGTCGTCGGCATTTCTGTATGAGATTTTAAAGTTAATAATTAAAGTTTGTTTATGTTTCGAAGTTATTTGAGCATGTAATAATTTATATGTAACTCTTTATGTGAAACTGAGAGGCACTTTAATATCGCCATGCACTTTTATGAGAGAAGACGAAATCTTTAAAAACGGACAGAAGGTACCAGCTTACGTAATTTAACACGTGACACACTGAACTCTGATCAGGAGATGCAGTCTTTGAAATAGGTTTACACTTAACACACTTGAATTAAAATGAACTTTGCATGTCTAAAGAAAGTTTGATGGTGTAAACCAGCCTTACTCTGCACCAGGATGTCACTTTTGTTTGTTTGTTTTTGTTTGTTTGTTTGCTTGTTTGTCTCTTAGCATGATATAACTAATAAACAGCTTTATATGAAAACAAGGAGCTGATAGGCTAAGACAAATGGACAAAATTTTGCCTTTTTGTTAAATTTGGACGATAATTTAATAGATGAAAAATTACAAAAATCTGTGACTGTGTAAAATAACTAAATGCATGCATATTAAAGGTACGTTCACACGCTGCGATTTGTCGGGCCGATTTCAGATGTACGTTAATGATATTTGAAAAATACGTGGCAAACGTCATCTGGTGACATCGTCAACTGAAAATATTCGTCATTAACATTCAGCAAAACCTAAAATCGGCCCGACAAATCGCTGTGTGAACGTACCTTAAGACGCGATAAACAGTCGTTGGTGGAATAACACACTTCCATATAGACTATGCGAAATAGCCAGGCCAATACGTGACTCAAAACTGATGCAAAAATTTAATATCATATTGAATATCTGCCTGTTACAACGTGTTTTTCATACCCACATTTTCCCTTAAAAGGGGCGTCATTATGAAGTGGTTTAGGGCTGATGACAGCTCTATAAGTTTGATATGATCACATATATAATTTTTGATATCCTTTATGATAAATACTGACCAATATTTATCAAATTGTTGATCTAAGAATTCATAAATTCATTCATTCGCTGTTTTCTATCTCCGCATGTCTCAGGCTCTTGGTCAGATTATCCACGCGTGGATTATCTCAGCTTATTTTCGTCACATAGCAATAAACTGGACAAGACAAATGTCAAAGGCAAAGCATAGAACCCTTTAGAAGAGTTAATATCACACCGAAATTTCAAGTGAAAAATTTTCAACCTAAATAATTTCCTGCGGCCGTTTAAAATTGCTGAAATTTCGTGTTCACGACCGTTTTTTCCAGCTCTACTTTTCGATTTGACAAATTAAGGTCAGTTTCGTGATTCTCGTCTCTAGTTCATTAAATGTAAACAGTATACTTATGTTATATGCTGATCTGCGCGGATTAACAATATTTATTTATGGCCCCCTACTTGTTTTAAGCTAGCGAAACTAATTAACGTTCAAGATTTAGACATGCTTCATTTGCAGAATACAGAACATGGGCTATGCAAAGTATAGTGGCATCACATATATACATATTACTAATTCGATAAAAATCTCATGTCATACGTGACAAAAAAAAATATATATATATATATATATATTAGTTTCCCCACGCACTGTATGAGAAATGGGAGACATTCTACATACATCAGGCGGTAAACAGGGGTAACAGAGTTTTGTCAAAAATATGATAAACACAAGTTTGATAAAACTCTATTTTAACTGACGTTTCGTTGCTTCTCGCAACATCTTCAGAGCGAGAGGTGTATTACTCCAAAAATCCTCGTACAATTTCTGAACATTCCAAATTTGTAAGATCCCTATAAAATCACTAAACAGCGAATACTGAAATACTTCAAAATCAATTTGAGCGGATAATGCAAGCAGTAGAATGGAACGGAAAGCACTAGAAATCGAGAGGGGGCATTTTATCTTTCCAAACAGACCAACACGTTGCAATATATTGAATGTCTATGTTTCATATTATGAATCTATAGAGATCAGTGGGACCACCAATAGGCAGTGGCGGAAATTTAATTTTTTTAAGATATCTGTCAGTAGGATATTTTAAGTGTAAATGGCAGTTCCAAGTTGCTGTTTCCTCGTTTGCCCTATAAGTTATCAATTAAAATATTTTTTCAGTTGTCAGTCAAAAATACGGAACCCAATGTTGGCAGTCAGCTGAAGCCCATTTAAACCCTCAATTCTGTTTAAAATGTTCTCATCAAGTCCAAGAACTGTGATCTTTTAGTGATGGAGTGTCAGCCGTGTGACATCTTTAAAATGAACCAAATATCCAAACCTTTTTGCACAAGTACTAATTGCGTACATTGTTCATCTATTGAACTTAAATCAGCCTCGAGTAAAACTCCGGTTTATGCTTTCAGTCCATAGTTTGTGGCTTTGTGCATGAGTTACAAGAGCACTTACGAAAAAGGTTAACCCCTTTCAAAGCGTGCTTTAATCCTCACACATTGAGGGCATACGATTAAGCACTGACGTAAAGTGGGTCTGGCTTAACAATTTCATAAGTGGACATTGAATGAAAGCCAATATTAATATGTAATGCTTATTAAGTAGCATTTCACCTTTAGCTTTGCGACCGCGGTTCATTCACAATAATAAAGTTTCAGTACCATATAGATCTTTTAAATTGTTCAAATAATTAATCATACTAGATGAAAACATTTTACAAAAAAATGGAAGTAACCAGGTATTTTTTCGAGTAAATTAAGTTTAAGCCAATTGCTGAAATATACGCCATGTGGCATATATGCAATTGTTGTCACAGCAACAGTATCTACGTCGTCTTTGTGAACAACTTCCAACTGTAAAAATATTGTTTTATGTAAGTATTAACAGAATATTCCTATTTTCTAACAAGTAGAATTTCTCAAGTAGTCAAAATAATTTGTTCTAATAAAATCGTTAAGTATCGACCTTCCAAAAAACAGTGGCGAGCTGGAGCCACTCTGGAGTTTAAATACACTCGAGGCTAAGGATAAAAGAAATGACTTAGGAGTTAGGATAAAGAACTCTTTATTTATTAAGAGTTATTCATAAATTGTATATTATGAGCGAAAACAATGTTTCATATAGTTACAACAGCATGTACGTAAAACGTGTAGACAGTGAGCATCGGGTTTCAAATATGCGTCTGCGAGCAAGCTACAGATTTTGGTTATATATTTAGTCCCATGCAGAAGTTATTTTAGCTCCAATTTCATTATTTATTTTCACATTCAGAACATTATAATATTATCTCATATATATTCTATATTAATCACTGTAGTCTGTACCATGCCCATGGAAAAGCGTTTAAGACATTCACTTTCTATCCTATATTAAATTTGCCACATTGACAAAGTCATCGATTACTTAACATACTGTTTGGAATCAATTATTCTTTTGCAATGAGCCAATGACATGTCTCGTTTCAGTCAAATATTATATTCCTTTATACTGTAAATTAATTAACTATTTAATAAATACGCGCCACGATTAGCTTTCGAGTATTTGCGGGTAGTAAAAATTGTAAATTGTTTATTGATGTATCGAACAATAAACTGTAAGTACAAATGACATGTCGAAATAAGGGTACATGAAATGAGGTATTGAAGTGAAGATATACGCGTGGAAATCCAAAAATGACGTAGGTGCATCGGATTACAGCATGCATACATCAACATGTTTCCTGCATTGTAATTAATTCTATTCAGAAAAAATGGGAAATGTTTGTAGCGTGAGAAAATTGGGTGCAACTAAAAAAAATAAGGAAATGAAAATTTTTATTTCCAATCAGTTTAAGTAGCAATTAGACAAACTAACCAACAAAAAAACTAATAAAGAAACATATTTGCTATAACTATATGTACTAACAATTTAAGTGAAATAAGTTTCAACATCTAATTACTAATAGTAGCAGGATACTGGATATTAAGACTACGCACAGAGTTGCATTTCAGGTATATAGTTTTTAATTTCCATACGGATTTTAATTTCCATACAAATTGCTATTGCCCATTTCCTTTATTTTTCTTACTGGTAATATGGCGAGGAAATAGGATGGTGAATAACACATAATGGGAAAAAGCCTTTGAATAACAATAACTATTACTATTTCTTCAAACAAAACAGCAATGAGTATATTTCACCATATTAACATTAATAGTCGATTAAATTCCTTTGGCCTATATAATTCTATCTGTTTATGAACGAATTTTTTTTAAACATGGAGAAACTAGCTGTTGATATTGTTCCAAATTGAACAATGTCAATAATTAGAATTTTTCTCCCAAATTTGTTTTGGGTATCAGAAATATTTATATTTTTAAATAGTTTATTTCGTCATATTATAAAGAAATAAGCTCTATATATATATAATATATTTCTATTCATAAACCAGTCTAGTTTATATTAATAATAGTACTTCAAAAATACTATTAAAATTTTTAGTGCTTCTGGAATACAGAAGCATTATATAATATGAACCTGGTTTACGATTTGTTTTTGATCATGCATGATCACATTTGAAACAATTTGTTTCTCTACAGTACAAAAATCGTGTATAATATTTTATACATATATTAATATTTGTCTGTTCATTAGTTTTGAAATACTATACATCTCATTTTTAATGAATTTTTCCTATAAAATGATCAATACTTTATCCAGCCCTTGGACTATATAAAAGTAGACTTGACTGGATTTCAAGTGTGATGATGTGATTAAAAGAAGAACTACGCCTACGGTGGACTAATTTTCTGAATTATCAACACATGGTATATTGACTGTATGGTATACAGAGACACAGTGTTAATTTTTACCCAGTGTACAGTACATATTGTCTTTGAAAAACAGCCTAAATATATATTATCAGCTAACTTTTAGACGTTTTCTACTTAAAACATCTTTTTACGAGATTTTTTGTCAGCATGAAATCATCTTCTAATAAATTATTTCCCTAAATCTCATATCTACATTCTTTATCTACAATGAACAATTGTGGTCGAAATTTGGGGACTTAGTTTATGTCATTATTGCTTGTTGATTTGGCAAATTATTGTCAATAAATTCAGAATTTACAATAGCCAATTCATCCTCGTCAAGAAGGCGCTCAACCTCTTGTGTGGTTTTTGCCTGTTTGGGAAATAAATGTTTATACATTACAACACAACAACACCTTGGTTCTGCAATCTCGTCATCCCAGTTTAGACTGTCATGTGTCTGGTGTGGTGATGCAGCCCAGTTGTCTGTTGTTTCATCGTCCATCATGTTGTTCATCTGACATTCTCTTGCTTCAGTCAAAGAAGACACAATGTTTTTGCTTGTTATGTTTGATGGGTTTTTAATCCGATGTAACTTTTGTTCTGTAATTGTGGTTAAAATGTTGTTTATAATACTAAAATTATTCGGCAGTTGAATTATCAATAAATACATACATATACAGTGATGGAAAATGTCCGGCAGCACCAGTCAGGATATTTATACAAAATATTTTAACAGAAAATTTTCTTACATCTTGCAAGAAATTTTGCTCATCTTATATAATGGAATGCGATATGATTGCTGGCTTAAAAATCGTTTTGCAAGTTGAAAATGTTATGCATCTAAAATTCCCAAAAATGCATGTGTGACATTGTACAAACTCTGACACTTAGCTTATGCATGGAGTTTAAATTTGGTTTAGGCGCCAGGAAATTCTTATTTTTGGATTTTGTTTCCTAATGCACATTATTAAACCACAATTAAATATTTAAAAAAATAAACACTTTGTAATATACAACTACAGGTTTTATTTACGCGATTGCAATTTAATTCTCTAATTCCATGTCTTAAGACGATGCAAGAAAGTTCACCTTCTTTTATAGACATCTTTTGGTCTAATTAAATATGTTTATTAAAAATAGGACCTCTGTAAAGAATGAAATCGGCGGGGGGGGGCTAAAATATTCTATATGGAGTTCGGGGACATCTTGAAAAGAATTATCTTGCCGTTGGTGGCGATCTCAAGAAAAAGGGAATTTCTCACTCACCGTCCCCCTCCCGTTATTAATGACCGGTCCCTAATGGTATAGTAATAGAGTATAAAGAATAGTTGCTGTAGGATATTAATCATTGTTCTTAAATGCCATTAATATGGTGCAAAAGATGATTTATTCTATTAAAGTTTCTTTGATCAAAACATGGCATTGATGGTTGGATCCAAGTGTGTAATAGTGTAAACCTTGTTCAAGACTTTAGTCAAAAACTAACACTAACAGGTCTCAGAATTTAGTTCACATATGCAATATTTTTAATCGATGAAGCCAACCTATGAAGTTTTGTGATGCTAAGTTCAATCAACAGACAAATTTGGCTAACGCTTGTTTATACCCAATTCACAACATTGGATAACTCACATGCCCAGTTACTATTGTTCCAGTTTGCTAAAACAGAAAATAGGTGACTAAAGGCTCTTTTCCACTCGTCGCAAAAACCAACTCGCAAGCTCGCTGCGAGTACTTTCATCCAATCACAATGTTTGACAGTTTATTTTAATTACAGGCAGTGAGTTTGCGAGTTGGTTTTGCGATGAGTGGAAAAGAGCCTTAAGCATTAGAATGATCTACATGAGTGACTAGCTCTTATACATAATTCCAATGCTTAGTTACCTTTGTTCTCAGGGCCGTAGCTAGACCGATAATTGGGGGGTGTATATTCATATATTCATGTTCTGCCCGACGGATTTCTTTTGAAAGCTATTGTTTTTACGGTATGTAAACATGAATATATGAATACACCCCCCCCCCCCCAATTATCATGTCTAGCTACGGCCCTATGTTTTCACAAACTGGAACAATAGTAACTAGGCATGTGAGTTATCCAAAGTTGTGAATTGGGTAGCAACAATGTAAGCCAAGTTTGTTATTTGTCTACTGAGAAAAGCAAAACACATGAATAATTCTTCTGCATTTGTATGTTTAAACAAAAACGTTTGCTCAATTTTTCTCTTGATATCCAGAGTCATTTCAATTTCAATGAATCATTATATGCAGAAATATGATCAATGTCATTTGACTGTCTGTAACGCAAAATTTTTGGTTTCATTATTGTCTGAAACATTTTAATGTTTTTTTCGAAAGGTTTAACATGTTTAATAGTTTGATGAAGTAAAATGGAGTAAACTGAATCAGTCTGAATGTAACAAACTCCAGTTACTATACGCTTTGGTGAATAAATGTCCGCAGTATAATGCACATTTACTCAAAAAATACTTAATACCTAAACGATCAATGTATTTTTCTGAGTTCATATTATCTTCCTGACTGGGTGGCAGTGGTAGTAGTGGTACCTCACAGTCCTCTTCAAACGATACCCACTGATTTCTACCTGCACTGTTATTATTTGCCGACATTTCAACATTTTCCTCTGCATCATCAACTACATCACCTTCCATTGATTCTGCCGCCATATTGAATACGAGCCGATGAAAACAGCAGCCAGCGTATTTGTCCGAGAACTTCATGAAATACTACCGATAAAGGACTTAGTTAATTTGTAATTGACTAATTGTATTTTTTTAAATTAGTATTTTATATAATAAACCACTGAATACAACCCAGTAAGGTAAATATATTCTTATTACACGAAGTATTGAGTGTCTCAGTATTTAGGCTATACAGAATTTGACCATGAACTTTGAACTATAATATCTCTACCATTAAAACAGAAAAGTAATCTCTTAATAGTCTGAGGATGAAATTAAAACAACTTGAAGGACTTCTGCAAAATTTGGATGTGTTTGAGAAACCCAAAGTCCATTTGGAGCAGTACCCAACAACACCTCATATTGCTTCAAACATGTTATATACCATTGACCAAACATTTGATGACATTCGAGGAAGCACTATTGCCGACCTTGGCTGTGGTTGTGGAGTCCTAAGTGTTGGTGCAGCGATTCTAGGGAGTGAATATGTTGTAGGTTTTGATATAGATGCTGATGCCTTGGAACTTGCAAAGAAAAATTTGGACGAAAGTGGGATTGATACAGTAGAGCTAGTTCAATGTGATGTTGCTGGTCTTGATTCGGTAATGGTGAAGGGTGATCTCTTTGATACAGTTATTATGAACCCACCGTTTGGTACCAAACATAATGCTGGTATGTGAATCACCATAATCTAACCTCTTCCCCTAGTTAAAAGATCGCTGTACATTTGACTATGAGTACAAACAAGCTAGTACGACCAATATTATCATCATCCTAATCACTATCATAATCACCATCATAACCACCATTATAATCACCACCCCAACGACCATTTATAATGACCATCATAGTCACCATTATAATAAAAAACATAATCACCAATATAATCACCTTCATCGCATAATCATCTTTAAAATAATCACCATCCTAACCGCCATTCTAATTATAATAATTACCATCACAATTACCATTCACAATAACTATCAAAAACCAGTTGTCATGTTGATAATTATATGATCACTATATTAATGACCAATGGAACATGCATCATTATCATAATCACATATGCAATCATAACCATCATCATATTCACCATCTTTATCAATTACATAGTCACCATAGTGATTGTAATCACCTTTTTTATCACCAATTGACGACCACCATTATCATGACAAACACCATCAATAATGATTACCATCATCATTTTCATCATCATCATCATCATCAGTACTATCAAGAGCACCAGTATAAAACCCATTAAACCAATCAATAACTCTGTTTTCAGGTATTGATGTGATGTTCTTAGAGAAAGCAATACACTTGGCAAAAATAACTGTATATTCATTGCACAAAACTTCAACCAGACGTCATATAGAAAGCAAAGCAAAACAAAACAATATAAATATGGAAGTCGTTGCTGAATTAAGATTTAACTTGGACGCGTCTTATAAATTCCATCGACGAAAGTCTGTAGACATCGAGGTCGATTTTATCAGATTTGATGTAAGTGGAAAATAATTATCACAGTACTCGCGAATCTGAAAGGGAATTGTGGTGAGCTAATATCCGACAAAAAAATTTGAAACTCAATCATAAAACTACAGAAATCACGTTGTAATCTTTCAACGCAATTTCTAGTACACAATTTCTAATGTCGAATAATATTGAGAGCTAGGAAGAATGTTCACCGTTTTTCTGTGAGTACTTTTGTACACAAAGGCCATGTTACAACTTACACGAGGATATTTTGGTTGCGACTTGCAACGCAATTTCGGACATAGAGCGATGTTATTTGTTGAGCAAGGATTGCTTCTCACTTTTCTGATATTTTTTATTCTCATTTCGTTTCTTTCATGCCTTCATGGTATGTTACGCGAGGAAAAGGTCGACGGAGTAAAATATATGGAGCAAGTTCTCAATTTTACTGTGAATAGGTTTTACATAACACGACTCTGTGCCAGAAATTGCGTTGCATGTATATATTTATTGTATTATAGTATTGTTTTATTTTTTTCTCCTTTTGAAATTTTGTCATAATGTTTTTAGGGGCTTGTGCCCTCGATTTCCCGTTTGAACATGCCACATTGGACGTAAACTTTGTAATCTGTATTATATTCTATGTCCAATAAAGCTTATAAAATAAAATAAATAAGAATAAATGAGAATGAAAAATGGCAGCGGAACTAAACATTGCAGCGAAATTGATTGCCCCGTGTAACCGATGGCCTTATTGCATTAGAGATTTGTTTCACTTATAAGGAAATAGTTAAGCTCCCGTTTGTAAAATAAACATGATATTAAGCCTCGCTCATTTCATTTTTGCTGCTTTTTACTATGCGCAAGACTATATGCATGACAATGGTATAGCTTAAGAATGATGAGCTTTATGTACACAACTAAAGAGCGTAATAAACTTTGATTAAAGTACCTAAAGATTATGCTTCGGCAATAAATAGAGAATATTACATGGTTGCGCGGAAATATGGAATTTATTTCGAGTGTTGAAGAGAATATTGCTCACGAGTGAGCGCAGCGAACGAGTGAGCAATATTCTCTTCAACACGAGAAATAAATTCCATATTTCCAAGCAACCATGTACTATTCTGTTTATTTTATAAACAAATTATAAACAAACGACAATTCATGTAGAAACTCAAAACAAATATGTAAATTTGTTGATTTGCTTGCAAAAATGATATTTTCACACGTAAAAATATCGTATTTTTTACGTGTGTTTAAATACGATTTTTCCCAGTGGCATAAAACTCTATATAACACTGATGTTTATATAATAATCGTATTTCTGGCACCACAGAGGTCAGGGTTATTCTTGAAATCTTAAGTTTTTCCATAACTTTCTTACTCTTATTCTGCTGCCGGTTTCACGAAATGGGACAATGAATGCAGTAAATGGATGGTGGTCAACTGTACCATCATTCGCTTGCACCAGGGCCTTTTCTAAGAAATCGTTAGTGGGGGAGCCATCGTCGAAAGAGAACGTAACAAGTAGGTGGTCTATTACAGGTGTGGGAAGCTGAAGGGGGGGGTCTGGGGATCCTCCCCAGGAAAATTTTTGTATTCTTGAGTCTCTGTGACTTGATTCCCTGCATTTTCAGAGACATTTTTTGATATATCCCATCTAAGCGGAGCCAGGTTTTGTTGTGAGAATACCATAACTTTACTCTAAACTCAATTTCCCCCCCCTTTTTTGCTTATATTTTGGACAAAAGGGACCTTCACTGGGGGGGTCAAAATAACTTACTGGGGGGGGGGACAACATGGGGGCTGGCGGGGGGGGGGGCTTTGGCCCCTCCAGTACATTAGTTAAAAAGGCCCTGGCTTGCACTTTAATATAAGTGTCCATACATTTGAAGTTGACCGGCACCATGTGCAGTAGCATATAAGACGCTTACTAAAATAGGTATGAAATCAATATAAATGTACTTCTCTGGATCTGGGTATGACAACGTTGCCCCTTCTGTGACCGTTCTGTGTTGAGCCTATAGTTCAAACGTCGCGCTTCTCATGTGCCAAAGTTCAGCAAAATTGACGTTGATTCAAAAGTCGAACTTTAAAGACTGGAGTCGAACTTAATTGTTGGATGCGAGCTTTCATTATCTTTTGAATGGATATTTTCTCGACCAAATGCGTTAGATTCGGCACATGATATAAGTTCGCCGTTTGAATCGACGTCGCGCCGTGTCGAACTAAATACATTGTCATTAGGCACGACTGTCTTTGTCGAACTTAATATCGGTGTCGAACTTAATTAAAATCGTTGAACTTCAGAACTTCATTGATCAGTTCAAACGTCGCGCTTATCATGTGCCAAACACTTCGAATTAGCGGTTCGGCACTACCTCCTCCACAGGCGCTTTATTAATTGGAGCGGGCTTGGAAAATTAGGGAAGGGACGCACGGGCGGCATAAGGGTTCGGCACATGAGAAGCGCGACGTTTGAACTAATGCGGTTCTATATATGTAAGGGCGGATTGCAAGTTTCGTAAGTAGTTATCAAATATAGGTAGTGTTCGACCCGGATTTTTAGGGGTAATAATGTTGGACTGCTAGCTGGCTATAGTCTATACTTTTCGACTATATGACGATGATGATGCATTATTCAGGATACATTCTCACCAGTGATTTCTCAAGTGATTTCCAGAATGGTCCTGCACATAACGATTTACACTTATAAATATAAAGTTAAAAATGCTATACCATATATACTATGCTATACAATACTAGTTAAAAATACTATATGTCTCATCTTTCCATATTCTATTCTATTATATATTATCGTCCTATATTCAATCAAGAACGTTCTAATCTAAAAAGTCTAAAAGCGAAAGTCGACTGTACGTCATGGCATAAAGCCAAACAGTTTTGATTTAAAACGTGCCGTCGTCTGAATATTTTGACCGTTGTTATAGTCCTATACCGCGTGATAGGTGACTTGTTGCTTCCCCCAATTTGTCCTTGTTTTCGGTAAATGAAGAAGACTGTCGAGTATTATAACTATGGGATAGGAGTATTGTAAAGTAAATTAAAATCAAAATTAACTAGATTATTTATACATAAATACATCGATGAGCGTGTGATAAGTGAGAATATATGACTCTATTGTTCTATTAGGTCCATATTAGAAGAAAACTCCCATCGTGCGCTACGGTCACCTGCGGGTATTGGATGATCACTTAGTCTTAGTCAGGCTAATTTGACCATTGAATTTGACTGATTTCGGGCAAAATAATTATGACTTCTAATTTGTCTTCGAACGAAGGTTTATTAAACCCTGACAAAACGAGAAAGAGAGTTGACGAGAGTTGGCATGCGAGAGTTCAAAATCTCATGTCCCTGTTCCAAGGCCCTGTTCAAACGAGAACAAGAGTTGCATGAGAGTTGACTGGATATTACCGCGCGTACCAGCTAGTCAAACGAGCGAAAAATTTCATCAACTCTCATCAAAATCTGAACCAGAGCCAGTTTAAAATTGAACGTGAGAGTTGGTGGTCAAACGCGACCGAAAGTTCCAACTCTCATCAATTATCATCCTCGTTTGACAGGTGCTTTAGGCTGTACCTAATTGTAACTTTACTGTTCACAACACTTTTATCAAAAGACGGGACAGGATGCGATTCTATATTACGCTATAGTAACTTCTTGACAATTAAATGTAGCCCGTAGTATGATATTTGTTCAGTTCGATTTCTATTCATATATATATCTACAAATGTTTCACCTCATACATATTTACACCTCTTTTTAATTTATATTTAAAAACATATCATTGAATTCCAGTGTAAAGATATATCTCCATGCAATCTCTTTGACATTTATTCACTCCACAAACAACTGTTTATCAAATATAAGCATTCGACTGAAGAGTCATTTTACACCATTTTGCCTGTTCTTTATGAGCGACCGCCTTTCGTTCACTGTGGCTCATCGATCGCCTAGAATCGTGCTTTTTCGTTTCGCTATTGTTTCTAGTTTTTCTCTTCTTTTTGGTACTAGATTCAGTAGAATTGTCTTCCCTCTTTGCCGTGAGTTTTGGCAGACGAAAATGCTCGTCTTTTGTTACAAGTTTATCTGTATTCGTTGTGAACAACGACGAAGTACGCTCGTCTATTCGTGGTAACATGCTTAATTCTCGTGGTTTTCCCTTAAGGAGCCTCCTTTCAGCGTTTCCACGGCCAATTCCGATCAAACTTCGCTCGAATTCGGCCGCATCTCGTCGGAAATTATCGATATACTCCTGCGCAGGGAGTTTTGGCAGTTCTGTATTTTTGCCCGAAAATTCCAACTTCGCGGTAGTGTCCTCAACGTCTGCAGTTGTCGGGCCAGATATTAATTTAGGCAACCTAAACTGCGTTTGAGACAAATCGTGATCTTCTATGCTTGGTTTCTCACTCAGGCCATTGGCTGTGTCGTCTGATTTTTCGTTCAACATTACAAGTCGGTTACTTTTAGATGTTCTGGCTTTTCCCTTTGCCTTTGAATCCTTCTTCGATTTGCTATAGTCTTTCCCAATGTCGTAGCCGGATTGATACTTGCGAACGGCTTGATATTTGCCAAAATAGCCAAACGGATACGCCAATTCTTCGGCAAACACTACGAGGGGTCCTTTGTCGCTGCGTTGCTCAAATTTACTTAGCTTTATGCTTTTCGTTTGCGTTGGAAGTACGGTTTGTTTGCCTTTTGCAATTGCCAATTTGATGCGTTCCTCTCGCCTTCTTTCCTCCTCCAGAAGTCTCAAGCGGGCTGCATCCATTCGTAATGTGCACTTCTTTTCCATTTCTGCGTCTTAGTTTTAGGTTTACCTTCTATTTTAGACTATTTGCTGTATTATTTAATTGTCTTTTCCTGTCTTATCGCACAATGGTAGTAATCAGTAGCAGTAATTCGATGTTTGAACTTCGGTCTGAATTTAATCACTTCAAAGTTTAATACCAATGGCAATGTTTATGTAACTTCTGAAGTTCTGTTTCAACCGTGAACCAATCCGTGTTGAATGTTGGTCCTTCTACACTAATTTCATATATTTCTGATATTTTCAACTTCTCTGTACGAGTTTACCATCCAATCTATACAATAGAAGTACAAAATGTTAGTACATTTGCCATATAATTATTAGGCCTTATGAGTAATTAATTATTCATAGTTGAAAAAAAAATCCGGATTGTTTATAACTAGCAAACAAACGAGTTAAAAACTGCCACTTTAAATACGGTGATTAGCTGGGAACGAGCAAGTAAAAGACAGTTTGTTTGCCATGTTTTAAACATTCCCGACTGATGTGTTTACTTTTCCTTTGATTTGATGTTGTTTTAGTACATCAACAAAGACAGCAGAGATCATGTTTAAACTTAGTTCGCTTCTTCTCATAGTCACATCCTCTGCAGGCGTTTCATTGTTGAAAATAGAACCATAGTGTATGTGCCTTTCATGCAACTCTCCAAACCGACTTCGGATCCGGTAAAATGCGGTTTTCTGTTCGGAATGAGTGTCAGCTTGACGACCTTCCAAAATAGAGCTATCTAGTAGAAATAATCAGTGAGTCTAATATTAAACTACACACGTAAAACCCCACAAGTTGTAACAAACCTGTAGCAGACTCGTGCCAATGCTGTTTGCCTGTTTCAACAACTTGTCATCAGGATGTGTTCGCACTGCTTGTTCCCAGCTTGTTGCCAAGTTGTCAACGGCTTGCTGACAACTTACTATGTACAGGGTTGTTGACTCAACAGACTTGTTATCGTCCTGATAACCTTGATAAACTGATGACAACATTGTTACAACCTGTTGACAAGCTTGTTACAAGTCTGTTCCGAACACATCTTGTTGATAGGGTGTGAGATTTTTACGTGTGTACATTAAACAAGAAGATTAGAAGACGTTGGATGACAACGTTGGGTGATGAAATGGAAAGATACAAGTAAGGTGAACGATGTCGGATGAAACTTTAGTTCAATAAAGCCAAACCTTATCATCAGCCAGTATTAATTACCAAAGATAGTGATCACACAGCTAGACTCAACAATCTAACAATGTTGGATAATGTTGGACCGTACATGTTTTGCGTACATGTTTTGGCCGTTCGATCGCATAGATTGCGCAAAACACTAATTTTGCGCGGTTGAACAGGACAACACAAGTTAATAAAGTGGAGAGAGTCATTATCTTACCTTAAAGACATTCTAGACTGCAAAAAATGGCAAATCGATGAACATATTTACTAGAAATTTCAGCACTGATTCGGCAGATTCGCAATTAAAAGATTTTGGGGCAAGTCATTAATGTATTGTGACGTCATAGGTCGAATGATTCACAGCCGCGCGAATGTACTCATTTATATGCCAAATAGTTTATAAACCCTTTGCACTGGATTCTTTTGAAACAGACAGAGACTGTAAACATTACATACGTAAGACTGAATAACTCAAATGAAATTTCGCGGAACTTCAACCCCAGAACTTCGCCCGAAAATTGAAAAAGCTAATCAGGCAATTAGCCTGCGATCAGGCATGCACGTCAAATTTCGAAACAAACATGGCGTCGTCTTTTACAAAAATGTGTACATTTTTGCGAGCGCCGGCGCTTTCACAAAGCTCAGTTTTGGCTCCACGCCTCGCAGCGTTGGGCAGACATGATCCTACTTTAAAGAAGAAAAAGACCCATAAGGCTGATCCAAAAAAGAAACAGAAAAAATCATCAAATATTTCAAAAAAGCCTGTGGAAATTTTCCCACCCGTGGACCCAGAGGCTTTCGTCGATAGGTAAGGTCCTGGGGTGGGGTACACCTAGGGGCTATTGAAGCAATTACCCCCAACTTCCGACCAAAGCAAGTCAAAACCATGCCTTTCTGGTGGAAGTATACCCCCTATTATCGGGGGGGGGGGGTTATGTAAAGGTAGGGCAAGGCGGCAAGCTAGTCATCTTTCCTTGCAGCCGTGTGCTGAATATTTGCAAAGGGCGCAGCTCAAACATGACCAAGTCGAATGCTTGCTAAAGCGCCTGTGTCTGATCACAGAGCACAGATAAGGGTTAGTTTTTGGCAAGGGAAAAAAACTGGAATACATGGAAAAAATCCTCAAAGCACAGGAGAGAACCAACCAGAACTCTACTTAATTACATGAGTTTTCAAGCACATCAAGTCAGAGCAGGGTAGTCACAATTAACCCGTTGAGTTATCATACTCTACCATCAACCCTGGCTGGAAAGTTTTGAAATCTTGGTGCACTAAAGATTTCGGTTTATGTGCCACAAACTTTCCACACTTGTCCTCAACCTTCAGGCTTAACTCAACAGTAGGTGGTAGCACGCTAACCACAACTGCCACCTGTGTTTCCCTAGGAGTTTACTGCAAAAGGATAGAGTCCGAAACGTGCCTGAAGTTGATGAACAAGAGCAAGAAAGAAGGGTGTTATTGTTAAAGGAATGGTCTAAGTATAGAAATCAACAGCAAAGAGATGAATTAAGAAAGTTACAAGATGTTATTATGTCAAGAGAACTGGCATTAAGAGAACTGAAAAAAGTTTCACCTTGGCATTACCAAGAAGCTGTAAAAGCTGATGATTCATTGTTTCCACTACACTTGCAAGGACCAACTGAAACACCACCAATACTCGGCTATATTGCTCCCGATATTATTGATGACAAGTAGCCAATCATAGTCCATAGATTGTATTATATAGTCACTAAAAGTGTACTTACAATTCACCATATCTGAGTAATGCATTACAAGTAATATGATTGCATATTTTTTATGCAAAATTCAGTATTTTATGATGATTCTTTTATTACTCTGGGTATGGTAGAAGACTGCAGGTAATTGCATCATAATTGCATGACTTGCATGTTGGGTAAAATTTTATAGGCAGGTCAGATCAGCCTTCGATCAAATAGTCGACATTTCCAGTGCATACTGAAATGTTGATCATTTGCAATGGTGGTTGAAAGGTGCGGCCCCCTTGAAAATCTGCACCATCCCTCCATCAGATGAGCCTCAGGCAACAGTTACAAAATACCAGATATGAACATATGCCTATCAGGAGTAATGTCTGCCTACCCTTTACAGTTTTCACTTTATTTTGTCATATTATTGTACGTTCAAGTGTTCAGGGAATCCGGAAACTGCTAAATTCAATGTTGTGACAAGCAAACCCACTCAGAAAGAATGAAAGAAAATGCAGATTTTTCAGGAAGAGGGGGGTGGGGCAGTATTCTACCACAATCAACAGTATTGTTAAAAGTGCCATAAATCATGAAAAAGGGAAATACCAGAAAATCGATTGTTATTAACTATGATGGTGTAAAGATGAACCAATGTTTCTATCTATCTTGGTTTTCTGGGTGGTTTATAAGATGAAGTTGTGTGATCTTCATACTCGCCTCTACCATGTCCTTCCCTAGAAATTAAAACAGACAACATCACCACACATTTGATTGGAACATAAACATTCAGAAATCCATTTTTAGCAAGTTGTTTGACTCTACTTGGACACCTCTTATTGTTAAGATTTAAGGCCCGGACAAATGAGAATGAGCGTTGATGAGAGTCAATGAGAGTTGCAACCAAGGACGAAAATCCATCTCAGGGCATTTCCGCATCATTTATAGACACTTCCTGACAGGAGCGTAACTTGGGTCTAAGCATTAGGGGTGTGAGTTCGTTTTGCCAGACGAAAGGGCGTGGTAAAGGGGCCGGCCAAAACCAAAATTGTCTATTGGGTCCCCATGCCGCTAGCACGAGGGCACTAGGGGTATGCGGGCATGCTCGCCCAGAAAATTTTGAAATCTAGAGTCTCTGAAACGCCATTTCATGCACTTTGGGGGAAGACTTTACAGAATTCTGATGATCAGAGCATGTTGTATAAACAAAAGTGGAAAAAATTGTGGAGGGGGAGGGGGATAATTACATATTGACCCCATCTGCCCAAAAAGTGGGAAAACACCCCCCCCCCCAGGATTGATGCCCTTGGTTGCAACTGTTGCTCGCGTTTGATCATCAACTCTCATCAACTTTGAGCTGGTTCAAATTTTGATGAAAGTTGGTAAAAGTTTTTTCCCGTTTGAGCGCTACGCGCGGTAACATCAAGTCAACTCTCATTCAGCTCTTGTTCGCGTTTGACCGGTGCTGGCGGCGTATGAGAGCTTACGAAACTCTCATGCAAACTCACTTGTTAACTCGCATCAACTCTCATCCACGTCTGTCCAGGACTCTATTTTAAAATTATTCCAAACGCACCTGAAACATCGTTTACAGTACAAATCATCATCACATCCGTGACAACGTAAGCTGGCATCTTCATTACAAATACAACACCAAGGTAGTTCATCTGGATCTGTGGGCGTTTCATGTTCCTAAAAATAACCAATAGACTGGGACTTCTCAAGTAATGAACAAAATAAACTGAACTAAACTAACTTATATTTTCACAGGATAGCTCTAGACTATGTAATCAGACCTCAGTAGACTATGTAATCAGACCTCAGTAGACTATGTAATCAGACCTCAGTAGACTATGTAATCAGACCTCAGTAGACTATGTAATCAGACCTCAGTAGACTATGTAATCAGACCTCAGTAGACTATGTAATCAGACCTCAGTAGACTATGTAATCAGACCTCAGTAGACTATGTAATCAGACCTCAGTAGACTATGTAATCAGACCTCAGTAGACTATGTAATCAGACCTCAGTAGACTATGTAATCAGACCTCAGTAGACTATGTAATCAGACCTCAGTAGACTATGTAATCAGACCTCAGTAGACTATGTAATCAGACCTCAGTAGACTATGTAATCAGACCTCAGTAGACTATGTAATCAGACCTCAGTAGACTATGTAATCAGACCTCAGTAGACTATGTAATCAGACCTCAGTAGACTATGTAATCAGACCTCAGTAGACTATGTAATCAGACCTCAGTAGACTAGATGAAGCAGTGGCGTAGGAACCCGGGGGCACAGCACGTGCCCCCCAAGTTTTCTTCAAAGTGCCCTTTTCTCCAACTCAAACAATGGGAAAAGTGCCCTTTTCTAATAGAAGAGGTGCCCTTAACTAAGTGCCCCCCCCCCCCAACTTGAAGTTGCTTCCTACGCCTATGAGATGAAGAGCAATTGCACTCTTCCACTAACTGCTGAAACTGCTGCAATACATTCAGTTACTTTCAAATTGTTAAACGATTCGTTTCTAGAAACAGGCAGGCAAAGACAGTCGATTGTTGAGTTTCCTGAATTAGAGAGTAAACCAAACTCGAAACAAAGTCACGTATAATATTATACCTTTGAAACAATCTTTTGTTCAGCGCGATCAAGTAGCTCTCCTAAAAGTAATTCACGGTTTGTATTTTAATATTTTGTACTTCGAATTATTTTTGTACATTTTTTGCTCTTATTGGTTACTGGGTTGTTTGAAACAAATACTGTGAACTAAAACTAATCCAAAAGGCTAACAAACCAATGGCAATGCATAAGGTGTAAGGTAAAAGGCGTGTCTCCGCTGGTTTATCATTTCTTTGCATAAGCGATACGAAAAAACGTAACATTTACACCTACCATGTCCTTGTTGTCGAACTGTGTCATCCAAAAACGATTCAGAAATTGCCTGTTAATAAAACATTGCTACTGACCATTAAAGTGAAATTTTTGTGTTGTGTATAGAGGCTTTGCACCATCACGTGACAAAATTCTAAAATCTTTAACGTGGAACCTATAAAGCTGGCTGTTTATTAACATGCTTTGTATGTCATTATAATAAGTATTAGTAACAAATTTCAAGTCGATACAATTATTCCTTCGCGAGTTAAAAAGGTTTGACTAATTCGTATTACTGACGTCAGCATTATTTTCAAATGCCGTTAAAAGCTACGTTTTTACCAAACCTAACGCGAAAAACTCAGTTTAGCTTTTAAAAGCAATATATAGTATCATAGTAAACAGAATGTAGTCTTATAGACATATGTAATAAAACACGTCTTTTCTTGAGCATTTGTTTTTTGGCCGCCATATTGGATACAAAACATGTTAAACAGCCAGCTTTATAGGTTCCACATTTTGTCATGTGACCGTGCAAAACCTCTATTGCATCCAGTGATTGCATCCAAACTTAAGGTACACAAAAATTGAAGTTTATATTTGTGTCAATTACAAGCTTTTGCTACGTTCTGTACTCTGTAGTTTAATAATCAGTCAAATGAGGTGCCTGGTCTTTTCTTTATGACTATGTAACATACGAATATGACTGAACATTTGGTTATTAATAAAATCTCGTCCTGGCTTTACCTGTTGAATGTATCTTTTACGAAATTCTGCCTCGTCGTCACTGTCGTAGTCGTATGTAGGTGCACCTATTCAATATATACATTACAGATTGAAGATCACTAGATGTAGCAACCGAGAGATTCAATCGACTACGCTTGTTCCATGCAGTTATTTTCCCTCCCCCGTTTCTAAACTTATATATACGAGGTTTTAAATAAACGTGGAGTTACGGTTATCACTGAGTAATTTCAGAAAATACAAAACCATATTTGTTCTACGTTTCGACTATCTTGTATAGTCATAATCAAGTCTATACATTCATTGAACAACCAAGCTAAAAAATTTCAACTTGAATAGAACAATTATATTTGCAACTACATATTAAGGGCATAAGATTTAAGTTCAGTCATTCACCAAATGTGTGAAAGTGTTTTTTAATTTTGGCTTATCCACCGTTTAAGTTAAACGGAACAGCTGAAAAACGAATCAGCGTCACTCCTGTCACTAAATATTATATTAAATGATTTCGAGATTTTCGCATGCACAAAACTTAAGCGAGCAGGAATATACTAGACTTAGTTTATAGTATATGCAACGCTAACTGTTAAAGTTAGTTATCATAACTGTCGATATTTGCCAAATATTATCGACTGACTGATCAGCCCTAATTGCGATTATCGAGCGATTACCGATACTATATGACTGTTATCTGCTCCAGGGATGGATCCAGCTTGATTTGATAGGGGGGGTTCTAACTTCTAAGCGGACTTCGGTCACGAAGCAGGGCGTGGTCGGTGACCAAGAAAGGGGTCAAGGGGGTTATCTTGTCAGAATATTTTTGAAAACTAAGATTGTCTAGATGGTCAAAAGGCCCATCAATGGCCCAATATTATATTTTTGTTTGATAAATGCCCTGTCAAATCCAAAATTTGGATTTGATATGGGAATTGGCACCCCTCCTGCACCCCCCTTGGCCAAGGCTAGGAGGGGTGCGCACCCCCCTGCACCCCCCCCCCCCCAGTAAATCCATCCCTGATCTGCTCATTCTTAAAACTAACCAGAAAACTTTGCCGTTGGTTCTCGTCCTTTCAGCTTATCCAGTCTTTGTTCAATATCTTCCGTGTTTACTCCTGAGGCTGTGTTTCCAGGTTCGTATCCAGATTTATCATCAATATTACACTCATCTTGCATTTGCTTCAGTAAATCCGACATTTGCTCTGCGTCGGTTTTCTTGGGATCAATCGTGTGTATCTTCAAAAATAATTCGTTTCTTTGGTATTTTAATGTTTAGCTTTGCCCAATGTTTATTCCTGTTGTTTATTCCACTTTGTTGATTTTAAAATTTGGTTGCAATTGCTAGTTGTCCATTGTTATAAATCAGTATATGTCATAATCAGTTATAAATCAGTATATTTATGTTATAAATAGGTTTTTTTTCTTGTATACAAGCTGTGAAAGCTAAATAGCTGAGTCTCACACTGGTCTAAGAACCTGTAACCTCTAAGATATACCACCAATGCCAAGGCTAGGAATCTGGAGGTTTAGGTTTTAATTAATCTGTGCGAAACGTGGCGGTTTTTGGTGGACATATAACACATTCACTGTTACATTACCATTAGACTGTGTATTACAGAACATCAGGCAATTATCGATATATTGGTAAGAAATTAAAATAAATCCGATGGCTTTATTGAATGAAACTTGACCATACATTGTTCAAACAGTTATATAAGTTCTACAAGGCTCTGGTATATTTACTTACATCACTTGTTTTTGCGGAACTTGGTGCTCTTCCGGTCAGATTTTCAAACTTAGAATGAACATCTGTTTCACTTATTGTATCATCTGTGAAAACGCAAGTGAAATTTCAGCTTCATAAAAATTACATCAGATATTGAAAATTTAGCTAAAGATACAGCTATAAGTTTAAGGTGTACCACGCTCTTTGAGTTTCTTTAATCGCCTCTGAATATCCTCATCTGGGTCAAACGTGGCTGTGTCATCTTTCACTGGCATAGTCGAGGGAGCTTGTGGTTGTGTATTTTGCTATAATATCACAAATCATTCTTTAGTTATGCAGTCAGATTGATCTCAAGAATGAAGTATAAACAAACGATTTACCAATTGAAGTGTTTTTCAATTTATCTATTTTACCATTTACATTTCTCTGCATCTCACCTCAAAAACCATCTAAAACCTCTGGCACCACAGTAACAAATTAACAAATGCATTAATATTCATCAATTAATTAATAAACTAAGCAATTAATCTTTTACATTTCCAAATAATCAATCAATTGATCAGTAAATAATTAAACCAATTATTGTCCGATCAATCAACAAACTAATTAATTAATTATTAATTTATTAATCAATCAATCTTACACAAGTCTAAACAATTAATAATTCAATCTGTCACTCAACCAAACAATCAATAAATATTCATTCTATCATTCAATGAATCTATAAATCAATCAGTCTATCAATCAATCACTTACCCAATTAATCAATCTATTACTCAGTAATTTAATCAGTCTATTACTCAGTAATTCAATTAATCTATTACTCAGTCAATCATTCAAACTATCGATCACTCAATTAACCAATAAATCATCCAATATATCAATAAAAAAATGTTCAATCTATTCATCACCCAGTCAATCATTTAATCATTCATTCAAATGATTCAATCAATCAAATGATTCAATCAATAAATCAATCAAATTTCTATTTTTCTAATTATTTAAACCTTTAGAAATTTATTGTCTTTAGACAATCTATAAAGTGAATGTTTATACGCATATCATTGCCTAAGCTTTGCCACTACAAATAATAAACCAACCAACCAACACAACCAAGAACATGTACATCAATTAGTCTGATTCTATATTATATAAATGTTGCAAGTAGCAATTATAATATTACCCTTGAAGTAGGGATTTCACTTTGAGTAATTCCACCATGGCTCGGATGTTGCTTTTGGCTATAAAACATGCACAAAATGTTTATGTAAAGTGAAGAAAATGACTTTGGTACAATGTATGATTATTGATTGTTCGTAAAGCAACACTATGTTTCTTGATTACTTAAACGGATGGCAGTACATGTTACATTTGGTGTTTTAATTTGCAAAAAGATGTCACAGTTTTTGAACTGGTTCAAAAGTTATTTTGTAATCACTGATTCTTCAGTTATAGACTCCAGGATTTGATCTATTTATTGACAGCACCTAAATTCTCAAACAATGGAGGTCCAATTCCTTTATATTTTGTACCATAATTCAATTAGGCCACTTCAAATGAGATTTTAGTTTCCTGTCATTATTCAAAAATTATTTAATTCTCTTGTCATCATGAAAGTCATGAAACGAGTGAAGTCAAAATTTAACACATTTTATGCAACAAGTCATAAAGTTTTTCTTGTATATTCTCTCAAAAATTGTTAGAAAACAACAGATAAAATTGATATATTTTGCCAAATAGTAAAATTATAATTATGTAAACAAGGTATCAATAATGCAAAAATCACACAGCCACTTCTTGGAAACACAGGCAGTGGGCGGGAAACTAAAGTCTAAATTGGAGTGGCCTTATCAAACCTTGGAAACATGTACCTGCTTTGGCTGGCGAGTTTTGCATGGCAATCATTGCAAACTTTAACAGCTTTCTTCCCCTTACTTGGAATGACTATGGAATTTGATGTGCATTTTGAACAGAAAATTTTGCCACAGTTTCCACAATCATACTACAGCAACATTTCAAAATTGTTCATTTTAATAATATACACAAAATTGATTGGTAACAAATTTTTTATAGAAGTTATAATATATAAAGTATGCAAAATATTTATAGCATACTGCTTACCTCACGCTTAAAAAAGCCAAACTGTTCTGCACATTGAAAACATCTACCAGCCATAAAATGTGGCTAAATCATTTGCTTTTTGTACGAAAATACGAAATAAATATATATAATAATTATGTTTTTATTTTGACTTGTTTACGTTTTCAAAATATTCGAATGTTTTGAACAGTGTTTCCACTTTCAGGTTACTAATTTTTGTGCACCGGAAATAGCGACATCTCGAGCGACATAAAGATAAAAATAATATAGTTCACATTTGAAAGACATAGAATAGAAAGTACCTTCCTTTTAGTAAAGATTTATGGAAATTTAGACAGGCCCACAGGTTGTTTTAAACTTTTAATGTTTAAATTAAAATATATTTTGACTTATATAAATTGAGATTTGAAACATCAAAGCGGAAACACAGCACATAATATTTGATAATATTGTCTATTGATAATAAATATTCTCACAAGGCAAATTTCCGTGTTTTATACTATAATATAGGTGTTTATTTATAACTGTCACAGTGACTATGTCAAGCAAGGCAGTTGAAGTAGAAGACGAAGAAGAGGACCTATACGATACAAGAATAGAGAAGTCTGGTTGTGCCAAATACCATTATGCTTTGCAAGTAAGATGTCGTTCAGATATGAGTCATATGAGCTTGGATGGGCTGGCAACCTGGGCTGCATGGTCTGCATGGTCAACCTAGTGCAGACTAGACATAGCCCAGTTTGCCAGGCCAATTGGCTCATGTGAACAGTCACCTGGAAGTGACTGCTTCATATTAGCAATGTGATAGTATATATAAATGTTTGTGGCTCTCCATGGCACAGTTGCAACTTTCCCCAAAAATTTGGATAATTGCATATTTGATCATCATAATATCATGACTAAACAGATAAAAGATTTTATTCTTATTCGTAGGACTGCTATGCTGAGCACAAAGATTGGAGAAAATGTACAAAAGAAATGTCTGATTTCAAGAAATGTTTTGAGAAAAATAAATAAATCCATTAATTGATGATTTGATGGTCAAATCGATCTTATGATGAGTCTCCAGCAGTCCAGTAGTGCATAAAGGAGTCGTTAGTCATATACGGTCAGCGGATAACAACTAAAAACAAGATGGTGGACTTGCAAAATGTCATTATGTTACCGTTATCAAAGATCACACAATTATTTGTAAAAATAGACTGTAATATCGTGCTTTTACTTAGTTTCAAAATAATTACTGTAGTTGTAACCCTGATTTTGAATAAATATTTTGCAAAGTATCAACTTTTAAAATATATAGTTTTGACTTTTGCGTATTTAACAAAAGGTTGCTTTAGTCGATTTCAAACAATTTTAATACGGGTACCCGTTTTCGACTGTTCATATAGTATAGTCTAAATTTCAGTGGAATATAATGACCTCTCCTTCAATTTCGACTTGAAGAGGAATATTTAGCTGGGGGAAGATGTGTTTTTACCTGGATTGATCATTGTGAATAGTTTCAAGCCATCCTTTATATTTCAGTAAGTTGGATTTGATTTTAATTTTTCGATAAAAAATGGAACAGAATGTACTGTAATTATGTATATGTTCGCGAATTAATCGCTTGTATAGTTTAAGTAATATGTATTTTTAGATTTTATAAAGCTAGGACTAGGGTGTAGGATGCACATAAACAACATTTGAACGAACTCGGCCTGGCCATATAGTTCGAAAATTTGAAAAATTGTTACAATTAATTCATTAAAATGTCTGTTGTGAAATGTGTCAGTTATGTTTATCTGTCAGTTCAGAGAAATACTATCGTTACTGAAGATATTAATTCGAATGGGTTAAACAATTGTATATCGGAAGAGGTTAGTTTGAAATAACAGTGATCAGGAATTTTTGTTATTTGTCATAATGAAATTGAATGGAGAATGTCGCATGCTTTGAATAAATTGCGTAATTTCAAATATCTAGACAGACTGGAGGGTTTTGGAATATATAGATTCATAAAAGGAGACCTTAAGGGCCTCTTCATATGAGGCCCGGTTGCCGGGAAGCTCACCTAAGCGGTGGGATGAATTATTTCTGTGTTCATATGACTGTTTTTGTCCCATCTAATATCCCGCCTCGGTGGACGAATTACGAAAACATGGCGCTTTCAAAATATCATCAGATGTACTGTACGTTGCATCACGGTTGCCGATTACGACTTTTAAAAATGGTCTTTGCTCTATTGATGATTATTTTCTTGTTTATATTTTTCAACTACGCCGCTCAACAATAGGTCAAAATCGGCAAAAATCTGGTTTAACTTTAGCATTCATATGGAAAATTTTATCGGAGTTCACTGAGATCCCACCTGGCGCAAGGCGAGATCTCACCTAATCAGGCTGACTTGTGTCACGGCTCATCTCAGGACTCATCTCAGGGCTCATCTGGGCTCGTCTCTCATATGATGCTTACATCCATTAACATGGGGTTAGCTGGGCTCATATGAACAGGCCCTATAAAGATTGTCAGATTGACGTTTACGAAAAGCTGCTGAGCGCGGTCCTAAGTTTAAGCTTTTGTCTTTCAATAAATTTGTTTAATTACAAATGTACAAAAATTTAAAGTCCGCATCCTTTATACGCTGTAAATTATATTGACAGGGTTGTGAATTGTCTATGCCATGTGCTTCAGTTGATTGGAATCAAACAAGAAATAATTTAGAATCTTTGGATTGTAATGGTCTTGATGACGAATTTGAGATCTGTGAGTTTAACCAATGGTACATCTTTAAAATTGATGGACCTATTTTAAAGTATATCAGTCATGTCATTCAAAGATACCCCGAATACAATTTGTTATAATTTTATATTACAATTTTCTATGTAGCCAAAGTAAACAAAAATTTGTGTGAAGAAGTAATGTCGAATTCAGATCAAGAGGTTAGTGATCACAAGGTTCGGACCACAAAAAATGCCCTGGGAACGAGGTTGGATTCGGACGTATATTTTGGGGAGTGGCAAATGACGTATCAGCCATGTTGGATGAATTTGAGAACATTTTTCTTTCTGAAATTAAGATGTCATACAACATGGGCAGAATCTCGATATCAGGATGTGTTCGCATTGCTTGTTCCAGCTTGTTGACAAGTTGTCATCGGCTTGTTGACAACTTTCTACAAGGTTGTTGACTCGACAGACTTGTTACAAGTTGTTGCATCAACTTGGTATCGTACTGCAGTTCAACAACTTGTTAACAAGTTGTGAGTGACAACCTTGTAGCAACTTGATAAAATGACAACATACGGTTACAATTTGTTGATAAGCTTGCTACAAGTCTGTTGCGAGCACATCTTGTTGACAACATGTGAGATTTTTACGTGTATAAGCGGTGGAGTAATATTAAGGGCAAATGGTCCTGCGGTTCGCGGTTTTTGGACATATTCGTACATAACATGAATCATCTTTAATATTACTCTGTAGAGTGAGTCTGAGGTGACAAAAGTTGATCAAAGACTTTCCACGTTATCTTTGATTGCAAGAAATGTTACCCTACGTCTTTCAAGTCAGACGGGCACAAAGAGAGGAAATATTCCGAAAAAAGTCTCGAAAAAGATTGCTCCTAATGTGAATCCAAAAGAACCATTTGAGAATAAAAGAAAAGAGGTTGCAAACGTCAAAACATCGAGTAATGGTAATGCTGCTTCGTGTGCGACGAATGTTGATATTACAAGCATGAACGAAGAAACCGAAATAGGGGGACATAAAAATGACTGCTCTGAAAGTCCAAAACAAGACACGCATGACTTCAAAAGCTCGCCAAAGGCTCAAACAAGCAATTCGAGAACATTTCTTTTAGCAGAACAAATCACTACGTCTACGAAGAAAACATCTTTGCCTTTGGAAAACTCAAAACAAAGTCAAAAATGCAAAACCGAAGTTGTGGAGTTAGTGGAACATCAGGCTGAATGCTCAACATGTCTGCAACAAGTTGGACAGGTCACTACATGTATCTGCAAAAGCTCCACGAATGTCCAAACAAACAATTCGAGAACATCTCCTTCAAAAGAACAACAGATTACGGAGAACATCTCACCAAAAAGATCAAATGAAACTCCGCAAAAATGCAATTCACGAAAACAGACGTCATGTCGTAAAATTCCTGGGCAAAGTTCCAGTGTTAAACCGAGAATTCCGCTTGGAGCAATACGAAGACGAAAGTCCATGAAATTAGGCGAACGAGTCCTTGTCAGGCGGAAAAGTTTTCTAAGAAAAGGGGATGGAATGGTTGCAAAGAGACAGCTTAGTAAACATACTATGACTAAAAATACTGGGAGTGACGAAATGATGAAAAGTAGTTTAGACGAGAAATCAAACGATGACAAGGCTGTAAAAAGCAAGACATGTTTGGGTGGAAGGAAGGATAATAGTAATTCCACATTTTTATTGGGTAACGGTATATTCCACAACTGAACTAAATTATCTGTATTTATACTAGTTAACACTGTCAGGGGCTTCGGTGGCGCCGTCGTCAAGCGCTTTTCATCTCTGAGATCGTGGGTTCGTTCTCGCTGCGGACTCATGACACTTATTTGAAAACGCTAGTGTCAGTCGACGCTCTACCGAAAGTCGTGGGCTTTCTCCTGGTACTAAAGGAATACCGTATTGATTTCCGTGCATGATTCTCTGTTTCTTACACGCGGGTTGTTGCGAGACTTTCGAAAAGCATAAAAAAAACGAGCCGATAGGCGAGTTTTTTTTAGCTTTACGAAAGTCGAGCAACATCCCAAGTGTAAGAAACAGAGAATCATGCACGGAAATCAATGCGGTATTTGTTTTATAAAATAACCACACAGAAATATAAAAAGAGATTTATTAATATATTTGATGTACATTGCAATTCTCCCAAAAAACGTCAACAACAGCGTATACTGTTTTATGCTTTGTGCTTTCTGCTTGTACGCTATCCACCAACTGTACTCGTCAACTTGTTTATCCGACTTTAAGACGAACCTCTGTTTACTTTTTTCGCCATTATTTTCTTTGTCAAAGTCAAAAGTTTAACTATTATCGCCCGACATTTTTAAAATTTCAGGCGCGGGAAAATTTCCCGTGCATGATTCTCTCATCCTGCATGGGTATTGACCAATCAGCGCGCTCTATTTACTTCAGTTATTTTATAATTCGGTTTCCTCCCACAGGGAATGTTGACAGGGTAGGTTTGGATAAGCCCCAAACTAACTTAACCCTTCCATCGTAGCTGTGCTCCCTCATGATCATCCATTAGTCATACGGTGGCAGCCAGAGGCGCCTTCAATAAGTCTTCGACTCGATCAAGTCGAGCTGCGTCTTTCGTAATTCAGCTCAGCATTCAGCTGCAAGTATAAGGATGATTAGAACACCCCCACTTACTTACTTACTTACTTACCTACTTACTTATACTTACTTACAGTTCTAAACTATTCAGACCATACTGGCCGTAGGTTTAGACGCTTCCCAGACCAAAGGCTCTCAGCCTGAACAAGATATGAACATACAATAAGATGCATACACTTTGCTGACTTGGTAACGACGTTACCAAAGCCCTACTGGAGTGACGCTTTCTTCGTTTTGAATGTCTATCGCTTATTTCAGGTGAATCTACTGGAACAAAATTTTCAAGAAAGACATTTAAAGATACCAGGTAAAACTCGATGCGATTTCATTCTGAAATGGTGACTGATTTGTTTACATAATACATATTATTGTATTGTACATGTAGCGATACTGCGAGGCCGGTGTGTATATATTTATTAGGTAGGTTCTTTGTCTTTAGACTTTAGTTATAATGAATAGACTACAAGGCTCATCATCTACGTTGGTTTATGACATATTGTATCGTTGGTTTAATTTGAAACTAACAATTGTGACAGCGCAGCTAATTTTCTGTTCTAGCCCCAGACCTGTAATTGCGATGCAAAATAAGAAGGTTCAAAGTAGAGTACCTGTCTCTGACCGCAGTATAACGATGAAGTCATCATCTCTTTCGAGAAGACAATGGAGTGAAAATGGTGTACAGGTGGGGATAATATTCGACATGTAACCTATATTTAAATGTCAATTTTATGAAGTGCTTTTATACTTTCTGTCACCAATTAAGGTGTGCATGGTTTGAAAAATAATCCAATAAATGCTCGCATTCTTCGGCCGAATAAAGGATGCCTGCATGAAATGTTAAAACGTTTGTCATTTGGTCATTGGACCAATAAGAAGCGACCTTTCATCAGTTACATGAATTGTATAGGAGGTGCAGTTTAGACAAAATTGATAAAACCAGAAATGGAAATTGATACTTAACTACTTAATAAGTTCTTCTCACGTGTAACGAAAATATAATCAAGACAATTGCATATTGCAGGAACCTTACACGCGTAAAAGTCTCGCATCTTGTCAACATGATGTTTTCGATTGATGTGTTCGCAATAGACTTGTAACAAGCTTGTTAATAAGTTGTAACAATGTTGGCATATATTTTATCAAGTTACTACAACGTTGTCACTCACAATTTGTTAACAAGTTGTTGAATTGCAGGACGATAACAAGTTGTTGGAACGACTTGTAACAAGTCTGTTGAGTCAACAACATTTTAGCAAGTTGTCAACAAGCCGATGACAACTTGTCAACAAGCTGGGAACTAGCACAGTACCAGTGCGAACACATCCTGATAAACAAGTTGTTGAAACAGCATTTTACGTGTGCACCCCAATCGTAGAGGTGAAAGGCACATATGTTAGCAACATGATAATACGAATTGATTATTGTCAGCAACATATAACATACTTGTTGTTTAGACCTATGAAGCAATGATATTTTCCTCCGTGTTTGCATTTTCTGAAGAGCTGAAGGAGTCAAGCGACATCGTTCATTCAAAATTACAGTAAGTGATATCGACTAATCGTTTGCTTAAAATAAATTCAACAGGCCATGCAAGACAGAAAAACAACACTTTATACTCAGGTTCGTACACGAAGAATGCAGTTCAAGCAAGGGGGAAAATCCACCTCAAAAACTGGAGGGATGGAGCCTGCTAATAGTTATGGAGGCATGTAACACGTTTAACGTTTTCAGGGCATTTCCCCATCATTTATATACACCTCCCGACGGAAGCGTAACTTCGGTCTAAGCGTTAGGGGTGTGGGTACGTTTTGCACGACGAAAAGGCGTGGTATAGAAGATTGAGGCCCCATGCCGCTAGTGGGAATGCGCAAGTATCGAGTGCCGAAAGCACGAGGGCACTTGGGGGTATTCGGGCATGCTTCCCCAGAAAAATGTTGAAATCTAGAGTCTCTGAAACGCCATTTCACGCACTTTGGGGGAAGACTTTACAGAATTCTGATTATCAGAATTGAACATGTCGTATAAGAAAACGTGGAAAAAAGTGGGGGGTAATTACATATCTACTTGATCTCCCTCTGCCCAAAAAGTGGGGTGATTCGTCCCCCCATCCAGTGGCGTAGGAACCGGGGGGGCACTGGGGGCACGTGGCCCCCCAAGTTTTCTTCAAAGTGCCCTTTTCTTCAGCTAAAACAATGGAAAAAGTGCCCTTTTCTAATAGAAGAGGTGCCCTTAGGACAAAGTGCCCCCCAACTTGAAGTTGCTTCCTACGCCTATGCCCCCATCCCCCAGGATTGACGCCCTTGAGTTCTAGGACTTTGTAAGGTCTTTCCAGGCTATATATCAGTAAATGCAAGGACTATTTAGGGCTGAAAGAAAAGAGTATTGTTAAACTGTATAGTCGTGCCACATTACATCGACAAATACAGTATCCAAAAACTAAAGCAAGAAGAATTCAAGGGCTTTCAAGCCACTTTCAAGTTTTGTATACGAACTCTGTCATCTGTATATTGTATCTCTCCTTCACAGGGCATTGTACGATTGCACGAATAAGACGAAGGCAAATTCTGTCTTCGCAAAGAAATCAAGTGGTCTGGCAAAAGAGTGGAGGCAAAATAACCGTGAGCTTCTTGACAGTGGGAGCCAGGTATAAGAATCAATATACTCAGTATACACAGTATAATTGCGATCCTGGCAAATGAGGCATTTTGCTATAATTAGACGGAATATGCATGTACGTATTTTACAGTTTTTCACTATATGTACTTTTACTCTCATGTCCTATCACAAGTCTCTTACCCCTTACTGAAGTGGCGAATACCTGGGTGGGTACGAGGTTGATAATTTATTTGGTATTTCTTGTTATCACTTTTCCATAGGAAATTGCAGGAATTTTTAGCAACTTGAGGAAAGTGGAATCAAATCTTAAGAGTAAGTTCCAAATTTACAGCATGTTAATTTTTTATTTGTAAAAGCTATATTATATACATATGGCGGGTTTGTACAGGGCCACAGGCTAACGCTGTTGTCACTCACAGTTTGGTAACAACAGGTTGAGTTGCAGAACGATAAAACGTTATTGTCACTAAAACAGTAAAAGCCTCACTCACCCTTATAGTAACAAAACCTGATTTCAGACATTTAGATACATTGGGTAACGTTTTAGTATAGGACTAATTATAACGATTTTTCGTAAGTGATTCAATTAACTGAATTTGTTTTAGCTTGCCATGATTTTAAATCTGGGCTCTAATGTATTACATTGCACATTTTTTGTTAGCCGTTGATCAGGCAGTGTCGATTCTACTTAAAGAAAAATCCAGAAGCAAAGAAAGGATCGCAAAGCCAAATTAAGGTAATCCTTGGCACCTTGCTTAAATATTTGATAGTATACACCAAGAAATTAAGTTTTTTAACAAAATGATCTAGTTTATTGAAAACATGATAACTTTTATACCCGTTATATACCATCCATCCATCATATAGGCGTATATATAGCAGTGGTATACCACATGATAAGGGCATGTGAGTTATCCGAAAATTCATGGCAACGGGCATAAACTTGTGTTAGCCAATTTATGCCTATATCAATACTGACAACAAGACAACATCCTTGCTTTGTTGTAGGATTGCCAAATAGTCTAAAAAGGTTCAAAGTAATCAGTTGGGAATAGAAAACGAAGATCTGGTTTTATATATACGGTAATGTCGAAGTGTAGTGTTTATCGAAACGGAATTTGTACATGGGAATTTGTACAAGGCCTAACTGATGTCTAAGCTGTCTTGATCTCACTTTAGCATTGCATTTATTGAATCGTTTTTTGTAAACTAGTTTTCACTGTCAAAGTTTCCGGATATGATGTCATTAGGTGAATTGTATCGTCCTGTCCTGGCAAAATGTCCCGTCCCGCCTCTCTTACTCGAAGCATAACTGAATGGAGGATAAGAGCTAGTGTGAAAGTTGAAGAGATTCTGCTAGAAAGTGTTGCTAAGAAACGTTTGTAAAAATACACGCCCCTCTCTAATAGACGCCCCTTACCTAATAAACGCCCCCTCCCTTAAACTACGGTAGCCACTTGTTTCCATCTTCCATTCTGACGTGACGTCATTTTTTTCAAGTTTGAAGAAATGTAAAATAGCGTTGTAACTGACCCTAACCCTAAAACTTACCCTAACCAAATTGATGAATAAAAATCAAGAAAAACGAATTTGAAACACGGGAATATTGCGTAACGTCAGTTTGGTAGATGAAACAAGTAAAAACCTTAAAGTACGAAAATGTAATCAGATCATTTACGGTATTTTTACTATGCAAATTAATTGTTTAAGAAACTGGTAAAATCCTGCGGTAACTGGTAGCAAAGACGCGTCCCTGAACCGCTTGGCGTTCTCTCTTTTCTGATTTCAGATAATATTTCTTGTATATTAACTATATATTACATAGCTGGAAAATGCCTGAAGTACTGGTGCTTTTTGGAAGTCATGTTGGCCTTGGACCTCAAAGAAAAATCAATCAAAACAATTTGCTAAGACTTATCCGGCTTAAACATCGTATAAACATTGATCCGAATCACTTTATCCAAAGTGGTGCACTGGCAGCAGCCAGTTTTCAGGCATTTCTCAACCATCGAGCAACCGAGAAGCACCTCTACTACGTTGGACATGGACGCACACAAGGGCGACTCGTATTTGATGACGGTGAATTATTTCTACGTAACTTCCAATCTCCAACAAGTCGACACAATCAAAATCTTCACTTGCATTTGTTTATGTGCTATCAGCATGAAGCTATTGAATCCTTGCGTGGACTTCTAAATGGTCCATCGAGAAATTTCTTTTTGGGCGTTAATTTGGTCCACGTACCTCTACTAACACAGGATCGGCGGGATCAAATGCATATGAATGAGATGATCGTAGCACACCAGCTCGACATAAATGATGGAGGAATACTATCACCACAGACATCGGGAGATCCAGAGTTTGGACACTATAATTTGCATAACGAAGTCCAGCTTGAAGGAGGACGACGACAACAACAACAACAATAAAATCAAAGCACTATTGTATAACATTTACGTTTTATTATGTTCTATTTGTGACCTGAGGGTATATATGTTGACCCCATGACACTTTAGTTAAACTTTAGAAGATTGAAATTTATATGTATATAAAATGTATATATGTATTGTCTGCTTAGCCTTGTTGTTAATACGATCGGTTATTTAACGTTAGGCTATTGTTTTATCGTGTATACATACTGCTCATTAGACACGTAGACGTAGTTTATAGTTATTTACTTAATGATGTATATAGTTAGAAATGAATGCAAAATTATATTTCTATTTGGTAAAAATATTTGAACGGGGTGATTTGTATATGATATTAGCGTGTTATAATAGCCTCCATCGTTTGAAGTAAATTTGTTTTCTAGTTTTGCTGCAAAACTATTTCAAGGCAGGCTGCATCTTCTTTCTGACATTGGATCGTAACCTAGACAGCACTTTCCCGTATTCTGTAAAAATAATTATGTATACTGTAGAGCCAATTTCGTAAAGATTTAATAAACATGGCTATTTACAATTACATCTTTTTGGCTCTACACTGACCTAGGCACACATCTTTTAAACCAAATTCCTTATTTGCATAGGATGTTCCCATCAAATCCAAGCCGTCATCTTTCACTATTTGTTTCGCAACAAATCTTCACTGCACCAAGTTGTCACAGGACTGTTTCCGGCTGTGGTTTCCCGTCTAGTTCCAGTTCCCCAACACCAACTTCTTTCTCGACCTGCTTGTTCTTGTTAAATTCCCACTGTATTTTCTCGTAATGCCTCAATTCGTCATTTGATACCGAAGGAACGAGGTTGTCGATAGCTAGCTCGAAGTCTTGCTGTGTTAGTTCAGCCTTTGTTGTGCCTATGAATGTACGAAATTTGATGTAAGAAAACCAAGATTTAAGAATAAGGACCTCGTTTGTATAATATAAGATTGAACACTTAACATATAACAACAGTGCGATTCGGCCACTCATTGTTTTGAGTTATTTTGGCATTCATGCAAAGGTCTACCATATTCTGTTTCGGTCATAGTGTTTTCACTAGACGCTGCTCACACGATACCAGGTTCTGATGGTCTGAAGTTATCCCGCATGTGTTGCCGAACCGAGTATCTTCAGGTCGGAACGAATTCGGAGGGGGATGAATGTCAACACAAACGATTTCGGACCTGTGGCTATATGAATTTTAAAGCAACGCTGAAAATATACACAACTTCATGCTGTACAATAGGAATTTTATCCCTCTCTTAGTATTTTATCCCTCTCTTAGTATACATTTTTAGACCTAGCCAGGAGCAGTTGCGAAAAATGCAACTTAGCCCTCTGGCAGGAATTGAACCTGCGGCCCTGCGATTCCGGTGCAGCGCTCTAACCAACTGAGCTACAGAGTCCAGTTGCTGAGCATTAACCGCAAGTTCGGTATATAAGGTGGGAGTGATGCCAGTATATGGTGTATGGGTAAATATCAAGATTTTTCTCGGCATCTCGTTCGATAGGATTAATAGTAGAAGGTGTTAGTAGATGGAATACTCGAACAGAAATTTATATACATTTTTCGACCTAGCCAGGAGCAGTTGCAAAACATGCATTTATTATATTTTATCTCACTCTCATGTAAATGGAGGCGGAGAGCTCTGACTGTCCCATTGAACACTACATGTATATAAATATACTGGAACGATAAATCAGAAGTGGGGGCTCCAGTCTCTTTTTACAACTTAGCCTTGAAAAACATAGGTTGAAATTCTACAACATTTAAGAAAGCTATTTCGAGTCGTATCTTTTAGCTGGTCTCTGTGTGTTCATACCTGTATCCTGTTCAAGTATCTGCCGTCTTATGGCGTTCACTAATGCGTTCGAGCACAATGCGTAGAAGTCAGCTCCTGTCAAATTTTCAGGAGACATATCAACTATATCATCCAAATTTATGTCCTCAGGCAGATTGAATCTAGAATTACATAAATGATTGTCATCAACTTATAATATACTTTGATTGAAAACATTCATGCAACGAAAATGCCAAAATTGTAAAGAAAAGGGTGGTTTAATAAACTAAACTAAGCTAAACTAGCTATCTCTTTCTATAATACATGGATAGCTCTATCACTTCTAAATATTCTCTCTGGAGGTCCAGTTAGGGTCATTATTTACTGGTCCAGTGTTATTAAGGGAGGAAACCTAGAAACTAAACTATCTTTATTGATACTGGATATCTCTCACAGTCCAGTCTAAACTGTTCTCCTTATAGAAGCCCAGCAAGGGATATTATTTGTCTAGTGTTATTACAGGAAGAAACCTAAACTACTATTTACACTAGATACCTCTATTAGAGCTAAATTATTCTGTCTGTCTGTCTGTCTGTCTGTCTGTCTGTCTGTCTGTCTGTCTGTCTGTCTGTCTGTCTGTCTGTCTGTCTGTCTGTCTGTCTGTCTGTCTGTCTGTCTGTCTGTCTGTCTGTCTGTCTGTCTGTCTGTCTGTCTGTCTGTCTGTCTGTCTGTCTGTCTGTCTGTCTGTCTGTCTGTCTGTCTGTCTGTCTGTCTGTCTGTCTGCATGTCTGTCCGCTTACTTTCGAGTCAAAGCTTTCATGATTTTCATTCGGTCTTCTTTCTCCTTGCTGATGCCAAGATATAAGAGTTTATCAAACCTCCCAGGACGGAGGAGAGCTGGATCGAGCAAGTCGGGTCTGTTTGTCGCTCCAATCACGAATACATCACGTGACTTATTTAATCCGTCCAGCTCAGCAAGAAGTTGAGAAACAACCCTACGTTTTGAGAAAACAACTTGACAAATGCAAATAGAATTGAATAAATACTAACTTTCCTCAATAATTATACAATACAGTAAGTACTTTAACTGTCCTTTTCTGCACTCCCGCCCTCCCCAAAGCCAAGGAAAATGCTCTGGGAACGAGGTTGTTCTGTACTGTACTGTATTGCATTGTTTTGTATTGAATGAAAATATACAATAACGGACGAACGATATCTTTAATAATCGAAATCCATACCTATCCATAACTCCCCCGGAGTCGCCACTTCGTCCACGATTTGGAGCAAGAGAATCCAATTCATCAAAGAAGATGACACATGGCGCCGCTCTAGACGCTGTTGCAAATATCGCGCGAACATTTTCTTCACTTTGTCCAACATACATGTTGATTAGTTCGGGGCCTTTTACACTGCGAATAGACACACAAAATAAGCGCAAGTAATAAGTGGTTATTCATTTCTTGTTTAACTACGAAGATTTTAAAAGTTATGAAACTCACATTTTCGACTCACTATGTAATGTAATGTAATGTTTAAGAAATAGAAAACATTTTCCGTGTTTCTATACACTTATAGAAACACGCGTGGGAGTTTGGGAGAACGAGAAATAATCAGTGGGAAAACGAGCCCGTAGGGCGAGTTTTTCCACGTTATTTCGAGATGGACATTTGTGTATCAAACAAGACAATAAATACCTACGGAACGAAGCAAATTAAGAAAGTTTGGCAAAATATCCTATTTGGTTATTTTGACTTATTTTTTACAATGGAATTACCATACAAAAATAGGGTGAAATTTCGTTGCATAAGCTCTTTAATTACAAGAACACGTGCAATTAAGTCACGGTTAGGTATAATTATAGAATTTACCTGAGAAAATTGAGTGAACATTCAGTGGCCACAGCTTTAGCCACCAGTGTCTTTCCTGTTCCCGGCGGGCCGTATAACAGAATTCCTAATGGAAATATTAAGTATTAATTTAAGAGAACCAGAAAAAATATTTTCCAAATTGAGAAACGGACGATACAGCTTATACTGGAATGAGCAAATATGCTGAATATAGTCTTAAGACCTGAATCGTAACGAACCTGATCGTTGCAGACCAGCGGCAAACAACTCAGGATATTGAAATGGCAGCTGTATGGTGTCCATAATCTCTTGTTTCACATCGCTCAGCCCACCTATATCTTTCCAACAAACGTTTGGGATCTTTGGAGCTCCGATACTGTCGGCATGAGCAGCTTGTAGCACTTGTATAGCTTTGTCAAAGTGATTTTGATGAAGTAAAATACCTAAACAAAACAGATTGTTCAAAAGCCTGATTGCCATTTGGTCGTAACTGTGGTGAAGATGTGAACAAGTCATGCTCGACGATGTGAAATAGTCTGTAGAGATATCACACGTATGACGTCAAAACTTGCGATTTGATGTCACAACTCCATACTTGGTCAACCATTAAGACGATATGACGATTAGCCGTTGGCTGCCAATCAGAAATCATGAAATTTTCAATCAATTATAAAATATATGTATAGTTCTAACTAACCAGCACTACAAATATCATTTTGCAATTCGATCAACTGGCGGTGATAATCGCAACTTTGACCATTTTCCTCTTGTGGGACCAACTGTAATTCTTTGAGGTACTCCATAACATCATCTTTTGCTTGAAGAACCGCCTCGGAAAACATCGTGCAGAAATCGGAAAGAACCATTCCTGCAGTACGACTGGCCAGCGCCTTGAAGGACACTCCGGGACCAACAAGGAACCCTGTGGATTTCAAGACAAAAACTTGAGACTGTATAATAGGTTATGAGGTATTGAGAGGTTAGACTGTATAATATTTTAAAATGTTGTCTTAATGTTAGTCCATACCTGTCGACAAGGCTTGTAACATTTCAACCCTTTGGCCTTCGCCCGGAGCTTCGATTTCAAATTCGTCCAAGAAACATGAGCGAAGATCTGACGTCATACTTTGGATGTTGGAAGTGGTTCCCAGGACTAAGACGGGATGTTGCGAGACTCTTTGGATTTCTTGAAGATTTAACATGAGGGTGGTTATTACGCGAGGTTCTTTATCGTGGTTGTCCTTGTCTTTGCCCAGGCAGTGAATGTTTGACAGAAGTAGAATACACGGCGCACATGAAAACGCTGAAATACAGTTTCCAAACGCAGAAACAGTTATGTATAAATTGTTTCTTTTTAGAAAACACCAAGTTTGTTATTTGCAAAGCTTTAGTTATGTTAGCCCAGATGCGGTTAGCGCGCCGCCCCTGCCTCGTACCCAGGCGCTATATATTTAGCGAATACATGAAGTATCCCCATCAGCCCCTTCGCGCTTGTCCCATTATCGCAATACTTCATGTAAATCATGTAAATCCACATACGTCCGCTCTTTTCTGTGCTCTGGAGAGACGCCTGGATACGAGGCAGGCGCTGCCCCTTACCTCTGAGTTAAGCTGGCTATACAGCAGGCTGAGGGCAGGAGTTTACTTCAGTTCGGTAATTTCCTGTGCTTGATAAACTGATGCAGGTTGAGATTGGTTGGTTCTCTCCTGTGCTTCGAGGGTTTTTCTCCGGGTACTCCGGTTTTCTTCCCTCACTAAAAACTAACTCTTAGGCATTAACCATAACTAACATTCGGAGACCTTTGTCAATTGGTTTGTCAAAGGCTTTCCGTCCACCTCAGAGCGGTAAACACAATAAACTAATAAACTAAACTAACTTCAGGTTTGACTCTGCCAAACACAACAGATTTTTTCCGGATTCCTCTTGTACCAACACGAAACTTATACGGAATGGCCATTATTGGCCTTCTAGGGACGGCAGTTTGGAACCGATAGAGCTGTCCAGAATAGATTATGTTCGTTTAGTTTAGGTTTCCTCCTGTAGTAACACTGGACCAATAAAGAATGACTATTACACACGTAAAAATACCACATCTTGTCGACAAATCTTGTCAACAAGTTGTAACAATGTTGTCATTTTATCAAGTTACTACAAGGTTGTCACTCACAACTTGCTAACAAGTTGTTGAATTGCAAGACGCTAACAAGTTTTTGGAACAACGTGTAACTAGTAAGTTGAGTCAAGTTTGTACACAAGCTGGGAACAAGCAGTGTGAACACATCCTGATAACAAGTTGTTGAAACAGCATTGGTACAAGTCTGCTGCAGGTTTGGTATACAACTTGTGCGTTTTATGTGTTCACTAGACCTCCAGAGAGAACAGTGTAGAACTGATAGAGCTATCTAGTAAAAATACAGTTATGTTAGTTCTATATTACCTATTAATTTTTATACCTTTGTGAAAGCTGTTTCGCATTCTCGCCTCAGTTGCGGCAGTTGTGTCACCACAGATCTCGTAACAGTTAACTTCTACTACACGCAAATTCAGTCTACGACTTGTTGCCATAACAACGGTTTTCTTCCCTACCCCAGCTGGACCACTCAGAAGTATAGGAAAAACATCACTTGAGGAACTGCATAAAACAGACATTAAATCATTAACTTGCAATGCGCCCAGATGCGCTCTACTTTAGTATTTTACTCTGTCTAACGCCAGACGATTTTACTCGTCCGTGGTGAGGGTATATCCAACACTGTGCGCATTGCAAGCTAATGGGTTAACAAGAGACACTGGCAGATAGTTTTGTTAAGCCATCAACTGGCAGTACCCTGCCACTGACGAGTAAAATCGTCTGGTGTTAGACAGAGTAAAATACTAAAGTGGGGCGCATTGCAAGCTAATGGGTTAACAAGAGACACTGGCAGATAGTTTTGTTAAGCCATCAACTGGCAGCACCCTGCCACTGACGAGTAAAATCGTCTGGTGTTAGACAGAGTAAAATACTAAAGTACAGTAGGGAGCATCTGGGTGCATTGCAAGTTAATGAGTTAAACAAACTACAAAAAGTGTGGAACAGTCTTGTAGATGAACTAAATTTTGACATGGACAGTCTTAGCATTTGCAAATCAATCTTACTGAAATATTATTATAAATCATTAGAACTCAATTATGACCCTGATAATCCTCGAACATTTAAAACTATATGCCTGAAATGCAACTGTGTGCGTAGTCTTGCATATCCAGTATCGTGCTGTTATTAGATGTTGAAACTTGTTTCATTTAGATTGTTAGTAGTTCGTTATAGCAAATAAGTTTGTTAGTTTGCATGTTCGTTAGTTTGTCTGTTTGCTATTGTTTCAGTTCTTATATATTTAAACTAATTATTGGGCCCGCAGTAATTGGCAGTATGCTGAAGTTAAATTAGTTAATATATAAAGTGGCTGGCCTGGTATTCTAACTTCATTTCTACGGCACTATAACCGATTATTGGGGGATGCAGACCACTTCACCTCACCCTTACGAATCATCTACCATTTGAATGCAGAATTCATTCAAAAAGTTATCTTCGACAGCCATGGCATCTAAAGGAGAATTTTTCAGATATTTTTACCTGGTATGAAGCAATGACCTGAGAGCAGTTTCCAACTTGGAAACATAGCTGTCGAGACTTCCTGGGTGTGAGGTGAGCCAATATGAAGATCTTGGTTGCTTTACTTTGGCACTATTCTGTACAAATAACTCAGCAGATGATGGAATGTAGCTTTGTAACACTTCACCCTAGATGTGGTATCCAATAAATATTCCTCATTTAAGACAAAAAAACATTCAATTAAAAATGCTCTTCCTCATTTATGCCTATAGCTTTCCCCTTGATAAGTAAAATCATGGTTAGAAAGAGTAGAATAATAAAGTATGGGTATAAGTGAGAAATGAGCATATGGTCTGGTTTGTGCTCAATCAAAAACATATTGTGAAAATCATTAAGAGCAAGTTTCTTCTTTGTTGCTCGATTGGGCAAGTTGCTTTCTGTTTCAGCGTTGCCAGAAAAAGCTGGCCATCTCATAGTTATTATCCCCAAATGCAGTATTAGGAGTGCAGTATTGAATGAATAAAATATAGACCAGTTAACTATTCATTCTGCTGGATAATTTGAAAAAGGTAAATAGATGACCATGTGATGCACAGACAGACATTGTCCAATCATTGTACGACGCTGGGCATTGTGGCCCGACTTAAATTCAACTTCAGTTCTTAAGGAAAATATAAGAATGGTGATTGGTGTTATAAAATGCAAATTGTTGTTACCCATCAGCATACCATGCTTACTGCAATAATTCGCTTCAAATTTTGTTACTATGCACATGAACCAAAGCTAGACCTAGTGAATTATATTCAGAGGAACCATTTTTATGTCCAACTTGCCCTGGTCAAAGAGGAAACATCTATTTTCTATTCATATATAAATAGTATATATTAATAGAAATTATTTTTTTATTTGTAAACATTTTTTAACAAACCTGATACAACTTGGAATGCCTTACATCAACAAAATACGACAAACTTTCATCACTCCCCAAGACTTTGTTCACCCTAACATAAAGAATATGACTCCTCGGCAGGCCTTCGTCCAAAGCCACCTGAGTATTTGGTGAATCCAAATTCTTCCAATCACAATAAATAGAAAGGACATCGCCGGCTGACACAAGTCTGGGGGTCATGAAGTGGTTAGTTAGAATGAGATCATACATCTTTGTAATTTTTGTCACCGGTGAAATAACCACAGAAACATCAACTTCATTTGCGAAGCAAGGTGGCGATTCTCCAAGCTCGGCTCTCTCTATGAATAACATGATAGTTTTTATGTCCTCAAAAGGGTGTTGAAGCAAATTAAAAATAAAAACAGGTGAGACATGTGCAGTCGCATTATAAAACAATTCTTCATTATCTTTAATCGTGTGTGGATTTCTCCAGACACATTCTGACAAAGGGTGCTCTTCGATTGGGAACACCTGTGCCAGCCTAATTTTTGCTGACTTAGACTTGCCATTGGTCTTAGGATTTCCATTTACTTGGCATCTCACCCAGGTTCCAACATTCAACTCCATTTCAAACATAGTTTTTCTTGTAATCCAGATCTGATTGTCAACATCAGCAACGTTATCAAAAACTGTCAGATTTTTGCTCCAAAATGGCATTTCTAGCAAAGAGACCTTTAACGTAGTCAAAACATCCATTCTGTTGCCTTCGAAGAAACCTGCATCCGGTTCATCAAGGTTTATAGGTTGCGGTAAAAGATGTGTGCGCTTGGGGCCGGGCATTTTCAGCAAAGGTAGGTGTGGCACTTTGCCCCCACCCTGGATCGACTTGAGGCGTTTTAATTGCAACTTTCCGAGGGCATCTCTATGAATATCCGAGATCACTAACGATGTGTCTTCGGTGACCAACCCTTGCATAACTGGGGTTGTATCGAGAACTATAAGCATCGACAACATGTTGTGCAAATCACTTTCGACAAAAACCTCCCCAAGGTTGCCATTTTGTTTGATTACAATCAAACGATTATCAATGATATTGATCAGATAATTACCCAAATTGTCCTTAGCCCATTCAAACGAGTCAATACTTAAGGCTCCTATTGTTATGCGTTTAAGAGGTATGGGGGTGATTTTTCGTAATAAAATGCATTTTTCACCGATATCCTTATTGAGAGTCAAAAATGGGTAGTCTCTCAATTCACTAGTTAGATAAATTGTCATTGGTTCGGCTTCTTCAAATTTATATTTGCCACGAACAGATTTTGCCATTTCATTGCCTTCGGCTGTTTCGTTTTCCTTCAAGGATTTTATAACCCAAACATCGACGAATGTTTCCTCATGAAACGAATCTGCATGTTCACAAGTCATAAGTGATAAAACGAAGTTGTTGCGGTCGCTATATTCCGGGCATCGCTGCACCGATTCCTCAAACGTTAACGCCAAAGGCAAGCAGCCTCCGCATTGCTTCTTCACCGAAGGTAAAAGTTCAGCGATCGCCTGCAAGTTGTTCTTCATATACGCTTGAATGTAGGCCATTTTCGATTTCCTTACCCTAATATTTTTACGCCATTTTGAATATTGTATATTATGTCGGAAAGTATCGGACTGAAGTCGGGTATATGCTTTTAGTACACTTTACAATTAAAATTTCGATTAGTTAGGAATTATAAAGAGATTTTATAACAAATAAAAAACCGATTTACATGCTATAATTGTTTAATTTAAAAGTAGGGAAATTTCAAATGTTTTACAAAGAAATAATTATCAATGTCTGTTATGGGTCTGTACGTCAAATTCCGAAGTATTTCCGAATGCACTTTACGAAAAGTCGAGGTTTTTGCTGATTCGGCAAAGAAGTATCATGGCGATTTTTAAAGTCATGCACGTGTGCTGTTTTTTCTAAATTTTCGGTTCAAGTTTTGAATGTTGTAGAGTTGTTCTGATTTGCAAATAAGTTATTCTGAAATGTGTAAGTTGGATGCAGGCTAAAATCGATACATGAGGTGCAAAATATTTGCTAAAATGAGCGGGTAAATTTGAACTTTGTATACTATCTTTATATTTTTCAGTTTCATGGCTGTGGGCTGGGTGAATTTTATTCTTTCGGAGAAACGTTTCTGGTCACTGGTGAGTACTATTTTCCCACCAATGTGTTTCTACTAGGTAATACATGTAATGAATTAAATACCACAGCAATTTGAAATTTGGGCAATTTTTATAAAACTTCAGACGATGTGACAGTATACGAAACAAGTTTGGTGAGTGTTTATATGGCGAAATTTTCATCCCGGTGACCGAGATCTCGTCTTTTTCAAGTGAGATCTCAGAGACGAGCAAGCCTGGTTGTCCGTATCCAGACTGGAAAGTTTGTAGTGTGCAAAGGATTTCTCCTGTGTGCACTTTTGGGGCTTAAGTATGACATATGCACAATCTCAGGAATCTCCTTTGCGCATGTTGCGAACTATCCAGTCTGGGTCCATATAAACGCAAAGTAACAGTGAGATCTTGATAACCAGGCCGTCCCGCTAGCCAGGCTTCTGTATAAACTATAAACAGCCCCTTAGTCATTGGTCACCAAGTACAAGATTACTTGAAAATCATCAACACCATTTTCTCACTGTGATTACTGCAGGTTGACCACCATCTGCATCATGGTGGTGCATATTTGTACCCACAAATACACACTTTAATGCGAAATCTATTCAACCAAGATGACACTTGAAACAAGTGAAGTCTTGGTTACAAATTAAAACAAGGCAGGGAAGCACCAAGGAGTGCTGGTGCAAGCATTTGTTAGAAACTTTTAAGGCGAACAGGATGGACTTTGAGATCTCCTATGAACACGAGATTGAATCCTATGGAAGATATCACTTTATGCATCGTGCAAAGCTTTCGATCCGTAATCGATACATAAGAGATGAATATATGATAAGGCCCCGTTTACATGAGACTGGGACGAAGTCAGAACGGGATGCATTACACACTTTACTACGTATATCAAATGTGCATTCCACAATTGATGTTGTTATCTTGTCCACCGTCGTTTATTATCAGCGCTGTATCAAAATTCAGACCGGTCTGAGAATAATTTGTGTTTACATTCATCCTGCTCTGAATTCGTCCCGGTCTGAAGATAGTCGGTTTGGTCCAGCGAGCGGGATGACTTCAGACCGGTCTGAGCAATTTTTCGTCCTGGTCTCATGTAAACATCTATTATAAACTAGGGTACCTGCAAGGTAGGGAATGCTGCGGGACTGTTATTATTCTTTAGCTTCTTGAAACAAACATGCAAACAAATATGCAACACAAATTATATTCAGTAGACGGCCAGACGGTAATTATTAATTGGCATTGACCCAGTGGCTTGCGCGCTGTCAGTAGATGCATACCCTAGCATAGTTTGCAGGATGAGACAAGCTAAATATATCACGAAACATGAAAAACATCAAATTTTCAAAATATCAATATTTTCCATGTATTGTTCTTCCACATGGAATTCCCAACATGAAACCATGTTTACTGCGATGAGTAATATGACACTTCCACGCAAGAAATTTGCATATTTTTGGACAACTTTTGTAGCGCATAAAAGCGTTCAAAATATATACACCTGCGCGAAATAATTTTGCATTTGGAAAGCTATAAACGAAAGCGTTGTTCCATCATTCTGTTCTTACTTTGCTGGATATGCGAGTCACCTACATGTAAAGCACAACTCATTTCAACTCATTGCCATTCGAATATTTGTCTTAGTGCGCGCAGAACTGAGACCCTGTCTTTTCTGACAATAATGTGAACGCGACTAGACAAAAATATTAAGCCCATTGTAAAATAGGAATAAAAACATATTTCTATGCCTACAGTAGCCTATTTAATAGGTCAAACCTTGCACAAATCAGAATTATTCAGTCAGGCAATTTAGACGATCAATTGCATATCTGTGACTTTGTGTCAAGTTCACGCGGAGTCACAATCGTCAAGCGGCATACATGAAACATCACTTGATGCAAAAATATGGAAATCAGCAAGAGAAAGCGAACGCGAATGGATAGAAAAACCTTTTAAAGATCGACATCTCTATGTAAGACTTCCATGCTTTACAGCACTAACAGCTCAAGCAAAGTCGATAGCACATTAGCAGAATATATAGTTTATATATAAACAGACACTGAATCTAGCAGCGATCGATTGTGTGCTTTCAGCGTTTCATAGATATATAAATTGAGATTGCCAACTTTCCAAAAAGGAGTAAACAAATGTAAACGTAACTTATAAACAAAAGACAAAATATCCTACCTTGAAGACTCCGTCCGTCAAAATCGAAGACTCCGTCCGTCAAAATCGAAAAGCACATGGACTCTGTGACATGGAACTGAGCGAGTTTAAAATTTGTGTTCTGCGCATAGCAAGCGCGCACGACCACAATTCCATGCGCTAAATAAAATTTACTTCAAAACCCTACGCTCGCTCGCTTCAGGCTCGCTCGCTCCGCAGCAATAATACTATGACCGAAACGAAATCATCCCGGTTTGACTTCGTCCCGGTCTCATGTAAACGGGGCTTAAGTCACTAACGAGCTGTGCATGATGTGTCTCTGATGGATGACTAGTTGCTGTTGGGGACGGAGGAGGTACTATTCATTGGATAGGGATTACATTATTCCCTATGCTGAATGCTATGATTCCATCCCTACTGGCGACAGCGGGCTATCTTTGCGTAGAATAATGAATGTAAAAATGATGTAGCGTTATTGGTCTCTCGATATCATATTCAATGTTCAGTAATTTTACTGTAAACACCAAAATCAGAATACAATTTTATTCAGCAAAATATTAATAATTACAAGTGGTCAGTATTATACAATTAAATTTTTCATGAGAGAAACATATTCAAATTATTTACATTAGTTTATTATAATAACATATTTACCAATTTTTGTTATTGTACATTGAATGAATTGCTAAATTGTCTTTCCATTCGAGAACAAAACTACCAAAGTGTGAAAATCTTTATATATTTAAGGCAGGAGAACTGGGTTGTGTGTGTGTTAAAGTAGAAGTGAGGGGGCTAAGCCAGATTGGGGAAACTTAATACAAAGGTGTCAGGCTGCCTGAAATGTAAAAATGACTAAGCTTCTGAATGTCAAATCTTCCCCAGAATGCAGGAAATGCCATGTCAGAAACCCTAGATTTCAAAATTTTCTAGGTGAGCAATGCCTCCAGACCCCCTACCCCCCCCAAAACCAATCTTCTGCCACCTATGGCATATACATGTACCCTTTCTAAAATGAGGAGAGCTGTTTCAACACCCATCAGTTAAAATCTTATATGGTCTGGAGGGCTTCACCAGCCTAACTAAATAAACTAATGCTACCTGTTCAAACAAGTGCTGAAATAACACCACAATGAAGTACATATAGGGTACTGAAATAAATATCACATGAAGTGTACTGGGTGTCTCAAAAGGTTTCGGAAAAATTGAACATATTCAGAAAAATTGAACTGAAATTTTGATGCATAAAAATGGCATAAACAGCGTATCAAACATGCATTTGGTTAAATAAAACACCGAAGCATTTTTGGGACACCCAGTATAAAAATATTCCGAATGCTATTGGCATTTAGACTATACTAAACATGTCTAATAGTATTATTTTTTAATATAATCTCTTTAAAATATATTATGATCTAAATTCTCTTTTCTTTTTCTCGATATTACTTAAAACTGGTTTCCATTTTGTCGCAGCAGTCGCGACATGTCAAGGTAGCCGATGTAAAAGAGTGGTGATATATCACTACAGTCAGTAAAGACTGATTTGCATACAACGCACAGAACACAAGATAGATGCAGACTATTTCACATCGTCGAACATGACTTGTTCACGACTGGCTACTTAACCATGACGTTTTTCGAAGTATGTTTTCAACTTAGGAAATCAAATTAGTATTTTAGTATTTTTTTGCCGGTAAAGTTTTTAGACTTTATGGTGACTGACCTTTTCAGATTTTAAAACTTATGAAAACGTATTTCGTTGGTCAATTGTGGCAAAGATGCTCTTGTATTGTTTAGCCAACAGAAATAGTATAATTTGTGTGTTTTGGGCATTCCTGTGTATTTTTTAAACTTTTGGAAAACGAAAAAGTGTTAAAGTAGATTTTCAAGTTTAGTCAGCAATCCAAATTGTACAGCATGTTTACATGACACTAGTGCTACATAATTCTAATGCTTAGTTACCTTTGTTCTATTCTATGTTTTTGCAAACTACAGTAGAACAATACTAACTAGACATGTGAGTTATCCAAAGTTGTGTACTGGGTAGCGACGATGTTAGCCAAATTTGTCTATTGCTGCAACTTGGAACAAAAACTAATTTCAGTGCATGTTAATTTAAAATGTTCACACATAAGTTACCAAACATGAAACAACATTCGTAAACATCTCTAACTAACATACATTGAAATCAGTTTTGTTGCGAATTGGAGCAATTTTGTTGCTCGTATTACTTTGCCGAGGATGAGAGTATGTGAGAGTCAACGAGAGTTGGAACTGTCGATCGCGTTTGACTGCCTCTCATCAACTCTCATGCATTCTCATCAACTTTGAGCTGGTTCAAATTTTAATGAGAGTTGATGAGAGTTTTCGCTCGTTTCACCGCAATGCGTGGTAATATCCAGTCAACTCTCATGCAACTCTTGTTCTCGTTGGACCGAGGGGCACGAGAGTTGATGAAACTCTCGATTGCCAACTCTCGATTGCCAACTCTTATCAACTCTCATCTTCGTTTGACGAGGGCTTTAACCACCTTTCGTACAATCAACCTTGATACAAAATATTTTCTTTATAAATTTACTATATAGTAACTTGAGAAACAGCTACCTCTATAACGGACATTCCCATATCTGAATGATACATTCAATTTGTTTGATACCGTCATGGTTCGGTGTTGGTTTAAAAACTCCATACAAAGATATCCCTGCACATTCACAAGTGTACTGTAGTATCCCATTTTTCTTATCAGTGGATAGATAAGCGGCGCCGGGTCCTTTGCCGTGTGTCGTGGAACATGTTGCTGCCATCACTTTCATATACTTAAAGAGAAAAGATTTTTGTTTTAACTCTCTATTACCTTGGAATCTACTCTCTAATACTGGCAACGAAGGAACAGAGCAAATTATCCGTATTAAAGAGGTGCCTGTATTGGAGGAGTGTCCGTATTAGAGAGATGCCCATATTAGAGATGTTTCCGTATTAGAGAGGTGTCCGCATTAGAGAGGTGTCCGCATTTTAGATGTGTCCGTATTAGAGAGATGTCCGTATTAGAGAGGTGCCCATATATTAGAGAGGTGTCCGTATTAGAGAGATGTCCGTATTAGAGATGTGTCCGTATTAGAGAGGTGTCCGTATTAGAGTGGTGCCCATATATTAGAGATGTGTCCGTATTAGAGAGGTGTCCGTATTAGAGAGGTGCCCATATATTAGAGTTGTGTCCGTATTAGAGAGGTGCCCATATATTAGAGTTGTGTCCGTATTAGAGAGGTGTCCGTATTAAAGATGTGTCCGTATCAGAGGGGTGTCCGCATTAGAAGTGTCGACTGTAATATGATCAGATTGAAAAACAATTGAGCCTAAAATCAAACATCATATCAACTCTAATCAAGACATATATTCACAGCATACCTGGGGTTCATCGTATGTGATCTTTGCTCGCGAACTCGTCTCCATGCCCTTCACTACCGTGGATACAGCGTTCTTAGTTTTGTATGTACATCTAGATACATTTCCCATTCCCGGGACACCTTGAGGTCCTTGTATGCCATGTATCCCTTGTATTCCTTGTATCCCGGGATTACCCTTAGGACCATTCCCGCCAGTCGGTCCCGGACTACCTGGTAGCAACTATAATAAAAGGGAATATATAGTTGCAATTGATGGCCCATAATGATACGTAGACCTATTATAATGACTAATGCCCGGCATAATGCACGCATTAACACGCCATACGGACAAAAATATGCATATAAAGTTTTACTGAAATAGTACTAATGTTAGTGTTTAGCTCAAGACATATTCAGAGTAAATAAGTGTAGAATATATGACTTTAGTTTACCTTTGCTGATGAGAAAAGGAAAATGTATTAGATTTAACCACCCCCACCCCCCTGAGAGACCTTGACAAATGGAGAAGAAAAATATTCAGGGATTGGGATTGTCTCTTGTAGGGTAGGCCTCTCTAGGGAAACACGGGTGGCTGATGCGGTTAGCGCGCTGTCCCTTACCTCTGAGTTAAGCTGGCTATACTGCAAGTCGAGGGCAGAGATTTACTTAGGCTGGGTAACGTTCCTGTGCTTGATAAACTCGTGTAAGTAGAAATTGGTTGGTTCTCTCCTGTGCTTCGAGGGTTTTTCTCCGGGTACTCCGGTTTTCCTCCCTCACTTAAAAACTAACCCTTAGGCATTAACCTTAACATGACTAACTAACTAACCCTCGGAACATTTGTCAATAGGGTTGTAAAACCTGTTAAGGCTTTCCGTCCACCTCAGAGTGGTAAACACAATAAAACTAAACTACTTTCTTTGACCTTTTTATTGTTTAGATAGTGATAATATTGTTTATTTATTATTTATTTAAAAGAATTCCTGTGAAGACCTGTAACATCATATCACACGATTTGATATTATAGCGTGTGATATGAAAAATACGAACAAAAACAATAATCAATATGGCGTCGCCTTCGACCGTTCGCGGACTTAAAGGAAGCAGAATTTAAAAATAAAGACTTAATAAAAACCAAAACAGCAACAAAATGCTCTGAAATATATTGTATGTTATTTTAAAAAAAGGGCGCACATTTCCTGCAAATGGCAAGAACTCGTCTTTATTTTGAAGAATTTAACCCACAGATGCGGATGTCTTTTATATCTTTTAACTAAATTTTAAAACAATTATTGAACTCGGTTTTCGCATGATATGAAGAATGATCAAAGCCTTTGTTTGTGTTATCCACCTCAGCTTTCAGCTTCCGCAGATAACACAAACTTCGGCCTTGATAATTCTTCATCTAATGCGAAAACCGAATTCAATAATTGTCAATTATTATATCATAGCCATGGGCATGGGCAATGACTAAGTGTCTCGCTGAAACATACTATTAGTAAATCATTATTTAAATTATACAAACCGGAATGTGAAACCAGTGGGATGCTGAAGAGGAAGTCTAACATATGAAGCATGAAAAAATGCCCATTTGTCATGTAGGCGTATGTATGCACTACGTGGTCTGTTTGAAAAACAGTTATCTTCTAAGTTTATAGTATACACATGTCAAATTCTCACATCTTGGCAACGAGATGTTTTCACAACAGACCTGTAGCAACCTTGTCAACTAGTTGAGCAATGTTGTCCATTTATCAAGTTGCTACAAGGTTGTGTTACTCGAAACTTGTTAACAAGTTGAATTGCAGGACGATAACAAGCAGTGGAAACAAATTGAAACCAGTCTGTAGAGAGCCAACAACCTTGTAGCAAGTTGTCATCAAGCTGGGAAGACTGGGAACAAGAAGTGCGAACACATCCTGATAGCAGGTTGTTGACACAGCATTACCATTGCTACAAGTCTGCTGCGAGTTTGTTAAAAGTTGTGCGTTTATACGTGCCGGTATGCATGGTGATCAGCGTATGATAGTTTTGGGAAATACTGCTTGTCGCTGTTGACTCTTCACTTTTTCACATTGACAAAAGCAAAGCCTGGAATAAATTTACACTATCGATGTTTCTTCTGTGACATCTTTCATAGATGTCAAAGAGTCAAACTTTGATCGCAGACGATATCTGGACTCTGAATTGTTAATTTTATGCCTATATTGGTTTTAAGAATGTAAACTGTTTTACTTAACGCCATATCATTACTAGTAGTTTAATAGAATAGTAAATTCTGGGATTGTTACAAAGGCAGGATAGCTATACCATGCAGTGTGTTCTTTGGTATATTGTAGTATTGTACAGTACATTTAGGACTTTTACTTCATGTTATGTGGATGTTTTATACTACCAAAACAATGAAGTATAATCAATCCAAACACAATTAAGAAGTATATTCGAAGTATACACTGCATAGCGACAGTGAGGTACTATTTGAAGTCATTAATAAAGTGTGAACATGCGTGGTACATTGACATAACTTGAATATGATATATGTTACTGTTAGTGTGTTTATTATACTTTGGGATATTTTTATTTGTGCTTAATCCTTTATCTATTTGAATTCCTCATTGTTATTTGCTTGAACTGATAATATTGTTGTTTTAAAAATGTTTCAAAATATACCACTTAAATGGACAGGTATTCTATTCTTATGTTAAACCATCACTGCTAATCTTATCCATTACAGCAACGAAGCAGTCAAAACAACATTCCTTTATTGTCTGACTAACTTTAGTTATTTCCTCCTTCGGTAACCATATACCTCAAAGTTTAATAAATAAATAAAACTATATATTCTATTTTTTTTCTATATATATAGTTTAACAGGGTTTTTACCTGGTTTTAATGAAGTTAAAAGTCAACAAAAATTTAAGAAAATACGACAATTTTTCCCGCCAAAGTTAATATCTGCAGCAAGCAATTTTTTACATGCTTCATGAATTTTTCTGAATGGCTAAAATACGTTAATTGTGTTTATATGTTTTAACCCATTGAAAAATATTTCTACTATTTTCTAATTTTTAAATTGAGTTTTTATTTAACGTATATATAAACATGCTCATTAGACGTTAGTGCTGTTATCCCTGATATTTTATAATTCTTAAATATAGTTTTGATATTTAGCGTAAATGTGCTCATTAGTGCTATTAATATAGAACTGTTTTAATCATATATCTTGGACATGTTAGTCAACTGAGTGAGAAAATGAGGTTAATTCTTTTCATTATATGTTGTAGTCTTGATAAATAATAAAATTGAGAGAAATGTCAACATTTCTAAACTTGTCTATGACCATGCATGTACCATGTGCTGCCTGCATTACTATTAGTGTAAAGCTTATGTACTAAAATCCATCTATTCTAATGGCTGTTTGTCAAGCGAATAAGGTGGTTCGGGTCGATATTTCAATTTTAGTGCAATAGCAAAACTTTAGCTAACCTAGCTAAGTGCAGTGTGCTAGTTATAGTCTTCGAAACTTATTGTTCTAGAATTTGTTAGGAAACCCACCTTAGGTTTAAACGTTGCACTTTTGTTTACTTTTGCCAACTGTTGTCTTTGCTGTTCCTGTGAGAATTTAATTGATTGGTTAGTTTGGTTAGTAAATATATTTTGATTTTATTTATAGTTAATTCAAATGAATGCATTAATTTGTATTATTTTATTTCTGAACTGCCTCTTTAACAATTGTGTTATGATGTTTGAATGTTAATGGCAGACGTATGCCTTTAAAAGTGTTTATATAATATTGTATACACTGCATGTTTTCGATAATAACTCCATCATTACATGTATAGATGTCACAAAATTATCTTAGGTTGTACGATAAAAAAGAGAAATAGAAATGTTATCAATTGAAAACAAAATATAAGAAGAAATAGATTCCGAAAAATAAGGTCATCTTGAAAATCAATATATGAATTAAAAGAAGACGAGTTTTTGAAACTGTAAATTTTCTACTTTATTTCGAAGTCATCATCATGAGACAGATGCTATTTCAATTTTGTAGCACGTGTTGATGGTGCTTTACTCCGAAATTGCATTTGGATTTCTACAGTAAACTTAATCGAATACGTGTATTGTGAAATGGAGAGTACGAGATTATTAATCTACAAGTACAATATATTTTAAAAATCAGATCGACGCTTCATGTAGCCTGTAATAATAATGATGTAATTAACAAACCAACTGGTTGAACAGCGCAGCCCTGGACGTTTTGCATGCATGGCAGGGCCTCTTAGGAGTTAGGGGGCCAAAATTGCTTACTTGCATGGAGGGGCCAACATGGGGGCTGCGGGTGGGGGACTTGCCCCATATGTTAAGCCCCTATAATGCATGGCGAAGGCATGCGTTGGCCATGGTTTATAGCCTGTACCATACAATGTACTTAAGATACGTCGAATTTGTAAGAAGTATGTTATCCATGATTGCAGAAAAGCATTTTACGATATATCGTGACTTTGCAAATAGAAGTACAACCCTGTACTCTTGTGCTCACGTCGAGTGACCGAGTGCATGTCCGAGTGTCTTAACTTTACGGAATTGACGCCATGCCTCGTCCATCATTTGATAAAAATACTCTTTGGTGAACAATATAGTACAAAACGTTTTTGTAATAGTTAGAGTCGTATATAAATTTTTTAAATACTTAATTTGTCTATATACTTGGGATAAAATAAACTCTATATTGAAAAGAGAATCGAAAGTTGGATTTAGGCCAGGAAAGATTGAAGTGGTTAGAGTCAATAATTACTATAAACTATGAATATAGTTGTTGATTAGCGCAATTCGTAAGCTAGATAATGACAAGTCGTACGTCAAAACGTTAGCTAGGTTTAGAAAAAGTTATAATTTATAGACTTACACATAAAATGCGACTATATATAGATCGAGAGCAGCGCGATTTAGCCCCCTCCCCCCCACATGTAGAAGCACAAATATGCATATTTTCTGTAAAGGAAAATCATTACTTTGACCTAATTTCAGCTTTATTTTCCATCTCCTCATGTTATTAGGGGTGTTGGTGGCAGGGTGTTCAGTCTATTTGCCTTAACTCTGCTACTAAGCCTAAGGTTCTCTTCCTACCACATGGGAGTTGTCTTGGTATAATTTCGCATCAGTCACATCTGAGAAATACATGTACTTCCAGTTTGACTCTACTAACCGCCAATGGTTGTCTGACCTTGATACTTCAGTTTCCTCCTGTAATAACACTGGGCCACAATTATATATAGGGAGGCAGAACTATAAGGGGGCTATCCAGTATGAATATAGAAGTTAGTTTTTTTACTGTTGAAGATATGTAAATCTTTTCATCAGCCGTTGTTTTGCCGTAACCCTCACCTCGTCTTCATACGTATTGTGATTATATGCGTGGGTGTTGATGCATCAAATTATTTTCGTCCAACGTGGCACTACGATCATATGCCATCTCGTGTTTCCTCTCCTCCCTACCTCCCCCCCCCTACCCTCGCCTCTGTTCGCCACTTACACTCTTTCCCAACAAAAACTTGCTCGTAAATGACAATAAACATCTTACCATTTGTTTCTTGAGATCTTCGTACTGTTTTTGTAATTTGTCCAGTCTTGCTATAAGCGATGCATCGTCGTAGCTCTCTACTGGGTTATCACCAACCACAGGGGCAACTGGCAGTTCTGAAAAAATATAATGATTTGTAAATAATGATTGCACTAATTTTGTGTTTTCATTTATTAATAATCCTGTATTTTTTGTTACGGTTTTAATATTGGTTAAAATGTCGTAACATTATTTGGCTCTTGCAACAAGATTTGGGTTGTAAATAAACTTAGCTAACTTTATTTATACTGTATATAGATCTATGATCTATAGGTCTCTTAAGGAGTAAGGACCTCTCCTTTTTTATCCATACAGGATCTTCGTTACAATACAGGAGGAAACAGGGACAATCAGATACTGACCGTTCCACCCTGAAGTTATGTTTGTACATAAACAACATATAGCAATAAAGATGTCTTATGGGCGTAACCTTATGTCTGGTCCACATTTAACGACCACAGATATAGAAATAGGTTCCTTTCTTAAATGCTAATCCCTAATATATAACAATTCTTACAATACGTGTATATTTATGTTTAGTCAGAAAAATTAAAGGCTAAAAGTGCAACCGAAAGTTAAAATAATCTAAGTTTGTACACTTTGTTTTTCACTTTCAATATAAAACCGGAATTCTATATATATAAGATAGAGGAAACCGTGCTTTAGGTGTTTTGAAATCGAAACAGTTTTGTTGCCTTACTTGGCTGAATCTTAGTGTATTATATTGGTCGGCTAATGTTGAACGGCTAGACAGAACAATCCGGAGCCGAAGCAATTATAAGTTTTAAATCTAACCACAAAAATGGCAATACAAATAAGTGCTTGAATAATTCAGTTATATATAACTCCCTATTAAGATATATATCTTGTATTAGTTTTAACATTACCATCAAGTTTTAGACTTTGCTACAATACTATTTTGGTGTGAAAGGGATGTACTATAGAACTATTTCGTACATTTAACCGCAAAAATGGCAATGCAAATAAGTGTTGGAATAATTCAGTTATATAATTCCCTATAAAGATATATATCTTGTATATAGTTTAAGCATTACCATCTCAAATCTTAGACTTTGCTATACTATTTTGGTGTGCAAGGGATGTAATATAGAACTATATTTCGTATTGGAATGAATGAAAGCCTATTAAAAAGTACCACATTTTAAGTTTAAATTTAACCATGGTTATATGCATGGTTGTCCAATTTATCTGATGTACGTTATTCGGGCATACACTGAGCGAACATTATATATATATTACAAACCAAAGCTATTTAGCCGGTAAGGTCATAAATAGAATACAATTATTCAAAGTTAACTTCATACGATTAAGATTTTGGCGCTTTTTTCATGCATTGCCAACTAAAATTTCCAAATGCTTGCTATTTTTTTCATTTTTTACCCCAAACATTAATTGCATGAACGAATAACCATATACCCTGTTTGTACCCTAAAACCTAACCCATCCAATGGCTAACCGAGCCCTACCTCCTAGAAACTTAAACCTATATAATTCATGGTAACTGTTAAATATGCTATATATGTATTCATGTTTGTATTTGGTAATTTGATTTGAAGAATTTTGGGAAGTATATCATGTGTAACAGCCTGGAACGGTCAAAGATATTGTAAAGCAGTATCGTAAAGCTAAAAACGAAACTAACTTTACTTTTACTGGGTAGCTCTTTCATTCTAAACTGTTCTTCCTAAAGGTCCACTATACAAGGGATTTCCCTTATTGGTCCAGTGTTGCTACTGGAGAAAAGCGGAGTACCCGGAGAAAACTTGCGGTGTTTGGTGGAGTCAAACTGGAAGCATGAACTCTTCACCATCCTTGGATATAACTGAGGCGAAATTACTTAATCTAACAACTGAGCACTACAGGAATGGTTAAAGGTATTTGCGAAAGCGGGATAGCTATAGATTCTATACTGCTGAGTAACTGTATAACTGTGAACTTTAGTTGCTATGTAAGCACTGTGGGATTAAAAACACTTAAACATTTAATTATATATGCAGGTATTTCAGGAAATGGTATAAGATTGACCTTGAACGCTTAAATTATGCGTGTGTAAATAGAGAAATGAGCCGTGTCGAACGACGCTGTACTTATAGTTATTAAGTAAAGTACATGTTTACCGTCTACAGGCGTGTGAGAGAGCTGATATCAGTAAGTCAACAAGCGTTAAATGTTAAGTATGTTAAGCGCGCCATGCGTTCGATCATGAGAACTCTTGAGTTCAAGAGTTGAGTATAAGGTCTTTAAAACAAAATCACGAAAAAATGTTTTATGTGAGATTTCTAATGCCATGCAACCCTGCATGGGGGAAATTTAGGGATCGCACGTTAGTTATAGATATCTGCGGTTGGTAGCGAAGAGAATCTGTTACCTATATACCTACCATATCACTTTATTGTAAATCTCAAGGGATTAATGCAATCCACCAATACAGTGATACATTGATACAACACGGTTATAGGGCCGCCATGCCGATACAATCATGTAAACTCTTAAGTCTTCAAAGCAAAATCATGAAAAGGTGCTATATTTTAGTTTATTAATGCCAATATGCTACACTGAGAAATTTTGGACCATTCATTATATATACTTCGAGTTAAATACTCGAGGTAAATATACTGTATAGTGTATACCTCAAAGCATCGGGCTGGCAATCTGGAGCTGGCGGATTCAAGCCCTGTGCGGAACTCAGGAATTTTTCTTGTGCTTTCGCAGTTTACAAGGAAAACAAGCAAACTTTATACCTGCTGTTAGTATACCGAAGAGAATCTCAAAACATGCAGTGTAACATTTTTATTTGCCCAAACTCAAGATGACTGAAATTTTTGTTGCCTATATTATTCATACACCATGCACAGTATCATGTATACGTATGTGGTGTTTGTAACCCTAAGGAATAATTTCATTGAGAACTTATATAAAATTAATAAATCATTTATGTTATTAAATTTACAAGACCTGTTTCATTATGTTATTGCTATGCGAGATAGAAATATTTTAAAAATTTCTTTCAACACTGTTATGACATATTAACAACTTTTGATCTACTACAATCATACAACTAGATATATTTATGTAATGTAGGCCAGTATTAGGTATTATCTTTTACCTTGTAATTTGTTTGTATCCTTTGTACCTCTTTTGGTACTTTGTTTGGAATAAAATTATTATAGTGATGAATATTTCAAATATTTGTGCAGGGTGAAAACTTATAAAATAGTGTCCATGCTAATGGTCTGTAATTTCGCGCCAAATTTATTTTTTACAGCCAATAGGAAGTCTCGATAAGAACACGTGTGTTGTGCGAAATGTGCTAACCATGGTGTTAACCCTAATTCCATTTGAACCACGTTTTGGAAGTGTTCTACTGTTCTTCGCCAAGAATAGCATAAATAGTTGGTAAAGAGTTCTAAACTAATTATTTTGCAACATATCATGAATATGGAAAAATGCCTGTAATAGGGTTTCTGATAAGTGAACTTTAATATCGATGGATTTCCTTCAGCATTTAATATTATAAACCTTAATGTGCCATAGTAAAATTGTCAATATTAATTAAAAGATTCATGTAATAAGATAAGCTTTAAAACTTAAATAACCGAAATTTATAAAACTTAAAGGTTATTTGACAATAGTTTAACCAAAATGCGACCATATTTTGATCCTGAGAAAAGTGTTATATGGTTAATGAACGAACATGAAAATGTTTCATTACAAATACCGTAAATTTCTAATGTAAACTGTCTGGAACAGTGAATATATATACACAGTAGGTTGGTTGTATTACTATTTAATTGAATTTAATTCCTGAATTAATTAATGTCTGTCGAATTCAGATAATTTAGTGTTAGTTCTAGTTTCATACATATAGGTGGCAATGAAAACCATTTAGTTTTATATAAACTTTTAAATGCCAGATGCATGGATTAACAGAGATTCGATCGGTTGTAAGAAATTATTTTCCAGACTAGTGTCGGTATTTTTGATGTTTCCCATCCAACATGGCGGCTCGCTTTCGTATGTAAATAGTTTCAAAATAGTTTGAGCAGTGAGCACGTGGTAGCATATACTATAAACCGAATATGTATTGTATTGAATATAGTTTATCCTAAATAAAATGTAACCTTCTTAATTTGAAAGATTGGATCGAAATACGTTTCACTTTTTCTGTCGGAATGAATGCATTGAAAGAAGGAAAATCCTCATTCCTTCAGTCAACTTAAAATGAACATAACTAGAGGTGAAGGTTTCTAGTAAGTCTCTAGCCCTATAATTTGTATGTATTTTATAATAATATTTGTTAACAAATATTGTACATGGGAAAATAATATATAATAACAATAATATAAGAGTTAAGGATTGTTTATATAAAAACGTTTCTGCTATTACAAAGGCGTCAACATTGCAACAAAACCTCCGTTGAGTTAAAGTTGTGTCTTTTAAAGAGGCGTCTGCCACAAACTTTGGTAAAAGTATATTCAGATTGAAGAAATTTCGATAAACGATATAGTTCAAACCAGCTTTCAGGTTGATCAATATGACCCAATTACCATAACCATAACCTATATATAACCATCAAGTTTTCACCATGAAAAGTCTCTGAAACTCTAACCTCTAATGCATGTATTCAATATGGTAATTCATAGTTTCAAAATATTATATTTTATGCATAGTTACTTTACTATAAATATTACTTTATTATAAATATTTAACCATATTTAATCTGGTTACCCAATCTGAAAATGACATGCTATAAATACTATATATGGTGTGTGTGTGAATGTATAGACTCTCAAGTACAATATTTCTAGTATTACCATGTCAAATATATATACCACTTAGAGTTATTAAAATTAAATATTCTATTTCGTTTGGTCAATAACAAATCGTTAATTCGTGCGGTGTGTGTCGACGGCAATTGTCGGCGTGTCGGGCCGAACAATACAGGAACCTCAATTCAAGGTCATTTCCGCCCTTATATCCTCGTTAATTCTTCTGAGGTTTTGTTCTTTTCTACCAAACCGAAATTTTATGTAGTTACATTTCCATGACTGTTTCGAAAAATTTCTTTTGTTAGAAATTATATCTATCTTTTTAAAATTATTTCTTCGGTTTTCGTTTGTTGTTGAAGACTAAAAAGTCTGAGATCGGTGGCGGACTCGTCAGAGCAATCGTCTTTCACCTATGAGATTATGACCGGTTAGATTCTCGTTCCGGACTCACGACATTCAGGTGAAAAAAGTCAGTCAATGTTCTGCGAAAGGGCGTGGATTTTTCTCTGGGTATTCTTGTTTCCTCCGACAGGGAATAATGTTGAATGTTGACGACTCCATGCATCAGTGTTTGATGCAGTTAAATACATATCTATCGTGAATAAATAAATAATATTGATAATATATATTGCTATTGCTTCCATATTCATTGATGGATATATACACAATGATTACTTACAATATACAAATTTGTTTGGTGCAGTAATGAACATAATTATGAATATTTCAAGTTATAATCTAAATTTTACCGACACGAACTTTCATGAATTGGTATTGAATTTCCTAATCAACAAGGTTCACAGTTCATTCCAGGCAATTGTATATATAGGACAAGGAAGTGAGATGTTTCGGGAACGATCCTTAATCCATTTTACAGCCGGGATTCTATGTTTACAAAGTCAACATTTCACCATGCTGTGCGAATGACTTGCTCAATATTTCCTATACTATTTTCCCCTTGCTCATGCAACCCGATTCCTATAATTGTTTCCTAGTATTATTTTAAATCCACCCTACCGGTTCTGGCCTGTTTTCGTGTTTTAACACGTTTTCTACGAACGTGCGCGTTTCCTGCTAAACTATGGGCGAAGTTCGTTACCTAAGATAGTATAATCGATCATTTAATCAGTGAATGCACTAATGAACAAATTTCCGTGCAGACGAAAAACCAATACTCGCGCCGCCCACTTCGTTAAAGTAATACTCGTATAACATGCGATTCCTCATGCACGAATATGCAAAAATCTATATAGTTGGTTTACCGATTACTTTCGTATTTGATAGTTTGGATATTTCTATGAATTAATTGCTAATAAACAATGCGTAATCCAAAAATAAACATGTTGAAAATTCCAAGGTATCATTGGAGGACTAAAAAGCAAGATTTGAAATGAGTTTGCAATATGTACAGATTTTGCCACATCATCATCAGACTAATTGGTATACAAAAATACACAATCTATGCTTGCATACTATATTCTAGATATCTCGGACTTGTTAATCCAAAATGTTAATCTTGGGATTGGGTTTGATAACACATATAGAAAGAATTCATAAATTGTTTCCTAGCCAATCTTGGGAAAATAGAATCGAAATCACTATGTATATATACATGAATCTGGATACGATTGAGAATGGGCAAAGAGTTAAAAATATATATTGTTAAATTTTAAACGTATGCTGATAAACTCTTTCCCTTAGAAAATAATTTATGAATTCTCTCTGTAAACTACCATCAAATAATCTAGATTCCGTCAACAAAATTAAAGAGTAACGTTTTTAGCTTTGCCAATTGGTTTTCTAACAGCCTCATTCTTTAGATAAGATTAGAACAAATCAAATGCATTATGTCGCATGCACACGGTACAAGTGCTGCATGTATTCATTGTTGACCACAAGACATGATTTCACACGAGTATGATGTATTTGGCAGTCGTTAAGTTTTAATATAGATTGGATTATTGATCGGAAATTAGCCTTTTTTAACAAAGTTTAAATCATTTCTTTAATTGTATATTGATTGTAGAAACTGAAATTGAGAGATTTACAGATGGTTGACAAGTCCAACATAGTGACAATCGACAGAAATGTTTAGGTTTTAGTCAGTTCGCGTTCAGTCATTAACGAACCGTTTAGTTGGTCAAACCTCTAGTTCTTAAACTGTGGTCAAACGAAGGAGTAAGGGTTTCCGTATTCTAACGCGCTAAAAAGGGTGTTGCTAATTCTCCTGTATGGGTTTTGAAAGAGAACCACTACTTTATCTGGGTCAATGTTGGCTTTTAGTCGATTTTCACTGTAAACACGTACGTTTTTCCTGGAACATGCATGAGTAAATACGCTACCAAACTACTTATTGCCCGACTGAACTTTGAAATCACAAATAGTATATCGGCTGCAGCAATTACGTAACATAAAGATTAAAGCATTAAAGTATGTAACTTTATCTTTGATATTATAAAAATCTTGTTATATATTAAGTATGTGACAACGTGAACCTCTTTCAAAGACACAATTTTAATTAAAAAATTTTTGGGTCGCCAGTCTGATCACCAAAACTTTCACACTGGATTCTGTAGAATTGAGACCTGCAGGCTAAATGGCAATGCCAATAATGGGAATAATGATTTCAAAGTAAATGGGTTTTACTTGTGTAGTTGTGAAGATGACCATTCAAGTCAAGATGAAACTAGCCCTTTAATAGGTGGGGTTGATGGTTCGAATAAGAGAAACCTTTCCTTTGTATATGTTGCAGTTTATGGCTATATTCCCTTCGTGAAATAGCGCTGCATCATTCTGTTATGTAATGTACAACATTCCACGCGTGCCCAGGAATTAACCGATTGTCGTACATTTATAAGTTGAATAGAGGAATCAACATTTCAGGAGTTTGCGTAAATAAGCTTTTTACTATCGTTGTAAAGCGAAACAAAAGGGCGGAAATCATTTAGGACCTTTTTCATTCATTATCTCCGCTTCAGACATTGCTAAGCAGTCTTTAATCATTGTGTTTGTACGTCAAAGTCGAAGTGCAACACGTATGTGAATGAAATTATATATTCAATGAAAGCATGTTTGATAAATTGAATGTAGTTCGGCTTAAATCTGAAATGGTTTGGCACAGTTTAGAGGGAATTTCAACAACGAATATGAATTTTCCATTCGAAAAAGTCGAAATTGAAAGTGAAATTACAAAACATATATACTGAAATCGTTTAAAATTCTTGTGGCTTATTATGATTGTATATATTATATATGGATTATGGTAACAATATCATTTAAGAAAGTAAAACACTGCATGGCGTTAAACAAATTGCGTTTTGCCGTGGTTTTTAACCCAAAACCGTAACGCATTTCTGCGCTAAACAATAAAGTCGTAAAGCGAAAGTGTAGTTATTAAATGGATTTCAAGTGTGTTTCCCCAGTGTCAGAAATCGTGAAATATTGGGCTCATATTTTGAGAAATTGATGGCATAGTTTGTGATAAATTAATGTTATATATTTTGTTGCCACGGGTCACAGACAGTAAAGTTTAATATAATTCTCAACGTTTTTAAATGTTTACTATATATATGAAAACACTTGTCTTAAAGTTAAAATATTCCTTCTCAGTATTGGTTCGGTCACATATTCAGCTGTCTTAGCTCAAGTGAACTGTCGGAAACTATGAGTTCTTTCGAATATTGTAAAGGGAAAACTTATAAAAAGGTTATTTGTTTTGTAGCTCTTCGACGTTGGCAAAGCGTGGGTAAGGTAGAATATAAAATCCGTTGTCAGAAAGATGCCAAATATTAGCCATTAGGCCTATTAAGTAATTTATTTCTCTTAGCATTTAAAAAATTAAAGGAAACTGCACTTCTAAACTCAGTAACACTGACGTTTTATCGACTTTAAACTTTAATATTGGCTATAGTTTAACTGGGAAATGCTTTTATATACTTGTGAAAATTTTAAATTTAAGTCCAATTTATGTATTCTAAATTATATTTAATGTATGAATATAGAATGTGAGATTCATATTTTATTATTTACCCCCTGTATCTTAATGGTTGTTATAAAGTTAGAACTTGTTGATATAGTCTAACGTAGGGGGAAAGTATGGGATCAAATTCCAGTTGATATATCTATTTTACTCCGTGTAATAGTTATAACTTATTGATGCTGAGTATATGTTGCAATGTGTCATCACACATACGCGCATTTCGCATTAACATTTATTGGTTTTGCGTGAATAAATAAGTCGCGCCGAATGCGTATGTCAAAACATACAAATCGAGGCTATAGAATGTAACATCCGGCATAAAATAAATAAGTAAAAAAAATATTAAAGTAACATAATCTCATACCTCGCCTCGAACATAGGCAATTTTCTTTATTCATCATGTTCAGGAGGCTAAGAGCCAACCCGCCAGCGCTCAGACACAAGACGAGTATGAAAAATATCACCGTTTTAATGTCGCACTTTCGCGTCTTCTGTTTGTCGTGTTCTGGTACAGTCGTGATAACGAGTGGCGAGGATTCTGCGCCATCGGTCGGCGTTGAAGGAGTATCAGGCAGGCGCACTCTGCAGTGTTTCTTGGATTCTCCATAAAGTTGGTTCTTTTTACGACGAGGGCCACTGCCTGCGCGATTCAAGCCCGCTCGCTTCGCCACATCAGCCGGGTTTTCATATTCGTGGTTCTTATTCGGGTCGACATTTAAGAAGGGTTTGACATAGCCATCGTCCTTACAGTCCGCGAGCGTATCATACTTCCCGTTTGGTATATATGTCGTCTCTTCGCCATTTATAGCGTAAGGTACAAAAGCCTGGTTGTTGAAATCTTGTTGGTTTGAGCCCATTTTTTATCTGAGATTCGTTCTCTGCTGAGATTTCTTTTGTTATTGACGAAATAATAGGTTTCAGGATGTTTATATGCTGAAATATGAGCAAGTGTCGATAGATTATATGTCAGATGGTAATATTATCGATGGTTAATATTAGTTAACGCCTGCCTGTTACCTATACGCAACGGGGTAGAGTATCGTATGACCTCGTGGCGTGTTTATAGTAAATTTCCGACAGCATCTCATTTGCTGCTCTGTCTGTGAGGTATAATAGCCCGCGAAATCCCAGCAATCTTATTGGCTAGTGCAAATTGATTGTGCCATCGATTGGTTAATCGCATCGTGGGCCGATATTTACCTATGCAAATTATGTTCTAGTAATTTCATTCAAGTACGGTAGGAATTTGGTAATTTGCATAGGGAATTTTACTCAATCGGATGTTGCTAAGTTTACGGTTGAAAAGAACTAAAACGAATGTTGCAATTATAGGGAATGTTACAATTACACTGAAAACATTGATACTAACGAAATACGTTGCAGATTCTAATTTTGTGAATGACATGGCTAGCTTCAGTTGTGGGACGGAATTTTGCGAGCAGGGGTCCGTTCTGGTTCTACATGGCTGCTAAGAGACGCACCTCCAGACTGCCCACACGTATACGTACTACGATGGCTGACAGCCATGGCACAGCGTTCAATGACCTTCGATATAGACTAAAACTTAGTGGTCCAGCGAGTGTGGGTAGAGTGTAGCAAAGATTCAGCGGTTGACTGTTGTATAAAACTACCTGAAAAATACAATAAGCACTTCGACGTTTCGAGCGAAGGCCCTTCTCAGGTAGTTTTACACAACAGTCAACCGCCGAATCTTAGTGGTCCAGTGGTCCACAAAAGAACTGAACCTAAACTAAAATTAACTTTATTTATTCTGGATATAGAACTGTTTTTCCTAGAGGTCCAGTTAGCACTATCATATCCCTTACCTTATTGGTACAGTGTTACTATATATACAGCTTACATATACTGGATAGATCGATCAGTTCTAAACTATTCTCCTCACATTCTTTGAAACATTACATCTTAATAGGTAGCTCACAATATGTGAATACATGACCCTGTGCATGTCTGAAATTGCCTTGCCTGTTGGTGTTGCAGCAACATGTGTTTATGTGATGGCTCTGACTCTGAGCGATATTTAAACGAAATTTTTTACCTTTGAAATGCCTTTTATACTCATAAAATATAACTAGCACTGTTTTTGCTGATCGGCATTCGTTATTCTAAAACCAATCCACAGTAAAAATTGTGCTGCAAATTGCAGGGGGAGATGACTGCTTTAGGTAACACGACCTTTTAGTTATCTGTTTTTTTATCTTCAACTTGTTTTCGAATCTTTCAAACTTCGCTGTTTATCAGGAAGGAACCGACAGTCATATAAAAGTTTTTGTTTAGCCTTCCAAACTTGGAATTGTTTTTTTGACAAAATATATAGCCTTGCCCTTAGCTCGGCGCGTCCTAACTTTTCTTGCTTCGGTTGCCAACTATACACAATTAGCCATTAGCCTATCTTCCACGAATTTCTTTAGATTGTCTCATATTTCCATTGGCAATTGTCTATTTAGCAGGTTGGCTAAACTTCAACGTGTGTTTCTGTCTGTATATGTGTTATATATTTTGAACTTTACCTTAAAACAAGCCGGAATTTGGCAAGTACCCCCAGACGTCATAATTTCCTCACTTTCAATTATGGACAAGTGTTTCCTGAATTTTTATACGTGTTGCTACGCGATAGCTGAGTGCAACGACGTTTGCATATGATGCCGTTTGCCCCTTGACGAAATTGTCCCGCCCCCCTCGCCCCTTGCCAGTACCACAGAATACTATACAGAAAGTCATCTTTATATTTTTGCGTAAGCGCTATTCGTCATGATTCGTCACTCAGCAAGTGCCCTAAACAGAAGCAGTCACCCCCCTGGAAATATAGCCATTTTGAATGTTTCCAGGGGGGTGACTCTTCTGTTTAGGGCACTTGCTGAGTGACGAATCATGACGAATAGCGCTTACGCAAAAACAATATAGAGATGACTTTCTGTATAGTATTCTGTGCCAGTACAGAGCATGCCGTTACGTCTTCATTTCTTGCCCGATAGAAATTTTATATCTGTTTTTAATATAGGTTTGAATCGTTTCTAGTATGATTTATATGATCTATAGAGTTGTTATTGTGCTAACTGATGATATAAAACCTTTATAAAATAATGCTGATGTGTAAAATGCTTAAATTTGTTACTTTATATCTTGAGGGCAAGAGAGTCAGCAGGGAAATTAGAACCAAGACCAAAATATGTGATAAACCTGCATAATAATGCTAGAGTATGATCCAAGCATTTCATTTGTTAGTGTCACTTGCAGTAACATATATTTTCGCCCATGCCACCCTAAGGATGGTTCAGCCCATTTTAGGCAAACGTGCGAAAATTTGAAGAGCATTTTATGCATATAGAATAGGAAAAATGTGATTTCGAACCGCACTTTTTAATCGTATTGTACTTGGTCGTATTCGTTCACAATGATACGAAAAAGGCATCATTTGACAGCTAAAGACCTGATCTTTATTGATAAGAAAGAGGTAAATCTATAATCTATATATTGATATAGACTTGCTCAAATTTTCTCCCTCAATTTTTACAGCGTAGATAACATCAATCTTCAAAATTCCAATGCCAGTGAGCGTATACAAAACAAGGCATTTTAGAAGTCATATACAAACCTTGCAGTTCGGCCTTTATCAGATCTAAAACACTCGGCTGCGCCTCGATGTTTTAAATCAGATAAAGACCTCGCGCGGTTTGTATATATTACATATATATACAGCTAATTCAAAAAAGGTTGTCCTTCAAAAAATCATAAAACTTAAACATCGAGCGCGCAAGGGATGATGGGTAACTTCCTTTTAGAGCCTAAAACTCCAAAAATATTGCATTGCAGCAACGCCAAAGCATACAATAAACACTTACGATGCAGAGCTACTTGTTTAGTAAGCTAATTTGTCGATTCTAATGCTCTAAAGCAATACCCATCATCCCTTGCATGCTCAATATTTAAGGTTTATGATTTCTTGAAGGACCACCTTAACATCATCTTTTTAATACACCCAGTTGCTATATCATTAAAATATTATTTTGAATTTCTCAATATGCTGGTGAGGTCGTATTAAAAAAGGATCCCATGCACCTCATCATATTTGTAATCATTAATAATTCATGAAGAAAACACAAAGGAAATCATGACCGCGAAGAAACTTGTATATATTATCTGATACAAAATCCTGTAACAATGTAACGTTTGAGTATTCTATATTTTGGCTAACGCCAGACAACTATTTGCTTGTTTGTTGGTGAAGTTTTTGAATGGGAAAGTAAAATGGCTGACTTTACACTTTTAGACCATCACCGGTTTCCGTCATGATGTTTTCTATCCTACAGTTTTCAAAATTCCGGCCGATTGAACAGCAAGGGTTCGCGCGTCATTGCCATTGGAATTTGAAACAAAAATCTAGTCACACCTTTGTCGCTATTTCGGTCTTTTACCGTCTCATCTTTTTGGCAATAATACATGCATGACCTTGAGAATTTGTCTCTCAAACCTTTTCCGTTTGAGAACTCTCCCACCGACATGCACAGGTAAAATCGTCCGGCATTAGACGGAATAGACTGAAGTCTTATTACTGTTATTACTGAAGTCTTATTACTTAATACCGTTATTGACTGTTGACGTGGCATAGTTGCTATTGTTTTCTATTAAACAAAAGCCAAAATTGAAAACATCTTGAAACCCCTTGAGATATGGACTCAAACAAGACGTAAATTTATGTAATATGACGTAAATGGTTATATTTCGATCCTATTACAGAATCGTCAGAAACATAGCCATTTTAAACTTATATATACGTCTTGTTTTAGTCCATATCTTGGGTTTTCAAGATGTTTTCGGTTTTTGTTCTATAATCTATATTTCTTTAAATTGTCGGCTAGCTAATTTTGTTTTTGGTTCCACGTTTATTGTCTATTGTTTTTAGTACTGGAAAGCTATAATGTCTTTAAAATCTGGAACTCATTATCGTTCGGGGCCGCCAAATGATCTCGCGGTGATAAAATTTAGAACAATAGCACTTATGCGGTATGAGTAGGTGTCACTAAGTGGGATGGTCCGGCATATAGTGGCCAACTCATGCAGATCTAGAAGGAATAGAACCAGAGAGGCGACACCACCAGCATAGCAGATCTAGCTGATGCAGCGAACTGCGAATATTGCCAGTGGTTGAGTGGGTTTTGCGGCAAATTCACCCTATCCCCATCTCATATTTCGCCGTAGCTGGGATAAATATATCACCCAAGAATGATTTTAGACTAACTAAAACATCTTTTCATACCCATTTCTGGGTTAGAAATGTTCAAGGTTAACTTGTTCTTCACAACTGTGGCTGATGACTGCTGTCGTATTAGATTCTATCGTTTGTTTTGTACAAGTACACATTTATACTCCACAGTTTATATAAACTGCGATTACTCGAAAATATGTATTTGACTCAGTTGTACAGTATCTCTATAAATGGCTGGCAAAATTCGAGTCAAACGGTTGATTCGAGTCAAATGGTTGAGTCAAATGGTTGATTTTCAAAGCATACATGTCAACCATCCATAACTATATATTTCCTTCACTCGTGGTTATATGTCGTGCTAGAAACTGCGCGAAACTATATTGAACTGTTTTTCATCATTTATCAAGGCCGAAGTTCGTGTTATCTTCCGAAACTGAAATCTAAGGAGGTTAACACAGACAGAGGCCTTGATAATTCTTCATATCATGTGAAAACTGAATTTATTAATTGTTCTATTATTTATTTAAAATATATTGTAAAAGACATCCGCACTGCATGTTGGTTAAATTCTTCAAATAATTAGAAGTTCTTCTAGCATTTATAGGAATTGTGTGCTCTCTTTTTAAATATATATACCTGAAAAAATATTTCTGCTAATTCTCAGCGATTGTTTTTGTTCGTGTTGGGCATGACGTTATACTTGTGACATTATTTTTTATTCCACACGTATGACGTCAAATCGTGCGATATGATGTCACAACTTCATATTTGGTCAACCATCGAGTTGATATGACGATTTCACCGTTGGCTCTTAGCCAGTCAGAAATCATGAATTTCTTTAAGTATAAATAACACTGTATATACGGTAAGCTGCTTTAAAAACAGAGAAATAGTTATGCTGATTCAACTAATTCTCTTAAATAGTTATAGCCTGCTCGCAGACGTTTTTCTCACGCCAAGCGACGAAAAACAAACGTCTGCCGGAACCGAGCGCCAGAACGAGTTCTGCTATTTCACAACGTCTATTTTGATCGTCCAATCAGAATCTCTGATATAAAAGCGTGATTCTTGTGAAAATGCATAAATTAATATAACAATTTACTCACAGCCTCGTTGAACTCCATATTGAATTTAAAATTATGCTAAATATACCGCAAAACGTCACTTTCTAGAATTTGGAAGGCAAATTCTGATTGGTTGAGGGGAAAATAGCAGAACTCGTTCTGGCGCTCGGTTCAGCAGACGTTTGTTTATAGCAACGTCTGCGAGCAGACTATTAAATAGTAGGCTTGGTGGCGAAAAACAGAAATTATTAACGTCGGAAACCTCGACTGCTCTGTCACCATGGAAATGATGCAATGACATTTTAAAATGGTTACTCACTTGTGTTTTAACCAGAGTTCACTGGTTTTAACTGGCTTAATTCGACGAACATGCAGAAACAGTACGTATAGCAACACACGGAACATATAGAATCGTATATTTTCGTAGATGCTTTAATTGCCTTATAGTGTTTAATACATTGAAAAAAAATACATTGGAATATAGGTATTTACTATACATTAGAACTATGCTACAAATATACAGTTGGAGAATTTGACACCGACATTATGGTAAGGTCTGCAATGTGTGTCGTGAAAACATGCACTAAATAAAGAGATATAATACAGGTATATACAATATAAGTAGAATTAGTATATAGAAGTTATCAAAGTTCAAAGATTTCTAAAATGTTCATTCAATCGTTTCAGGGATGGGTCCAGCTTGATATGATAGGAGGGGTGCTAAGCTGGCGCCGGTCATGAAGCAGGGTGTGGCCGGCATCCGAGGCAGGGTGAATCATCACTGAGGACCCCCACCAGGGTCAAGCAAGGGGTCACGATTGCCCAGATGGTCAAAAAGACCCATCAATGGCCCGATATTCTATTTTTGTTTGATAAATGCCCTGATATGGGAATTGGCAAATTTTAGACTAAGTCCAATTCAGTTGGTTGAAAAGGTCGGATTTTAAATATTAGAAAATTCAAACATGTAAAGCATGGTTTACACGCCCCGTTAAAATCTCGCATCCTGTCAACAAGATGTGTTCGCAACAAGCTTGTGGCAAGCTTGTCAACAAGTTGTAACAATGTTTTCATTTTATCAACTTGCTGCAAGGTTGTCACTTACAACCTGTTGCAAGACTATCGATAACAAGTTGTCGGAACAACTTAGATTGGCATATTTACCCATACGGCGACTTGTTTTTCAAATAGTACATTATTTCAACCACTTGCATGTTATACTCTGCCTATAGAATTAACCAAGGTGGTGGCCAAAGAAACGTGGTTACGTCATATGCAAACGAAAAATTGGTAAAAGATTCTCACGTGAGTTCTGGACATTCCCAGTAAATTATAACACACTCCATATACTTGGCCGTAGTGGAACCTCTTTTATCAAGAGCTGGATCAAAATCTGAATAATCCGACGGTCCTGCACATGTGCAGATGTATTTGTTGTTGTCTCTTGATAGAACTGTATGTATTGCTCCAGCTTGTTTTCTTGTGGAACAAACGGCTGAAACGACCTTCCACCCCTAAAAATGGGGAAAAAATAATTCAGAATTATTTTATAGACTCAAGCTCTTGAGGCCGCGATACAGATAACTACGAAAAATTCGTTATCCCCCTCACTCTACTCATTGATCCCCTCCCCACTCTACCCATTGAACTTTAGCTAGCTCGTTATTAATTAATAGGCATTAGCCGAGGGTGTATCATGCTAAAGCGTCTCGTACACCTCGAGGAATAATCCCTAAAAGTCCCTGAAAATCCCTAAAACAATCCCTAAAAATCCCTATGAAATCTCTACAAACTTCGAAAGTCTCTACAAATCCAAAGATCTCGAAAATATCCCAAAAATATCCCAAAAAAGTCCGAAAAATCTCGTACGTAGGTTTTAAAGTGATGCCCTCCCCCCCCTCGGGGATTCTTCAGACAGATCTTCATTTTAGAAGATATAACCCAAGGCTAAAAAGGGTCAGCTATAGCTACAATTCAATATAATTTCATCATAGGTTTCTTTAAAGGGATCATCCAAACTAATCCATAAAGATGTATACATACAATTTAGATAATATACAATAATTGCAATGACAAATATATCAGTACATTTAAAAATTGACTAAGGTTCGATGTAAGGTAAACATTTAAATAAGGTTGTATCAAATTAGAGCCATTTTCATATATGGAAAATGCTTTCTCGATTCGCGTTTAAACTTCTTATTATTCGGCAATGGGAATAGTTTAAGGGTAAAAATCCAAATATTTCAATCGAGGTGTTAATATGGAAATTGATCCCGCAATTAATGCCATTTATAATAATTTTCCAGATTGAGTTCAACTCCAGCTAAAGTCCAACTAAATTTAATGAAGTTATTTATATACGGTCTCAATAACAATATTTAGTAAAATTACATAGGTGATTATTGAAAATTCTCAACGTTGATTGGTTGCGCTACCTCGGATTAATACGCGATAATCACCTAAAGCGTTTTTAAGCCGCTTTTATTAAAGCCGTAAATATTCAATTAAAATATTTTTGAAATGTGCATTTTTTATTTTTATCCAAATAATTACCTATGTAATTTTACTAAAACAATTATTCGCCTCAGGCTCGGTGAATATCGGTGAATAAAAACCTCGACTTCGTCTCGGTTTTTATTCACCGATATTCACCTCGCCTTCGGCGAATAATTGTTAAATGTTAACTGTTATACATACCTGTCTCTGATCATAATCAGTAGAAACAAACTTTAACTTGTCTTTTGAATCGTCGTCTTCCAATCTAGTTTTACCACTCTTCTCACCAACGATGCACGCAGATAAGTTTCCAACTCCTTGGGGTCCCTGTGGACCTTGCAAGCCTTGACGTCCCTGCAAACCTTGAGATCCATTAAAACCACGAGGACCCATTTCTTTGCTGAAGTTTCTTAACTAAAATAAACCATGAAATCTTAAACGTTAAGTAGTTCCTTACTGGTGGAAAATCCGCGTTTATATATTTGTTTGATTTATACCGAATCCACAACTTTGGATAGCTCGCATGCCTAGTTACTATTGTCAGTTCTAGTTCGCGAAAACATAAAATAGAACAAAGGTAACTATGCATTAGAATGATCTACATGAACGAATAACTCTTACACATAATTCTATAATGCTTAGTTATCTTTGTTCTATTCTATGTCTGTTCAATTTCGCAAACTAGAACAATAGTAACTGGACATGTGAGTTATCCAGAGTTGTGAATTGGGTAGCAACGATGTAAACAGCGTCGGCCAAATTTGTCTAGGGGTTACGCCTGGTTACCACTTGTGGCGCAAGAATGAAGAGGAAAAAATGTATGATTTTCTCTTTCAAAACATTTTTTTTCTTTTGTTCTGTCCCAACTTATCGCTTTTGTAGTCTTCATTATAACAAGGGGAATTTGCAGGAACTGGCTGACACTGGGAGGGGGGGGGGGCAGTTTTGTTGCCAACGTATTTCTTGATTTTGTTGGTGCAAGTTTTAGTTCTCAAAAGGTCTGTGGCTCAAGAGTAATCCGCAAATTTGCTATATCATATGATAATAATCGCATACCTCATCCACGTCGCTGCTTAAAGATGAAACATTGTTGTTCACAGTTTTTAACTACAATTGAAAAATATACATACGGTAAATTGAAATGATATCATTAATGTTAGCATATAGGCGGCGTAAGATAGGGGGTCATAGACATATGGGGTTTGGGGACATGCTCCCCCAAAAAAGGCTCAAACAGATTGTTTTTGAATGGCTATATAACGCTTCATCTACTAAGGACGAGAGAAAAACCTTGGCTTGACGAGAGAAAAACCTTTAAGAATGTTATACTATCATTTAAAAGTTTTAAAAGTGTAATTATTTAGAATAACGTAAAATCATGAATTATTAATGAGTTTGATAATGTATATATTTTTACTACGCGTTGATTGGTCTTAGAAAATCCAATTACCAATTACCTGGTTCGTCATTTTGGTGTATTTTTCCATGAGTTTAGTGTAATTTTGGTTTGAAGATGCAACCTAGAAGTAAAAAAGTATCATTATAAGAACACAATATTTAAAAGTTGGTAAACTTCTTTTTGGTAACCTCGCTTGCAAGTATATATATATATACTAACCTGAGTGGCGCATGTCGAGTGAATGTCTTCGATCCTTTTTCTCAATTTTTGACTTGAATTGTTCACATCGTTCAACTACAAAAACAGAAGATACATGTATGTGTACCCCCAAAACCACAAAAAAGCACAGCGCTATAATTTTTTTAGAATAAGGTCAATTAAGAAATGGATTCGTATTTGAGTACACCTAACTAAAATCAACTCTTCCTGGTAGTTTTCATTTATTGAAACTTATTATTGTAAAAATTGTGACATGGTAAAATTGCATGTAGTTGAATGTAGGTATCCCAAAAACCACATTAACAAAAACACCTGTAACGCTCTTTGAAGTATATATATGGTTGTGAAATTTGAATGGTGGGCATTATTGTAAATTCTTTACACAAAGAAATATTTAACTGCTAAATAAAATTGGTTAAAGGATAAATATACAATCTATAACTGTGTACTTGTATGTATGTACAAATCCACAATGTACAACGTGACGACTGTTTACAAATATAAATAACAATTGCAAGATACAAGTGACAAGAATCCGCCTAAAGCTAGCGATAACTATATTACAACCAGAGAATATCCTCTAGATTTTTGCTCAATTTTCCCTCAGCAAATATATACCCCAAAAGCCACATACAGTGGGTTAAACAAAACTTAAGCAGCAGTAGTAGTGGTTCATCCGCATTGTGTAAAACCATTAGAGTTTTTTAGGCTAAAGGACCCCTAAAAGTTTATAAAACTCTTAGTTTTGCAAACTTAGTCTTAAAGTTTCAGATTTTACCAGGTCTTAAAAATTTTGGTCAAATAGAGCGAAAAAAAATTTTCCAAGTATTCCTCCCGAAAAAAGATATTTGTTCAATAGCCTATATGCTGTTGGTATAGTAAAATACTACTTTTTTAATCAACCATTGTGTTAACTTGTATTTAATGCATATAAAATAAAGTTGTGATTTTTAGGGTACCTTGGTTTTTGGGGTACATATATATGTTTATTTTTTTTGAGGTCCGTAACTCAGGTCCGTAACTAAAATAGAGCCTTTTGATTGGCTGAGTACGAGGTCCGTATCACACCAGTACGGACCTCTCGCAACTTTTCGCGCCAAAACAAACAAAGGAGTGAAGAAATAAACACGAAAAAATAAACACGTTATTTACCGTTCTGGTCGGTCCGTACTGGAAAAATATTTTCCCTCAGTCTCAGAAGCGGCCCTCGACCTTCGGTCTCGGGCCGCTTCTGAGACTTCGGGAAAATATTTTTCCAGTACGGACCTCCCAGCCGGTAAATAACATATATATATCATTAACGAGAGTTCACGGCATCTCAACATTTTTTCTGTCAAAATATTTTTCTATAAACCTGCAAAAGCTAGTTTCCTACAATTTGTTTCAAATTGCATATTTTTGATACTAGATTACATTTTTCGCATTGTATTGAAATAAAATTGCTCACTGCTTTCAGCCAATCAAACTGAAGAAATCTAGCGATGTATAAAATTAATTGCGTGTTAGAAAATGCAACAAATTACCTGGCTCGTAATTTCATTGTATTTTGCCATGAGTTCGGTGTAATTTTGTTTCCAAGATATAACCTAAAAGTTTAAAATGTACGATTTATACAAGAGTACAATTTTTGTGAAAAAAGGCCATGGGTATCTTTATCTGCTCGTTCATTTCATCGTATTTTGCAATGAGTTGAAAGTAATTCTGTTCCGAAGCCACGGATTTCCAGACCTACTTTTAAAAACCAGAAAAAAATAACAATGCCGCCCATCAGTTTTTGTGTGTTGTTTTTTTCTCATCCGACCATATTTTAGAAAATAATAGTGCGGGAATAAAGTCAGGCTGGCGTGCAGGCTAAACCTTCAACACGCAATATGTCACGCATGGCCACAAAACGTGACCGTGTGAAACATGCAGTGGAAACATGGCCGAAGGAGGCGATGTTTTATACTTCGCTGTGACATTAAAAAAAGGTGCAAAAATTCTAAGACCGAACAATTTTACAAGGTGTAAAAGAGGCGAAACCATTAGCGATATCGTTTCGATAAAAGACCAGTATTAATATGAAAAGACAGTATAGTAGATTTTAATACAGTGATGGAGTTTCAAATTCATTTTAATGCTGCATGTATAATACCTGTTGAATTTGTTTTACAGTATTTACAGTAATAATAATAATAATAATATTTATTCAGGAAGCTCCACTCACCGAAGTGTTTTTCAGGGAGGTCCTGTAATATATATCTATATTATACGTATACATGGTGAACTATGCTATGCTTATATAAAAATTAGAATATATACACTGATATCGGAAAAAAAGTCCAACTTAGTTAGATAAATTGTTTTAGCTTAGTTTTAAAGAGTTTAAGATTAGTAGATTGCTTTAGTTCAATAGGTAATGAGTTCCATTCCGAAACTGAGTAATAAATGAATTGCTGTTTTCCCCAATTTGTACGTGGGCGTGGAAGGTTGTAGTACCGGGTGTCCCAAAAAAAAGTACCTATCTTTAATTCAACATAACTTACAAACGAACTAAAGAATTACAATCAAATAATCCATATTTAGTTGAGTAATGTCTAACTTAAAGTTTGATATATTACATATGAAATTTGAACGAGTAGTTTCCGAGATATTCGCGTTTAAAGACACAGTAACGTTTTGAAATTTGTCAAAAATCAGCAAAAAATGGCCTGTTAAATTTGTTTCAACAATACCGGTTCGTAACATGGTTTCTTGTAACTTATTTTTTAGTTTTTTGAGAAAATTTGTTAAGTCCATAATACGAATTTCTGAATTTGTAAGGTTTAACATGTAAGTTTTCAGTTATTGTTGAGTTTTACATCATCGATCATTTTATGTCCCTTGGGACCTGATGGAATTCCAACTTACGAACGCAAGCAAGAAACGGTAGTTCTTCTTAAGTTATCGCGACAAACGTCTTGAGTTAATATCGCAATAAAACATGCCTCGCTTGACGAAAGATCAAAGAGTTTGGGTTTGCTTAGAGTATGCTATAACGAATAACGCATATGAAGTTTTAAGACAATGGGATGAGCGATGGAACAACGACCCGAGGCCTACAAGACGAAGTGTAGTCAAAACTTATCGCAAGTTTCTACAAGAAGGTATAGTTGTCTTGACCTAAACAAGGGACGAAGTGGCAGACCAAGGACGGGACGAACTGCAGAAAACGTCGAGTTAGTACGTGAATCGCTCCTGGACAACGGGAATAGGTCGTGTCGAAGAAATGGCCTAGGATTGAGCCGTAGCACATTCCAGCGTATTGTACACTTCGACATCAAATTTCACCCGTACGTGATAATTCGAAGGCAAAGAATCAGACACGGCGACCCAGCACAACGCCTGGCTTTCTGCAACCGACTCCTGAACACCGTTGCCGAAAATCCCGATTTTCTTGACAAGCTTATAGTGTCAGACGAGGCTGTCTTTAGCTTGAATTCCGAGATAAACTCGCGAAACGTGAGGAAGTACGCAGCACGTTGTGATGGGCACCCATACGACCATTACGTTGGTCATATGCAAGGTGCACAACAAGTGATGGTCTGGGTTGGGCTGACAAGACAGGGCGTTGTTCTTGGTCCGCATTTTACACGTGCAAACCTCGATACGAGAGAATACATGCGTATAATTCGCTACAACGTTATTCAGAGAGAATTTCCAGTGCACAACATTGACAGAAACTCAATGTGGTGGCAACAGGACGGCGCCTCGTGTCACACAAGCAACGCAACAATCCGATATCTACAGGGACAATTCCCTGGTCGACTCATGAGTAAACGCGGCGATTGGCCATGGCCTCCACGCTCTCCTGACCTGACGGTGTGTGACTTCTTCCTCTGGGGCTATTTAAAGCAGCAGATTTGGGAAGTTCCTCATGACCAACAACCTCAAAACTTGAGGAAACTAGGTCATGTCACAATTTGGACGGCCACATGATTCAAAGGTCTTTTGATGGCATGCTGACACGGGCAAGAAAGTGTGTTGTTGCTGGTGGACATGAATTTGCAGATGAATAAGAACAAGTAAAAAACGAATTTTCTCAAAAAACTAAAAAATAAGTTACAAGAAACCATGTTACGAACCGGTATTGTTGAAACAAATTTAACAGGCCATTTTTTGCTGATTTTTGACAAATTTCAAAACGTTACTGTGTCTTTAAACGCGAATATCTCGGAAACTACTCGTTCAAATTTCATATGTAATATATCAAACTTTAAGTTAGACATTACTCAACTAAATATGGATTATTTGATTGTAATTCTTTAGTTCGTTTGTAAGTTATGTTGAATTAAAGATAGGTACCTTTTTTTGGGACACCCGGTAGTAGTAGTAGTTGTAGTAGTTGTAGTAGTTGTAGTAGTAGTAGTTGTTGTTGTAGTAGTAGTAGTAGTAGTAGTAGTAGTAGTATTTGTAGTAGGAGTAGTATGTGGTAGTAGGTATAGTAGTATTTGTTTTATAATCATATACTCTTTGACTTTGGACGTACATGTAACTGTGGTATTAGTCTATGTATAGATATTGGACAATTTTCCTTTTTTTCCCCTTTTTGCCCTCCTGCCCTTTAATATTGGTGATCAAAATCCGTAATCCAACAAATAAAAAAAGCGTGGCCTAAAAGTTTTTTCTAATAAAAGTATTGTTAGAATAACGTAGTATTCGATTCATGTGCGCTTTAAACATTAATTTATTTTAAATTTCTCGTTGCTTCATGAATTATCAATGTGTTTGATAAAGTATATTCTTAATACGTTGATCGGTCTTAGAAAATCCAACCAATTACCTGGTTCGACAGTTTAGTGTAATCTTGTTTTGAAGATTCAACCTAAAAGTAAATTATGTATAATTACTAGAGTACAATATTTAAGAATGGATAAATCCTAACCCCCAACATTGTATTTTTCCAGCAATTCAGTGAAATTTTGTTTTAAAGGTGATGTAAAGTCCCGATGTAAACAAACCGGCAACGTCCGTTTGTTTACATTTTAAACACGCTATATTTAAAAAATTATGATGTGTTCTGGTTCGCTATGCTTTAAATAAATACAGATTCGAGTTTCTGATTTAGAAGATGTCGAATTTTAGTCGAAACAACGCGAAATTTGGGCATTGTTTACATCGCGGGACCCCCCATAGCACATGCGCAGAATGGACTTTACATCGTCTTTAAATCCTTTTGTTTTCGATCCGATTAAGTCCTTACCTGCTTTTCCATTCTTTCAAGTTGTTCCTGAAAAATAAGAAATATTAATCGAATCTTCTTCCATATACAATTTGATAGTTTTTAAATATAAATTGTTAGACAACACACGCCAAAAAGAGACGCTGCTTACACATACCTTGTTTTCACCAACAGATTTTCCAGTCTAACAAATTAAGAAACATAAGTTATAGGCTTTTTATAACACCTTCCATGTTCTGTTCCATTAACGGTTCTGCGGATTGCATTAATTTCAATATTGTTTGTTGGATTGTTTGAGTATGTATTTGATATTTTATTAACTCAATAAAACACTCAATAACAATTAATATATTTTGTGTTTATATAAAACAAAATTTTCGGTGAAAGATGGAACTGTTCCACTCAACTCGACTGTCGCCTTGTTAAATGGAGCATTTCCATATTTTACCTCATGGAAATATCCTTGCCATTGCACTCGTAGACATGCATTATTTGTATCATACAAATAGACCTAAAAGGAATCTAAAACAATTAGGGGTAATTTTAATTCCTATATTCTTGTTAAAACTTTTATCTTAGCTGTCGCTTGTTGAATTAGGCAGATCTTATGAAGGGACTTATGTTACTACTTTCCGGCCAAACTAGTAAGTTATCAAAATGTTCAAAATCGTGTTCTCTTTAGTAACATTTCAGTGGAAAGAGGACGTAGCTTTCTGACCCCGAAAAATATTTTGGGCCAGGCTCTCTCTTTACCTCTGCCCCTCCCCCCCCGCAAATCAGTGTAGCGGAGGTAAAGAGCCTGTCTTACGAAGTTGGTGAAGGATATAGAAGACAGTTATAAAGTATATTAATTGTGCAAAAATTTGAAATAAGCAAACCTTAACATTTGGGGGCGTGAGGATAATTTCATTCTGATCATCTGGAAAAGGAAGGAAAAATTACTATAAAATATATTTGATAATTTACTTAATAACCAACTTTTTGTCTTCAGTATGAAATTACTGTCGAACACCACCTTACGTACACCTCTCTATTACGGACACCTCTCTATAAAACAAGATACTTCTGTAATACGGACTCTGCTGTATCCTTCAGTGCCCGTATTAGTCAGGTCCGACTGTATAATGTTATATAAACAAGATATTGGATTAACAAGTATGATAAGGAAGAGTGGGGGCTGTGCAAACCCAGGGAAAAAATGAGAGGGTCATCACCAGTGGTCATCACTCGCAACTTTATTTAGTTTGGACTTGAAATTCAATATAGGATTTTCTTATCTAGTGAAAAATTTTAATTCTATCTATCTACTTTTTACTAATTACATCGGTTGAATATCTCCTTTGTCGTTATGCGTCTGTTCGGTCACTATTATTCATAAACCGTCGGTGTCATCCTTAAGGATGAACAGCGAGTGTCTATGTGTATGTTCACGTGAAACGTTCATGTTTGTCATGAGCATTGTACATGTTTCAATCTGATCAGCCAATCACGGTTAACTAACGTCACGCTAATTGTTTGAGCTAATTAAAAAGTTATCTGATCAATTGCAATCAAGTGTTATTTTCTGAATTAACACCTTCGCCCACCATACTTACTCGTTTGGATGGTGAGGTGTTAGCCCAGATAGAGCTAACACCTTCACACCAATTAAACCAATTGGTGGAAATTTAACACGAATCACGAAGACAAAAAAGATACTTGCTCCTATAAACACGTTTGCTTAACACGCAACGATAACTGATGCCAAACGCTCAATCACTCTCATATTACATACTCCCTCGGTCACGTGACGTGCTGACGTATCGAAGCATGGTTACCTGGCTAGCTGTTAACCTTGGTTATTCCATGACCTTGCTAAACGAGAACCTCATGGTATAAGCCAGACAGGCACATGATTTTCAAAACGGTTTTTGATTGCTGTTGAGTACGTCATGTTGTGAAAGTGCCAAGGTCGCACGTTCGCGCTGGCGCATGTTTACTGCATTCCTGTCATATTTTAAAAAATAGGTACGCAAAGCGTACATGTATCTGCTCATGCGTGTTTGCATAATTGTATAATTAAATAGCGTAATTGAATGATGTCAATGCATGAGGTCAATGTCACTCAATGAGTGTACGAACGTTTATATTGCTTTTAAAAACTGTGCATAAAGGGGTTGAGGACCTATATCCCATGGGAGCAATGTTTAAAACAATTGTGAAACCTTCAGATTTTAGTCTTTTATTCTTGAGAATATAAAGGTTGTATATAAAAGTATATAACAGCACTACTTACAGACCACATATAAATATTACATACCATCAACTCATTTAGTCCCCCTAGACACAGCAGTTTGGGAAAGAAACTTTGACCTTATGCGTTGACATCGTTATACAATTATGCAAATTATGCAACTACGCATGAGCAGATACATGTACGCTTTGCGGACCTATTTTCTTTATTGGAATAAACGATTTATCCGATCTATCTATCATGTTTGCAATTCTCGCCCTTCAGTAGTGCGCCATCTTGAAATAATCAATATCAATCCAGTTGTACGTAGAAATCAACGTCATTTTAATCTAGGCTGTCGCTGATTGGCTACAAGCACGGCACGGTAGATACAAAAACTCCTTAAAATCGGACTCAGTTATGACGACTGACTGTAAATACAATATTGCAAAATGTACACATAATTATAAAACAGCGAAGACTATGTTCTGCAAGTACACTTTTATACTATAGAGAATTGATATATAGAATTGATTAGCATTTTCCCTATGTTTTTTTTATCGATGTCTGTACTCATTACTGGATACGAGGGGTGTATCACTCCAAAAAAGCGTACGAGATTTTTAGGGATTTTTTAAGGATTTTGGGGGGGGATTTTTTCGAGTTTTTTGGGGATTTGTAGGGATTTCATAGAGATTTTCTAGGATTTTCAGGAATTTTGAGTGATTTCATAGAGACTTTTTTAGGGATTTTCAGGGATTTTGTAGGGATTTTTAGAGAGTTGTTTTCGAGGTGTACGAGATTTTTTGGAGTGATACACCCCTCGACTGGATAGCTCCATCAGTTCTGAACTGTCCATAAATGTCCAGTGAGGGGCCATCCCCGTAAGTTCAATTTTATTACAAGATATCTCTCGCAGCAAAACTTTCTCTAGCTTGGACTTGAAATTCAATCTATGAATTATTGAACAACACGATATTTTCTTATCTAGTGAAAAACGTTAATTCTACCTATCTACATAAGTTGAATATCTACTTCGTCGTCATGCATCTCTTTTGTCTTGTTCTCATTCTATATTTATATTCATAAACCGTCGGTATCATAAACAGCGAGTGTCTATGTGTATGTTCACGTGAAACGTTCATGCTTGTCGTGAGCATTGTACATGTTTTACGGTTAACGAAGGCCAGTCCCATGACATCATGTTGTGAAAGTGCGAAGGTCGCACTTTCGCGCTGGTCGCACGTTTACTGCATTCCTGTCATATTTTAAAACTCCTTAAAATCCTTTGAGCTTGGTTTTAAAACTTGGCGATAAATAACAACATTTTAGACTGAAGAAATTTACTATTTTACACAATAGAGGTAGTTTTTAGTAAATATTTTATACCCCCTTAATCTGTTGTTAAAATATTTTATGCCCCATCAAATGAGTGAGCAACATTTTCATACCCCATCAAAAGTACCCTCCAACCCCGGGGTTGTAGATACTTATCCATGACCCAAATTTTCCGTATCCATGTGTACCATACTTCGAGACGACCAGTTACTTGCATCCCAGCATGCATGCTATGCATCCTCAGGCAAAACGCAAAGAAAAACAACAATCGATACTTTCCAACCAACACCGCCCATTGAGCGTCCTGTTCTTGTGATTTGTAAAATTTTGCGAAGTTTCTCATCATCCTGTGTGACCTTTACGAGAGTATTCATACGTTATACGTGCTTCAGTTTTTTTCAAAACAGAAGGGGTTCACGGGTTCAAATGTATGTGCTCGAAAGATATAAAATTTCTTCGTCAAAACAATATTCGGTATGAGTTGAGATGAGCACTTCGATTATCGTATCAAGTTATTTTGTCTAAATGCTCATGTATAATTGCAGTGAAAGAATTTTGGGCAACTAAACAGACCATGTTCCTGATTAGTTCTAAGAGCGGTGGAGCCGCAGGCAACTTTGTGTCTTTCCAAATGTGCGTCTGCGAAAATAGCTGCGAAAATGGTGGGTTGTTACCATCGAGGTTTAAATAGGCATATCTGTGTTTCATGATCTCCAAATATTGCGTAATGTCGTGACCAGATAACTCAAATATTTCTCAAAAGTGCAAAATATTGAAAAGTTTTGACCATAAAACAGCCAGCAAAAGTATACTTGACTGTATATTTATGTTATATCTATTTTTATAGTAAGTATGATTTATCAAGATTCACTGACTGATTTTCCCCTAACTTGGACATATTTTTAAGGTGGTTGACTGTTGTGTAAAACTACCTGAAAAATACAATAAGAACTTTGACGCTTCGAGCAAAATTCCTTCAGACGAAGGGCCTTCGCTCGAAACGTCGAAGTTCTTATTGTATTCCTCCCTGAAATAGTTCCAAACAGATCAACGCTCTATATTGCTACACACTGGCACCGCATTTTCGATCTATACATTTTAAGGACGTACATTTTCAGAAATATATTCATGGTGTAAATATGTAATATTAAGGACCAACTGCCAGGAATTCCATGCAAAAACTGATACCTAAAAAAGTGCGTCGGTAATGACATGGAAACTAAAGTGATTTACTGCTTGTACGTGTAGCTCTTTATGCCTTTCACCCACAGATGTGTCTGGAAAGGGTAATGTATGCGAGTGTATACCTCTTCTTTATTCCGTAAAAAATAAAGATTCGTTAATTTCAACGACTTTTCATGAACTATTAGTTCATGGAGAACTTTTAAAAAATTAATGATTTTTAGTACTCGACTTTGCAAAATGAAAATTAAGAACTTTAATGGTTTTTTAAGGACTCGTATACAAATCCTGACGATTCGTCCATAATTATTATTTTTAATTAGATTAGATTAGATTTTATATTGCTTACGTGTAGATATCTGATTAGTAGCTTAAATGGAGGACCCCACCAGCTATGCTGAACACCTTAACCCCCTTTAATTCTTAAATAAAGATTATGATTATTATTATTGATAAAGTGTGTGTTAATGTATTATTGATAAAGTATGTGTTAAAAATGTTTCTAATCTCGTTGCTAAGGCAAATGTTCTTGTCGATCCAGGATCCGATATCACTTTTAGGCAATCTAGTACACGTATAAAAATTCTTGATCGAAGTTGCAAACATATTATTGTCATTTCAGTCTGGCTTAGTCTGGCTTAGTCATTTCAGTCTGGTTTAGTAGTTGAAAGATTAGTTCCTTTTTCCTGCTTTGTGTTTAATCCTGTTTTATGTGTTACCGAAGTACCGAACTTTGATTAGAGACGAAGTCTGTTGTTCATTAATTAATAGTCAGGGGCGTAACTTGGGTCTAAACATTGGGTGTGGGGGGGGTGGATCATTTTGCCCGACGAAAGGGCGTGGTCAAAACATAACGTAAGGGGGCCGGCAAAAGCAAAAAAGGTTCATGGGGGCCCTCGTGCCGTTTGCGGGAATGCACAGGTATCGGGTGCTGAAGGCACTAGGCCACTAGGGGGGTATGGCGGCATGCTCCCCCCAGAAAATTTTGAAATGTGGAGTCTCTGAAACGCCATTTTATGCACTTTGGGGGAAGATTTTATAGAATTCTGATGGTCAGAAATTTTTCAAATTGCCCAAACTGGTCTTCAAGGCTTTTTGTTCTTACTCAACATGCCTTGAATCTATTTTTGCTCGACCAACATGGCAAAATTTGCCCCACGAAGTTACAATTGCTAAACATTGGAGGTGACTCACCCCCCAACCCCCTCCCCTAGTTACGCTCCTGTTAATAGTACATAAGATCGAATGGACTAGCAAACCAAAAGTCGCGAGGGTTCGATTCCCAACGCGATCAAGCAATTTTTCAGCAACCACTCGGGTAGTGTCATCTATAGTATAAGGCGTCATTGTTTAGCAAAAGACGAAAAGATTTAATGTCTACGTAGACCTAAAGAAAAACATTGTGTCAATTTGTGTGCATGTGTATATTCTATGTTCCTGTAAGGTGCAAGGTTATCTCGTAAGAGGAAATGAATTTCAGCACAATCCTACACACGAGAACACTGTTTAAACTAACTCTATTTATACTGGATAGCTCTTTCAGTTCTGGCCAAACAATACCTCCGATCATGACTAATTGGTCTAGTGTTATTACAAAACGAAACCTAAACTATACAAATAACTAGTTGTATTTTTACTGGATAGAGATTCAGTAAGGTCTAAGCCCATCTAATGTTCGTTCCAATGTTACTACAAAAGGAAACTTTATTTATATGCTGGATAGCTTTATATTAGTTAATCTATATTAGAGATCCAGTAATGGCCATCCCTTGCTGTCCCAGTATCAGTACAGGAAGAAAACAGACGCCTATACGAAAGCCTACTTTAACGAAATGCAGTTTTATATCGTAAATATGCCTGTATGCTTGTAGACCTGACCCTTGATCAGAGGTTTTGGAAGTGGTTTACACTGTCGCGCATTCTTTGTACTTTGACCAATGAAACTTGAAGATTGTAAACTTTATACAGCAAACGTTCTCATAAACAAATAATTGTTTGTTTTTATAGCACCTCAAATTGATTGAAGTTGAAACAGTGTTGATGAAGTCGTGCCTCGTTTCACGTCATGTTTTGCATGATACAAGATTTTATCAGTGAAGATTCTACAGGTGTGTGTTGTCTGTTTGTCTGTTTTGTATATTTTCGTGCGTTATTTATAGATACAATTCTTATGAGAAGCAGCTTTTTGGTGATTCCGTTGACTCAAAAAGTATGTATGTTTACATAATAACCGAGAGGTGTACTGTACAAAACTGTTGGATATCAGTTTTAAACCGTGTGTCCTAATGTTGTCTTGTTGATATTAATCTTATAAGTTTGCCATGTTGCATTAATGGCTCCAATAAACAGTAAATCTTCTATAGAAACATGTTCAGAAGCATGGAAGCATGGTACAAAATATAGTCTGTATTCATCGAGTCTTGGAATCTTAAACTGGAGTCATAAAGGTTCGCGCATTGGATGGACCATGTCTTGCGCACCTATGCACTTACCCACATTCTTGCAGTCCAGAAAACAAACACATGATGAGTTTTCATGTCGGTATTTGCATGTGGCATCTACTCATTACAAAAAGTTTTGAATTTTTAGCCAGATTGATTAATTAACAATTAAAAACCGAGACGAAGTCGACATTTTTATTCACCGATATTCACCGAGCCTGAGGCGAATAATTGTTTTAGTAAAATTACATACGTGATTACTTGGAAAAAAATAAAAAATGCACATTTCAAAAATATTTTAATTGAATATATACGATAAAAGCGGCTTAAAAACGCTATAGGTGATTATCGCGTATTAATCCGAGGTAGCGCAACCAATCAGCGTTGAGAATTTTCAATAATCACCTATGTAATTTTACTATAGTGCTCTTTTCTTCGCTACGATTTATTAGCCCTGGTAAAGAATGTTTGCAAACATTGTGAAACATTGTCCTGATTTGTAAAACAGGCATAGTTATTTCGATTCCAATTTGTCATTTAAAATTTTTCACTCTCGACACAAGTAAATTTTATGAGTGAATTCAATTTTGTTTCTATTAATTCGCCCATATCACATACTTATTTACAATCATCTTATACCTTCAAGCTATAAAGGCATATATTTAAGACCTTTACTCTTTAGTTTTAGCTAGATGTATATATTATAGTTTAATAGTTCATATAACCAGTAAAAGTACATTTCTAAGACCCGACTCAGAATGCGTCGTTTGAATGGGCTGTGCAGACAATCGGCCCCATTAACACTCTTTTGCATAAATGCATGATACTTCATTTACGTAAAACTAAATGTGTATGCGTCGACTATCGAAAATTCAAAACACTAGTCAATGTCAAGTTGTTTTAGGCCCTACGTAATTAGAAGCAGAGGTAACCCTGCAAGGTCAAGAGTCATGCTTTTAGATTGCGATAGTCGAGAATGCTATAAACAAGGAATTGGTTTACGTCTTTTTTGTATAATTTACGCCAAGGTAGACCATAGTAATTGAGTATTAATAAGATTGCGCTAGCAGTAGGCTATGCTGCAGATTCAGTGAGTTGATAACTTTATACCATTTCATGGAATCAGGGGCAGACTAGCCCAACTATGAATAACCAACATGACACTTCCTATCAATCGCATACCGTTCGGTGGCGTGATTCTGAGGGAAGATGAAGTTTTTGAATATTTTTGAAAATTAATGAAAATTAGCTTGTAATGAACAAAGTTTGAAAATTCATGCATTTAATATTCATTAATAATTATAATGATTTTACAAAAACTGTTTTTTGGAAAACAGTCTGTGATATATGCTGTCTAATTATTTACTAATACCGGCCATACTAGTTTGTTAAGTTCATCTAAACCACTATATTTTAGACGATACCATAATTTCTCGAATCTTTAATAATTCATTAATTTTCCGAGCAATTTTTGCTGCGACTTGTAAACATGCGCAATTTCTGCTCAGAGCCATGGTGTATGTAGAAATGTACGCTAACGCATAGACTTGCTCCAAGTCTGTCTCTCAAAGGGGTTTCTATTTGGGAGTTATAAAGGCGCGCAAAAATGCGGGCGAGAGTAATTTACTTCGAGCAAAAGAAAGGGACATTTCATATGGGCAGTTTAAGACCATTCTCGATAGCCACTTTTGCAATTAAATATTTAAATAAGTTAAAACTTGATAATTAGTAGATTTTCTTTGTAAATAGGACTATATATATTACTATTAGGATAATTTAGATTTACGTTTGTAATGTAATTTATGTAGTTTTGTAATGTGTTGCATGCAAACGGCCCCTTGTAAATCAGTTGCTTAAGCATGCATGCACTGAAGGGTTTTACCGTTTTTAAATAAGTTTAAATTAATAAAATAAATAATAAATAAATAAGCAAGTCTAGCTATAAACGCACTGAAAAACAGTGAACATGAGTTACATGACACGCGTTTAAGTTTAACTTCACCGATTTTATCATTCTCACTCATTTTTTTGTTGCCTTCTGGGCATGTCTAGCAAAAAATATCGACAAAGTAAAACGAGATTCATGCTCACAATTTTCTGCTAATATAATTTTTACCTAACATCGCTCTGTGTCCGAAATAGCGTTGCAAGTTGCAGCAAAAATTCCTTCGTCTAACGTGACCGTTAATGAGGTAATCCTGTTCACGCAGTCGTGTGAATGGGCCTTCAAACCCGGGTAAAAACACTGCATCAAATAGACAAACATCAGTGTTTTTCTTATAAAAACGCCCAAACACCATGAATCTCGAGATGAATCTCTCGTGCATGTGTTCGCCCCTCAAGACTTACCGCGATCTATTAAACAGTTATTAATTGAACTACAAATATATGGTATCAAAAATATGGTATCAGATTCCTCTGATTTTAAACGGCTCTGAAATGGAGTTGAAACACTGCGCCATCGCAAGAATAATATTTAACTTAATAAGTCGCACGAGTAAATCCAACTATGCCTGTCTATGGTATTAAATCTCATGCGTTTAAATATAGATTTGAGATATTTGCGCCCTCGATTGGTAGAGCTTTTGCGCGGTTCGCTGAATATAAAGGACTAGGAATTTGTGCTGTCGAGCGAAGGTCTTCGTAAGGAAGTTAATCTATGGTAGCGTTCTTGAAATAGTACATAAATCAAGCATGTGTACAAACATACAAACTTACCATTCAGTCGTACTTTTCCTGAAGCCACGAGGAGCGCTAATATACCAATCAGACAGGCCAGTATGCTCAAGAGTAGAGTAAAAATCTGAACACAATTTGCGCGCTGTTTGCGAGAACTCTCCATGCCATACGAATATCTCTTTGGCTCGCCTGTTTTGGTATCACGGACGCGTTCGATTGTGATGGGTTTTGAAGAATTTGTTTCGTACACAACGTTCTTGCTGAAACGCGAATTTCTAAAGCTCTCCTCGTACTCGTGGACGTCTTCGTCGGTGTCGCGTACAGGATTGTCGTAAGCGAGACGTACGAGTGGCGATAAACGTGGTAGGACATTCTCAGTATTTGTAACGTAAGAGTAGCATCGCTCGTTTAGTAGCGATTCGTCGTTTGTTGTCTCGTAAATATTATTGGTCTTCGATCGTCGTCCTTTGTTTTGTGCCGATTCGTGTTTTTGGGTCTTTTTGGGGTTATATTCTACACCCAAACTCAAAGGTGATTCATAAACAGGTTCCGTTTGAAATGGGGCTGAGTACAGATGGTTTCTTTCAAGCGTTTGTTTTTGAATTTCTGTACATTCTGGTACACTCCGAACATCGTCGACATCGATTTCGTACGTTCTGTTAAAACTGGTTTTCGGCGCATCGCCCTCCGTCATTGTGTTGGTATATATTTAGGGTATGTATCGTTTTGTACTTTGGTCTATACTACGACAAAAAGTCGCGCGTCATCTGATTGTCGTGAAAGACTCTCGTGTTCTGAAGGGGTACCTTGTGTCAGCTTGTGTGTACTCACATTATGACATACCAGTCATCAGTTGGTATGTCGGACGTCATGGTATTTCCTGGCTGTGAGCCACTAGGCATGACCCTTGATCTCTAGCCTGCGCGCCTCGCCTCCCTAATTTTTCGCTGCCTGCACCTCAACCCACAACCCTGATGATTATCAGTGGCGTGCTGGCAGGGGGGGCCGGGGGGGGGGCCATGGCCCCCCAGGGAAGATTTTTTAGGGGGCGCCAAAACATAAATGGGGCGCCGAAATTGCACAAAATCACACAAAAGCGCACACAAATGCGCTAGTCCGAATTGGAATTTTGTCAGATCCGATGAACCAACGAGAGAAAAAAGTGTTTGAGATTGTTAATGATTGATACATTGTCTTTATCTGATAAAACTTATCCGATAAATATTAGTGATTTACGATATGCCAGGTTTTCTTGGCAATGTTGGCTATCGCAATATCGCATTACTTACTGCCGCACTTGTTCAAAGTGCTAGTATGCGCGCTTAATTTGAGTTCTGTTATTCGGAATACGACTTATATGAGGATTAAAAATTCACCAGCCTACCAACAACTACAAGCATTACTGTCCAGTCTGTAATATCTCAAAGGATGTAAATTGTTAATTGTGAAATGTGAAGTGATTTGGCTTACGATCACTGGTAAGTTCGCCGTCTACTTAATGAATGTTCGCCGTCTACTTTTCTTTGTTTAAGAAAAAACTAAGTCATTCTATGAATTATATATTTATTCAAACTCCTGAATGTGTTGTTTCTTGCGCATTTTTATTTTATACGATGTCTTATAATCCTCAGAATTCCGTCAAATCGCCTCCCAAAACGCAAGAAATGGCATTCAAGGACTCTATTTTTCCGGGGGACATGCCACCGGACCCCCTAGAACGCTCGTGTCTACGACGCTCAACCATATCACAAATTACAAGGGGGCGCCAAATTTCCAGCTGGCCTCCCCTGGCGGACACAAGCCAGCACGCCACTGATGATTATGATGATTATGATAATGATAATGATTATGATAATGATTCGCGTAACAATCTCTTAGTCAAATTCGCGGATGATTATGACTGTTAGCGCACCGGTTAAATTAAATTGTGATTCTGCAGCTGTTGAGGTAAAGAGCATTGAGGACTGGTCAAAAATAAACAGAATGTCTCTAAACCTATCAAAAACGTGGAAAATGATCGTGAGTGGCAGAACCGCAAAACCACCTCCACCCCCGATTGCAGTTAGTTGAAATTACTTGGTGCTTTATTTCAAGATGAACCCTGTTGTTGCAGGGATATACACGTTGATAATTTGCTAGCTAAAGCTAGTAGCCGCATGTACATTTTAAGAATATGTCGATAGTGGATACTCGATGGAGCAACTGACGAAATTGTTTGATTCGCTGATCGTGTCACTCTTCTCATGGAATTTAAGTATGGGGTTCTGTTCTGGGGATAAAATATCTAGACAGAATTGATAAATTTTTTAAAAGGGCTCACAGATTTGGATACACTACAAAAATCATTAAAATGTCAAGTGTAATCGAAGAAAGAGACAAATGCCTATTTGATAAGATAAAGAATCCAGAACATATTTTATACGAGTTACTTCCAGCTAAGAAGCAGCGACTATTACGGGAACGAGAGCACGAATTCTTCTTGCCAAAACTAAGGACGGAAAGATTCAAACGATCACGTTTTTAAATAGATGTCTTTTTGACTATTTTAACTAGTAAAGTTAGCAAATTTTTAACTTCATATAAAGATTATTTTAACTAGTAAAGTTAGTAAATTTTTAACTTCATATAAAGCAAGTTATTCTAACTAGTATAGTAATAAGTAGTATTATTATATGGCTTTATGAAATCCGCGGTTCTGATTGGCTAGCGAGCGGTCCGATAAAACCGGTGTCCCGGATTAAAAAATTAAAAATTATAAAAAAAAGTTTTGGGAACCAAATTGCCAAACTTGACAAACAACCGTCGTTGTTCGAAAAAAGTAACAGAATAGCTAATGAGGAAGCCATTTCATGTCTCAACATGAAAGGTGGCGAAAAATTCTTGTTTATGCCTTAATTAATTTAAGAATCAATCTCAAGAGCCATATAATAAACAGTTTATTGATCTCGCTTGTTCGGTCTGTACAGTGAAATATCGGACTTCTGTTTTTTAGTACGGACCGCGCTCGCTGCGCTTGCTTGGTCCGTACTAAAAAACCTCGGTCCGATATTTGCGCTCGCTTGGTCCGTACTAAAAAACCTCGGTCCGATATTTCACTGTACAGACCTCACGCTCGGTCAATAACCTATTAATACCTTTCAAGTATACCTGTCAAATAAGTTTAAGTTTGATCTAGTCATCTTTTGTAAAGTTTTATGGTTGTACCTATTGATAATAAAGACTTAATAATAATAATAATGATTATGATAATGATTATGATAATGATTATGATGATGATTATGATGATGATTATGATGATAATGATGATGATGATAATTATGATAATTATGATTATGATTATGATAATGATAATTATGATGATTATATTATGATTATGATAATTATGATGATTATGATGATTATAATGATTATATGATGATTATGATGATTATGATGATAATGATGATTATGATGATTATGATGATTATGATGATGATTATGATGATTGTGATGATTGTGATGACTGTGATGATTGTGATGATTATGAATATGATGATTATGATGATTATGACGATTATGACGATTATGATGATTATGATTATGATTATGATGCTTATGATGATTATGATGATTATGATGATTGTGATGATTGTGATGATTGTGATGATTGTGATGATTATGATGATGATGATTATGATTATGATGATTATGACGATTATGATGATTATGATGATTATTATGATGATTATAATGCTTATGATGATGATGATTATGATGCGGACAACTATAACTTAACGTATTGTTATACATACTTTTTCATTTCTTATTCATATAGTATAAAGGCTCGTACGTGCGTCGTATATTGTTCGACGGTACACGCTACCATAAATTTTGTCTCCAAATTTAATTGTCAATTTTGAGTCATTCTCTTTAATTATTCTCGTTATAAAAATTGAAGTCCAGCTCGAAGTCCAGCATAAACTTTTAACAACGGCATTTTATAACAAATATTTTATTTACATGTCTGACGTTTCGTTGTTACTACAACATTATCCAGCTAATATAATCGTCATGGGTCATGATCACAGCACTCGTTGTCTGTTACATGTGGGGTTCCTCAAGGGTCGGTGATTGGGCCCCTACTGTTTCTAATTTATATCAATGATCTTCAAGCCTGCCTATCTTCCTCATCTCTTTATTCTCTTATGATGTATGCCGATGATACATGTCTAACGCCTGTATTCTAAAAGCTCACTCACACTCACACTTAAAGAGTGGAGGTTCAATCTGAGCTTCCCTTGAGTGTCAGTGCTATTTTTAAATAGCTGGAGGGTGAGTACTCACATAGTATGGTACGGCACTAACCCTCCAACTATTCAAAAACAGCACTGACACTCAAGGGAAGCTCAGATTGAACCTCCACTCTTTGAGTGTGAGTATGAGTGAGCTTTTAGAATACAGGCGTAACTGTTTGTTCTAAAGATCCAAAAGAATTAGAGCTTAAACTAACTAGCGAACTCAGGAAGGTACAAACGTGGCTACGAGCTAACAAGCAGTTACCTTGAATGTAAAAAAGACAAAGTATTTGATTCTAGGAAGCCAAGTAAGGTTAAATAACCTGAATCATCATTTTAATATTCAAATTGATGGCCAGTCTATTGAAAGGATGCATTCTTATAGATATCTAGGACTTGAAATAGATGAAATCTTAAACTATGATTGACAGGTTCATATTGATACTATTTGTAAAAAGATATGTGCAAGTCTAGGGGCCATAAAGCGGATTCGCAACTTTGTGCCCCAGTGCATATTAATTGGTCTTAATGTATAAGGCTTTAGTGTTGCCCTATTTAGACTATTGTAGCATTAGTAATACACTTTCTAACAAACTCCAAAAACTACAAAACAGGGCAGGTAGGATAATAACCTTTTCTGATTATGACGTAAGGTCAGCTGATATCCTACATGGCCTTGGTTGGGATACTCTTGACCACCGTCGTGCCAAACAGCTCGCAACTAGTGTCTACAAAGCAGTCAATAATTTATATCCTAGCGAGCTTAATACTATTTTCGAACCTACCTCACAAGTTCACTCTAATAATCTAAGAGGTAGTTCGTACAATATTTTCACTCCCATCGACCCAAGACGGAGGCCGGCAAAAGAAGCTTCAGCTACCGTGGAGCAATTATATGGAATGATCTTCCAGATGAAATAAGAAATAAGGCTTCAATGAAGTCCTTTAAAAATACACTTTCTAATTTTCAAATTTAATATTAAGTAGTTGTAAATATGTCGATAGGTATGCATGTTAATCTCCTTTAATTTGTTTCTTTCTTTCTTTCTTGTATTTTTATCATGGCTCCTTGGAAGAGCATAATTATGTAAGGATACCATGTTACTCTAATGTATTTTACTTTGTAATAATAAAGCTTGATTGATTGATTGATACTCACGAGCCAGTTTTTGAAAAAATGCTTATTCATCGTCAATAGCTCAGTCACCATTGCCAAAAATTGAAACATTCAGTCTTTTAATTTCCTTCCAAGTTTCGGTTATACCGTTATAGGTCCATGTTACGATCACAAAATTGATCGTAACATCGACATATATATAACCCAAATTTCTTTCACTTGCCGGACAAAGCCGGACACCAAAACATCCCCTTGCCTGGAAATATCCTGGCAAGTGGAAGCTCTGCTTACATCCCACTTTGTGCTGCCTAAAAACTAAGTGTTGCCTCACAGGTAACACGTCCCAGGCAGCACTTCACCTTGCGACAGTAACTTCTAGTTAATATTAATATTAATCGCGTTCGACGAAGGAGAACGCTTCCTAATCGTGACGTCACGCCTGGATGCTATGTCAATTCGAGATTTTTGTATGTGACATTTGTCTCGTTATCGCGTTTAGTAATATGAAACGCGCCTGCAAGCACTTGGCACCTATTGACGTCATGTTCTCGATTCTTAAAGGCTCAAAGAGATCCATGTATTTGTAAATTAAACATCGAACTGAGGGTGAGGAGTCACGAAATTTGTTTTGTCAGTGTACATTAACTTTGCAATATTGCGAGTAATAGTCTCTCTATGTCCAAGATTGTTGAGCCGAGAGTGAGCAAGTGACATCTGGGTTCCTTACAGTATATTCCTGCTTCGCGTATCCACATTGCACGAGTGAAGACAGGACTCAATTTTCTCGAAGTAAGACAAATCGAACGCACTTCACTAATCTACGATTATTACTAGTATTAATTATTAGCCTGGGGCTCGGAAGATGCCAAGGATCGAGACCCAAATTAAGATATACATCATTGCCGTAGTAAGAAATGCAGTTATAATGGATGGCTGCATGAGAGACGCGGGTTTTACGGAAAGGAGAAGAACAACATCTGGATAGAGCAGAAATGCCAATGTTGAGGTTGATGCTTGGTCAGGTGGCAATTCTAAGAACAGACCAACTCCACTCTTATGTCATCATTTCCTTTGTCTGACTCTACATGAGAGCCAGACGACGAAATGATGACATAAGGCCCATAAGGGTGGAAGTTGGCGTTGTTGCGATATCACGGAAAAGAGAAACGAGAATGCGATGGTTTGGACACATGAAAAAAAGGTTGAAAATCCAAGTTAGCATGGAAACATCTAGTAGAAGGACGACGAACAGTTGGGAGGCTAAGGATGGAGGAATACTGTGTATATATTAAAGAGATATGGTGGTAATAAACCTAGAACAAGAGCATGCCCAGGATGAGTGTAGAGGAAGATTCAGTCATGTTAGCATGGATATATGCAATAGAAAGACGACGAACAGTTGGAAGACAGAGGATGAGATGGAGGATTAAGGCTGTGGACAGAGATTTGAGGGTACTAAACCTAACTGAGACAAGAGGGTGCCCAGGATAGAGTGTTGGTGAAGATCCATCACTATACGATGCACAAAGCCAAAGAAAGGGCAAAGGATTTCAGGTCTCTCTGAAATAACTTCTATTTGTACAATTAATAATTCTGCGATTGCCAGATGGCGTGTATATAAAAAAAGGTAAAAACATAACCAGTTTTCATTTACTGATACCGATATATGATTAAAGTCGACCTCCGGCTAAAATATGTAATTTTGAGCCATTTAATATTATGTAAGAGGAAGTATATAATGCTTATTGCAGCCTCCAAGTCTGACCGTGTCAGAGTAGAGGTCAGGCTCCACTAGGGGGGTCCAGGGGCATGATCCCCCGGAAATTTTCGCCTGTAATTATCGATTTTTATCTTTAAAAATATATATTAGAACAACTAGTTACGTAAAATATAGATATTCACCTTTTTGTTGACTTCATTTTAACAGGAAATCTTCAATAAACGGCGTTTAAATGGTTCTTCTTCGAGACACCATCAGGACTACGAGGACAAGTCTGTTTGTCACAGGTCATGGGACACAGAATTATGTGACCATAACCAGCGAATCAGGTAACAGAACAACCTTCGCTAGCTAGTAGTATATTGACAGTGATTGACATGTAACATTCACTCGCATACAGCATCCTGGAAACACCTATAAACGCAAAGAATAGGTTGATAAAATAATAAATTATTAAATTAAAATCTAAAGAAATAAGTATGGCACTATGGGTGGTTAGATTTGGGGTCAACTTCAAAGGGGGATAAACGGATTGCAAGAATAGGACAACGCGGTAAACTTCACATTCAATCCTCCAAATCATCTAGTTAATAATACAGTACATCCCCTTTTTTGGACCCATTATTGCAATCCTATATATTATTATATGGCAAGTGCTTGTTTTGGTGAATCTCGCAATCTGATTGGTCGCTGACGAGGCAGGATTTTCCCGTATTGCCCACGGGCAATACGGTATTCTTATTGCCCTGCGACGACTTGAACATATTTCAAACCAATAAAAGCATTAAAAAATCCTTAAAAATAATTTAAAACAATGAAAAATAAACGGAAAATACGGAAAAGGGATAACTACAAGGGATAAAATCAAGTTTTGTTGGCTCAAGTCGAAATATTAAGGTAAATTTTACGATGTTTTTTAACTAAAACAGTCAAGAATATTTTTGTTTTTTCGAACATGCAAAGTTGTTTTTGTCCTTGATCCGATAGCTCAATATCACTATATTTTCTATTAATTTTATATTTTATTCTATAAATGGTACTGTAGAGTAGTTTTACTAAGCTAAGATTAGATAAATTTGTAAAAAACTAAGACAAATTCGTATCATTGAAATTATTTTGACATTTGAAAATGACCGGCTTTGAGTTTCGGACTTTGCCCTCGCGTGACCAATTTTTGGCAAAATGAATTGTTTTTTGTTGTCTGAAATGCCATATAATAAACAACTTACTAACTTCGACTGTTCGGTCTGTGCGGTAAAATATCAAGCCTCGGTCTTGCTGTATTGACCTCGCTATCGCTCGGTCAATACAGCAAGACCTCAGCTTGATATTTTACCGTACAGACCTCACGCTCAGTTAGTAAGTAGTTATTATTCAACCTTTACTGTATGTTACCTGCGCCAATCATCTAGCCTGCGTTCTTCTTCAAGCCTGAAGCCACTGTTTTGCACTCTACATTATTGCAACATAAGAGACTTCAGCAGTTCTGCCTGATCAATCCAAGCTTATGGAAGAGTTAGTCCTTGGCTCTTGTGTATTGTTAGAGCCCAAGCTATAGTCTTAAGGCTCTTTTCCACTCGTCGCAAAAACCAACTCGCAAGCTCGCTGCGAGTACTTTCATCCAATCACAATGCTCGACAGTTTATTTTAGTTACATGCAAGAACTCGCGGCGAGTTTGCGAGTTGGTTTTGCGACGAGTGGAAAAGAGCCTTTAGAGTAGCTTCTGCCTCTCATGGAATCCAGTATATAGTCCTCAAATTCCACTACGACAGCAATGGGTAAGTCAGGTGGTTGGTGGTTGTTCTTAAAAATGAAATCAACAACTGTACCTGCAGTTACGCTACATTGCAGAGACCAACACTTGACCATAAATTCATTGTTAGCATAACTCTAGCGCCTTTTGCTAGAAATAGTACTGGCTCTAGACCAGACATATCTTCTGGGGGGATTCTTTTGGCCACATCAGATGAATGACTACGAGCATTAATATGAGCAATAGGATATGCCCTGAAGTTCGGTAAGCTTTTCATGGTTGTTGTTCGCAACCTGTTCATTACTGTATAGACGAGCCAGTGAGCTCTATATATATATATATCTGGAGTGAGAACTTATGTCCAAAAAGTGAAGCCAAAGATGGCGGAAATTGACGTCCAGTGCCAATCCCTTTCTATTGTTTTCGACCGCGCGGTTTACACAAGCCGGCAAGGAGTGTGCCGAAATTTCGTGTTTTTACTCCGATTTAAACAATAACATCATGATTTTATGAACTATTAACTTGATTAGCAATGCGATCTGTTAGAAAAAACTGGAATTAGCTGGATAAAATTATATGAAAACTGTTTATGATCTTCATGAGTTTGGACGTCAATTGCCGCCATCTTGGCTTCACTTGGCCTATTGGCCGAACATTAGAAGTTCTTACTCCAGATATATATGGAGCTCACTGAGACGAGCCTGCATGATAACATCTTCAAAGTCTGGTAAACTTAGATTACTCGAAGGCTGACGATTTAAAAGTAATTGCCGTTCTTCAACTGTTAATTCACCTATACGCAATCGTAACAACAAATCCCTGAAGTTAACTTGTTCATTGGTCATATCTTGCACCCGTTGGTTACAGGGACGGATCCAATTTGCATCTATAATTCGAATTCCTTTCTATCTATCTATCTGCCTTGCGACAAACTTTTTTAAATGGGTATATATATATAATATTTATTAAATCAAAATTTTACAAACATTTGTAACTACTTAAAGTTTCATGTCTGGTGAAGGCAATCTTCGGGTTACACAGGATTAACCGTTGATGATTGTTTGCCGATTACGCGTGCGTGCGCTCGTGATCTTGTTGGTTTTTTTTGTTGTTTTTTTATTCAACTTCGCCTCAATGGCAGGGAGTCCACAACAGCGTCAGCCAATTACTGTGGCCCCATTGTTAGTTCCTAAGGGTTAGTATTAGAGGGAGGAAACCGGAGTACCCGGGGAAAACCTCGAAGCACAGGAGAGAATCTCAACTTACATGAGTTATTTGAGCACACTGCCGATCTCATGCGAGTACCAACAGTGACCTCGACCTGTTGTGAAACAGGCTCAACTCAGTGGTAAGAGGCAGCGCGCTAACCGCTTCCGCCACCCGTGCTACCCTATTGTTGGCGCTGCACGGGTACTTTCGCGCGCGCGTTTAAAGTTTCCCGCTACAAATTTTCTAACGTAGCGACACTTTGAGAAGATCTCATTTCTCGCATTTAATATCGATCGAATTGATTTAGAAATTCATTTATTTGTTATACAGCTATTTCAATTAAGGTTGTCATAGACAATAGTCAAATGTACAATATGAGCGCTAAATGAATGATGGGAATAATCATAGTTTTAAATAAGTTTAACACATCAGTAGCCTCGTGGGAATACAAATATAGTATCTCAGTAGCCATTTGTATTCCCACGAGGCTACTGATGTGTTAAACTTATTTAAAACTATGATTATTCCCATCATTCATTTAGCGCTCATATTGTACATTTGACTATTGTCTGTGACAACCCTAATTGAAATAGCTGTATATATATATATATACGTGTATACATATATATATATATGAGTGCACAGTGAGTGCACAACCACTCCGCGGCTCCGCCTGAGCGCCTCCATGCACACGAGCACCTCCAGCTGTCCATACTGTATAATTTATCTGTTTGTAAATTTGATACTTTTGCTGCCTCGTACCCAGGCGCTCTCAGTTTGCGGCAGGCTATATAAACCGTCATAGCTACATGTATTGTATTCCTCTTATTTTGCCTGCCGCAAACTGAAAGCGCCTGGGTACGAGGCAGATACTTTTGCTAAATCTAAACATCATCTATATTCTAATAACTCTATTTTGCACTTTGAACAAGAATCATTTAGTTTTTGTTCTTCGTTTTGATATTTACCTCGCTGGAAAATGTGACACATTCGGCATGTTCTAGGCTATGGATCATTGGACATTGCAGACAAAGAATGTTTAACGGCTGAATACAATGTCAGAGACACAAAAGCCATGATTTATTAAAATAACTTCACATGTTAATTTATCAAAAACATTTTACCCATTGTCACGTCGTCATAAACACAACTATTCATAATATTATAAAACTGATGTGCTGATATTTCAATTCCATGCTATATCTCTAAATCATCATTAATCATGAAAGAAATAACACGAATTTGTTTGTGGTCTGGACCACGAAATATTTCAACAGCATTAATGTACGCCTTTGCACAACGTAAGGATACCAAAGTATATGACGAACCGCTGTATGCCCATTATCTATCCAAGTCTCCAGCGTTTGCCTATCATCCTGGTGTGGATGATGTTTTAAATACCTTGAATCATAATGGGGATAAGGTGGTCGAGACGATGTTAAACTTTGATGAGAAACCTGTTGTTTTCTTTAAGCAGATGGCCCATCATCTAGTGGAGCCGTTAGATTGGTCATTTATGAAGCAATGTGTCAATGTTATTCTAACTCGTGACCCTAAAGAAGTGCTGCCTTCTTATGCCGAACAAGTAGAGATACCCTCACTTTATGATGTAGGTTATAAATCTCAAATTGAAGTAATGAACTACTTAAGAGAATTAGGTCAAGAGATCATAGTTTTAGATGCAAAGCAGGTTCTATTGAACCCCAAAAAGGTTTTAACGGAGTTATGCGAAAGCATCAATATTCCTTTTGAGAAAAATATGCTAAGCTGGGAAGCTGGTGCTCGTGAGGAGGATGGCTCTTGGGCAAAATATTGGTATCATAATGTTCATCGTTCAACAGGATTTGCTTCTTATCGCCCTAAAACAGTTCCTTTTCCAGAGCGATTAAAACCCTTATTAGCTGAATGTCGACCATTGTATAATCAGTTGAGTGAAATAGCGATAAAAGCTTGATGACCGTAAAATATGGATATGTTCTCTGTAAATGCAAAACCAGTATATACCTACCAGCGATCATTCCTCATTAGAACTTGTCGAATATGGAACACTCTTGTAGATGAACTAAATTTTGACACTGACAGTCTTAGCGTTATTAAATCAATCTTACTGAGGCCCCGTTTACACTATACCGGATACGCATGGTTACGACATCAAATTGAGCCATATCAAAGCGAGTTTAGCCCCCAAAATTATAATAGTATGATCGATTCAACAAAATCAGCTCACTGGAAAAAGCCTAGGGTCAGGGATGCCGTAAAACGGCTTAAATTGATGTCGTGACGATGCGTATCCGGTATAGTGTAAGCGGGGCCCGAAATATTATTATTGATCATTAGAACTCAAGTCTCAATAGACAATTTGCATTATAGACTAATTTTTTATCTAGGCAATTGCAAAGTTTGCTTGCGAAATGTTGTAAAATGCGGAAAATATAGCCTTGCAAAGCTAAGTTTGCAAATTTTGTATACTTTTGTATTACGTGCGGAAATTCCTACCACGTTTGAGCCGAAAATGGTAGTAATACAAAATTATACAAAATTTGCAAACTTTGCAGGCTATATTTTCCGCATTTTACAACATTTCGCAACCAAACTTTGCAGTTTTACTAATTTTAGTATGTTCTTTGTAGCTGGTGTGATTGATTCCCTTCTCCTTGCCTAGAACAAAATTTAGTTTATAAAGCAAATTGTCTATTATGACCCTGAAAATACTAGAACATTTAAAACTATATCGGCCTGAAATGCAACTCTGTACGCAGTCTTGCATGTCCAGTAATCAGTATCGTGTTGTTATTAGATGCATATGTTGAAACTTATTTTATTTAGATTGTTAGTTATCGGGTATAGCAAATAAGTTTCTTAGTTTGTTTGTTTGTTTGTCTTAGTTTGTTTGTCTAACTGTTTGTTTGCTATACTTAACTAACTAGTTATTGGGCCCGCAGCAATTTGCTGTTGCGGTGTCCCTGCCAAATTTTGTAAATATTTGTAAGTGCAAATAGGGAATTTTATATATACTGGCGAAGTTAATAAATAAATAAATAAAAAACGATTAAGATGTTTAAGTAAATACAAGAGAAGTATCACTTTACATCTTTATATTAGAAACCTTTGATTACAGGGATTGATCATATCGTTTATGCTTTTCCTAATTTGGAAGAAGGAATGAATTGGATTGAAGATAAATTTGGAAAAGACAGATTTGTGTATAGGCACATTGTGGTTTTCAAAGCCACATATCAGATCGAGTGTTCAGACTATTGTCAATGGAATTCTTCGTACCAACATTATTGATCCTGTTATTGGAAATCATTATTTACTTCAAACTGTCAATTGCATGTCAAGTGTAGAGTCTTTTATCTTTGTGGTGCAATAATAGTTTGCATGTTGTCTGTGTTCATAAGATATTGATACTGCACTTGCCATGTGCTAAACAAACATGTCACAAGAGGCAAGATTTGTTCTCAATCTGTAGATATTTCATTCATATTTATTTAGCATTTGATTTCCATCAGTGTTCATCTGCACTGCCAGTGAATTGTCAAAATACATGATTATACAGCAAACCAACATAGTATCTGTCTCCAAAACAACTGTGAACAGGGATCCACATGACATATGTTGGTAATATATCATTCTTTATATCACAGATTTCATCCCATTACAGATGATGTAATATATCCATATTATTTTGTAACCATTTCGTTAAAGTAAATATACATTTCTGAGATGGCACCAGTTAGTGTAATGATTATGGTAACATTAAACTCAATCAGAATTCCAAAACTATATAACAAAAAAGGAATAATTAGTTCATGAAAAGGACCTGTGCGTGGAAGGGGGGTGGATAAAGAGAATTTTAAAGGATAAAACTTACCATTTTATATTGCCAAGAATAATTTTCATACATACAGTGATAATAAAGAGTAAATTGATTAAAATAGATGAATAAAATTAATCTAAAAATGAAATGTGTTAAACATTTCATTAGGGAGTATATATACTTGCAATACATACCATTATTTAATAGGGATCCATGTTTGCAATCCCATCTCGTATTCAAACTCAGTGGTTTGTTTATCTAAATGCACTGCTGTTTGTAGTCTGTGCTAACTGATCTAGCCTGTTTTCTTCTTCAAGCCTATAATGTATATTAGCTGATGATTTCAAGCTTGTTAATCGTTCATATGTCATAGGTTCAATGACACAAGATGCAAGTGTTTTTGCCCTGCTAATAGCAACATAGGATACTCCTGCAGTTCTTTCAGATTTTCCAATATCAATCCATGCTTTTGGAAGTGTGAGTCCTTGGCTCTTGTGTATTGTTAGAGTCCAAGAAAGCCTAAGAGGTAACTGTTGCCTCTCATGGAAACCTATTTCTGTCTGTGATGAGACAGTGATTGGACATATTGGAATGCACAATGGTTGGTTTTCAGTAAAAACAGGACCTCTATAGTTCTCAAATTCTACTATTACCGCAATAGGTAAGTCAGGTGGTTGATGGTTGTTTTGATAGATGATATCAACAACTGTTCCAGTAGCCCCATTACAAAGGCCAACACTTGACCACAAATTCATGGTTAACATGACTCTAGCACCTTTTGCTAGAAACACAAGAGGTTCTAACCCAGACATATCATCTGAGGATATCTTTTTGGCCGATGCAGATGAATGGCGAGCATTAATATGAGCAATTGGATGCTCAAGTTTCGTTAGCTCCTCATGGTTATAATTACCAACTTGTTCATTACTATAAAACAGTCTAGTAGAATCTTCAAAGTCACATAAGTTAGTGACATTGGATGGTTGACGTGTCAGAAGTAATTCCCAATCATTGACTGTTGAGTCACCTTTTCGAAGTCGTAATAATAAGTCTCTGAAATTGACTTGTTCAGATGTCATACCTTGTACTCGTTGATTTACAGCGAGTTTAACAACTTTGTCAAACATACGATATGCTTGATAACCTTGTTCACCAACAGCGTTTGATGGTTTAGCATGGTAAAGAGGCTTGTCTCCTACAGGTGGTAATTGACCTGGATCACCAGTTAAAATCAGAGATTTTCCTCCAAATACTCTATCATTACAACCAGTTGCTTGTTTGCAACGCTTGTCTATCCAACCAAAGTTAACTTGGCCAAGCATGGAGTATTCATCAATGATGATGTAGTCAATGTCATTAAGACTCTCTTGTAATCTACACAAACTTTGTCCTGTCAGGTCTTTATTACCTCTTGATCCTATAGGTAACTTTAATAGAGAATGCACAGTTACACCTCTAATGTTATAAGCTGCTTTACCTGTAGTAGCAGTAACAGCACATTTACTTTGTAAAAGGTTTCTGATAGCATTAATAAGGTAACTTTTACCAGTTCCTGCAACACCATTTATAATTAGACATAATGGCTCTCTCTCTGATGATGTATCCTCAAAATGAGATTTAACAATGTCATAAGCAAGTTTTTGCATTTCACTAAAACTGTTGACATCAACAATGTCATATTGCTCATGAATAGTGTAGTCCTCTTTGTTTGTTTTTATCCATGTAGGCATTTCTTGGATTTGTTGTTCTGAATAACTGGTTCTGTCAAGATACCAGTCATGAGTTGACTCTGGTGTTTGCTCAGAGTTGTCAAATGGAGTGTGGAGGTCTGACAATATCATCCACTCTTCTCGAGTTCTCTCCTGTTCTTCAGAAGGTTCATCTTCATGTTTTTTACTCTGAATGAGAGCTTGTAATTTGTCAAACCAGTCTGGGACATTAGATTGTCCGTAAGGTGTTTGCAAGCATTCTTGCCAAGAACTAATTAGGATTTCGTCAGTTGGTTCTTGGTCACCCCATGCATTGTTTTGGGTTGTTCTCCAGGGTTTATACCTTAAAAGTTGATATTTACAATATAGGCCAAAATTCGGACCTTTGGGATTAGGAGAATATGTTGGGAATATTCTTGGTATAATATTCTCTGGCAATTTTGTCAGTTCATTGTTAACAACTTTGTATGTTGTAGCAAACTGAACAAAGTTCATGTTCATTATATCATGTGAATTGTCATATTGCTCACGATTAGCATACACATCAAGAAGCGAGTAATCGGTGCATGATTCACCGTCTTCAATACATGTTGTATCCCGCACTCTACGTGAACCATTTAGACTTACTGGCATCACTTTAAATGATGAGCTATGGAGTTTCAAAGACAACAAATGATGCATTGTCTCTTGAGCTGCATAATCTCTTTCACCAAGAGATTTCATAACTACTTTCTTAATAGCTCTGCGAGGGTCAGTATTACTGTCAACATTTTGCACAATAGAGTTAAATGCCTGTGTTAACATAGGTGACCTTGGTTCACCTTTAGCTGCATATTTTGTGAGATATTCAACACAAGCGTAGTGATCAATAACAACTTGAATATCACAGTTAGCTCTCCATCCTTGGATTTGAAGATGTTGGTGGTTATTTAACCTAGAATCATTTCGTTTAGTCACAATTTTAGCTCTATAATGTTCATTATCACTTGAAGTGTGAATTTTTTCAAATTCTAATTTTGTCTGAGGACAATGATCAAAAGGGAAATGAAATCTACATTTCAACTCTGTTTCATTTGATTTTTTTCTAAGACAATAGCTTGTGCTACAACGAGTGTGACGTTGAACCATATTTAACAGATCTATATAATCTGATTGTTTCTCATGTTCAGGAATGTGACTATGACTTATTTGACATGGATGAGTTTCAGGTCTTATCCACATGTCCTCATCTGGTGGATTTGGATTGACAGTTGATAATAGCCAATCAACATACTGGCATACTGTTTCAGCAGCTTTCTGGCCAGCTTCAATATCATCGTCTAGTTCTGTTGTATCAGAACAATCATTCTCATCTTTAAATTTTTGAGCTAGGAAACCTTTCAAAGCAGTCTGAGTTAGTTGACACAAACCTGGGTCATTGTTTAGTTTAGCAGTGCCATGACAATGGATACTACCTCTACCTTGGTATTCATATCTAAACCAGTGCCATTTTGCACCAAGTGTTTCATATAGCCAGTGTTTTACAAAGCTTTCCAATCTTTGGGTAAAAAACCAATCTACAATATGGGGATTGTTAATAACATTTTGTCGTCTTACATCACTGGTAGAATTACCAGTTTCCCCATCAGTACCAGCTTTAAATAAAGCGTGTAATTCAGGCCAATGCATATCTGCAGAGGAAAAAGTAAAAAATAATGTTGGTGCTCCAACACTAGTTATTATAGCCTTGAGTTCCTCTCTTACTCTATTCCAGTAAGCATTAGTACCAGCAATATTGCCGACATATCTAGACACCTTAGACATAAATAGATTAGCATTGTTACTGGCAGCCATTTCTCTCAGTTCATCAATGGTGAGATGTGCTTCACCTGGGTTTTGTCTAAGGAATATTCCACTTTGCTGTAAGATTTGTTTTCTTTGAATCATATTAAAAGCCCAGTAAGAAAATCTGGGATGGTTGGCAAAACGGTAGACCCATTTACCATCAATAATTTCAGCAAATTTTAAAAGATGCTTTATTCGTTCCTGAAGAGGGACGTCTCTTAGAAGTCCTTGATTAGTAGGATCACCTTTTCCATCTGGAAATAATGTAGGGAAAGCCATTGTAGCCAGATGTGATATCTGATACTCATTTAATGGTTCATTTTCAACTGAGGGCCATTGCATTGGCTCATTTTCAGAAAGCTGATTTCTTTATTGCTTCAACTTCCTGTTTTTGTTGTTCACCAACAGGTAAAAAACTACTCATTTCAGTAGAGTCATTATAAACAATATCCTCTGAGGGGTTATCAGTAGGAGGACCCAAATCAGGAGAACAATTATCATCTGAGACTATATCATTATCAGTCTCAACAGTCATCAGATCTGATGGAACACCATTTTCAGGTAATGAATTCAATGCATCTTCATTAATTGTTAATTGAGAATAATGTGGATTATTGTTTATAAGCCACATAGGCATTGTGCACATTTTGTTTTCGCACTGTCACATCTCTAAATGTGTTGTCTTTACCTTTAACTTTGACAATAATCACAGCCAAGTCTTTAGGATATCTTGGCAAAGATGTTGCAAGTTCTGTTACATTTTGTGGTAGGTTAATACAATGCCCTGAATAACCTCGCTGACCGCCAGGTTTAATATAAACTCTCATGATTGGCAAAGCACGAGCAATTAACATTTCCTCAATCTGAGTCAAATTTTGCAACTCGAGTGGAACAGATGAAGGTATAATTGAATTTTCACACAAAATTTTTTTAGGAGATTTTTTATCTCTAGAGCATCGTGAACACACATAAGGTGACCTTGGTTTAGATTTCAAGGGCCATGCCTCCTGACAAACAGTACACTTACTGACAATATATTGCATAGATTTATGAAATATATTAATGTTACTTTTTGCCCAACATTGCTCTTCAATAACACCATTATTGGTGATGTCAAATATATTTAAATAATCCTGTTGGCTTATTTCCTGTTGAGGTCGTGACACTCTTTTTGCCCGCTTTTGTTTTTGATAAAGTCTATCTTTCTCAAGTCGTATTTGTCTTTCGCTGTCAGTTTCTATTGACTGCTTTCTCTTTCTAGTCACTAGCTTTTTGAAGTTTAATTAGTTTCTCACTGTCAGTTTCCTCTGACTGCTTTCTTTTATTATAGTCACTAGCTTTTTGAAGTCTAATTAGTTTCTCGCTGTCAGTTTCCTCTGACTGCTTTCTTTTTTTATAGTCACTAGCTTTTTGAAGTCTAATTAGTTTCTCACTGTCAGTTTCCTCTGACTGCTTTCTTTTATTACAGTCACTAGCTTTTTGAAGTCTAATTAGTTTCTCACTGTCAGTTTCCTTTGACAGCTTTCTTTTATTACATTCATTGACTTTTTTAAGTCGAGCTTGTTTATCACCTTTAGCTAGCCGCATTGAATACTTTTTTTCTGATATTCGATCTCTCTTAGAGATTTAGTTTTTTTGCTCAGAAGCTTGTTGACACTTTAGTTTCCACTGAACATTTATTCTCGATCTTCTGATCTCACAGACGTTTGCTCAGAAAGTTTTTACATCTACTTAATTGCACAGGTACAATTTCAAATAAATTGGTATGCAGTTCTATTGAGAGAGAATACAAATATTGCTCTAAATCTAGGATATTAGTAAATCTCATGACAACAGCAGTGCCATTAGGATCAGGCATGCCATTAGAGTCTCGGGCATGTGAGTCAAATAGATAGAAAGAATCCATTTGCTTTATTAAGGCCATCATATAACCTTCTAATATTAAAACAGCATAACTGTCATTCAAAAAAGTATTCAAAAGTGCTGTGTGAATATCATAGTAATGAGACTCAATTTCTTGGTTGGTTATAACAAGACCTTGAAGCTCTTTTCCATAATTTATCAACCATACTTGGTTTTCATTTTCTGCCTCGACAGGCAGATCACTGTTACTTTCTGCCACAACTGGCTCTGCCACAATGGGCAGATCAATATTTTGTGCCACAACTGGCTTATCACTGTTACTTTCTGCCACAACTGGCTCTGCCACAATGGGCAGATCAATATTTTGTGCCACAACTGGCTTGTTACCATTCATTTGTGCCTCAATGGGCTCTACCACAACAGGTAGATTGATATTTTGTGCTACCACCACGGGTAGTTCAATGGTATTCTTTTCCACCATCACAGGTAGACAGGGCCGCCCAGAGGGGGGGGGGCAAAGGGGGCAATTTGCCCCGGGCCCCAGCCGGGCAGGGGGCCCCCGAAATAATATAAGAAAAAATATTATTGCTGTGCAAAGAATTTGAAAAATTCGTAAATTGGTAAGTAAAATGATAGGGAAGTCAGAACTTTCGCAAGTATGGACATTTAAGTATCTGTATGTACTTCATTTTCCATCACAGTGATCACACTAATAAATTTCGTGTTTAGTTCGGTGTTTACCCATTTGCCGTGCACCGTATGAGCTTATCTCGCAAATAAAGTGGAGTGGACGTTGGATATTCCAGTTACATGTACGAGTCAGTTGCCAGTTTTTATTAGTATCGTCTAGCGCAAATGCAATTGATAAAAAATAAAAATGGCGTCCAAACGGTCATATTTGTCGGGAGCAATGAAGCGTAAACAACGCGAAACCCGACTTGAAAATGAAGCAAAAACACGGCGAACACTCGAAGACCTTAACTGGTGTATAAAATCCACTAAAAGTAACGACACTGCCTCTGAATCACATAAAGTTAGCGTGGACCAAGAAAGTGAAACCAGTAATATATCTGATCACTCTGACATGGCTACTACACTAACTAAGAGTTCAACTGAAAATCAGGAATTATCAACAGATCAAGAAATACCTAATCCCGATGACAATGAAGATCAATCATGCTTGCAATCTGAAGAACCAAACGAGAAAAATATCGTAAAAATCATCACCAACCCTTCGGAAACTGAGAACGAGAATTGTATTAGTAACATTGGTGAAACCTACACGGAGCCGTCTATTATACCTGTAATACCAGTAAATGACCCTTCGACTTGGAGACTTTTAACCAAAATGCAGAAAGAAACAATTATTCGAAAGGGAACTCCTGAAAATCCCCAGTGCTTTCCACGAGGTAGCTCAGGGCGTTGTTTTCCAACAAGCATATTTTATCAAGAATTGCCAAATGGCGAGAAAGTAAAAAGAGACTGGCTTGTATGGAGTTCATCTGCGCAAGGACTATTTTGCTTTGCTTGCTGTCTATTTCAAGATTTTTCACAGCAGGAAAAAAAGCCACAACCGTCACAACTAACAAAAAGTGCTGCAGGAGTCAAGGACAACTGGCGAAAGTTGTATGAAAAGATTGAGGCGCACCAACGAAATTCTGCCCATATCACGTGCTATTTAACTTGGAAAGATCTTGAAAGAAACCTTAATGAATCAGTTGGAATTGACATTAGTCTTCAGCGACAATTTGCTACTGAGATGGCAAAATGGCGTGAAGTATTTAGATGTATTTTAGATGTCGTTTTGTTTTTGTCTGAAAGAAATCTTCCATTTCGTGGCTCCACCAATAAACTAGGTGATCCAAGCAATGGACCTTTCCTTGGCAACTTGGAGTTACTTAGTCGTCATAATCAAGTACTTAAAATACACCTAAATGAAGTCAAGAAACACCAAGAGACTGAAACTCGAATGCAAGCACACTATCTCTCATGGCGCTCACAGAATGAGTTCATTGAAGAGTGTGCAAAGATTGTTATTAACGTCATTATTGACGAAGTAAAGCGAGCACTTTACTACAGTATTATTGTGGACAGTACACCAGATACATCACATACTGAACAGATTACATTTATTCTAAGATATGCACATCTAAATGAGAAAAATTTTTGGGAAGTCTGTGAACGATTTTTAAAAATGGAAGACTGTGAGAAGAAGAAAGGGTGTGATATTGCAGAGTTGATATGTAAGGTTCTTAAAGAGCATGATATTCAACTAATAAATTGTAGAGGTCAAGGATATGACAATGGATCTAATATGTCAGGTTGTTACAAAGGAGCCCAAGCATTAATCCGGGAAAAGAATCCTCAGGCTGTTTTCTCCCCTTGCAGTGCACACACCCTTAATCTTTGTGGCGTTCATGCAGCTGAGTCTAACGATGTCGTGAAAAGTTTTTGGGAACATCCAAAACTGTACAACTTATTCAGTTCCAGTCCTTCTCGCTGGAAAATTTTGCAGAAACTGCTCATATGTCATTGCATAAATTGTCGGTTACTCGTTGGAGTGCTAGAATTGAGGCTGTAAAGCCACTAGCGAAGAAGCCCAGAGAAATCTTGAAAGCCTTAGACCACCTGAAGGAACATGACTTACCTCCAGATTTGTGTAATGATGTGGACATTCTCAGCACATGGTTAAAGTCATTTGAATATACTTTATTGATTAGTTTTTGGTTTAAAGTATTGCAAGCCATCAATGATGTTAGCCTGTTGCTTCAAGGTTCTGGAATTACGATTGATGAAGAATTGCAACTTATTAAATCTCTCCAAGATGATTTAAAGCGGATACGTGAGGCTTGGAATGTTATCCTTGAGGAATCAAAGCTTGTTGCTGGTGCTTTGGGTCTTAGTGAACAGTTTCAAGAAAAACGACGACGGATTCGCAGAGCATTTTTTGATGAAAACAGGGATAACGAATGGGAATTACCAAACGACGAAGCGCTGTTCAGAATAAACGTTTTTAATGTGACTTTAGACACAGTAATTAGTGAAGTGGCACGTAGATTTGAAACAAGTGAACAATTGAACAACATGTTTTGCTTCCTTTGGAACCCTTCCAGTACAACAGGGTTAGAGGATCCAGAGAATTCAAAATTAGAGGATGTCATTTGCAAAAGCAATTGTCGTAATCTCTCAAAATTTTATCCGAATGACCTAAATGAGGACCAAATCCTCGAAGAACTTCGGCTACTTAATAAACTAAAGCAAAATGACAACTTGTTTGGTAAATTGTCGTCCCTTCAGTTGCTTAACAAAATTTATGAGAAAGGACTTCAAAGCATATTTCCACAGATTTGCGTTGCCCTAAGGATCTTTGTAAGCATCCCAGTGTCAGCCGCTTCTGGAGAACGGTCTTTTAGTAAACTAGCTATTGTGAAGAATTGTCGTCGATCTACAATGGGGCAAGAGCGTCTAAATGGATTAGTTACGCTTTCTTCGGAGCGTGACATAGCGAGGAAGATCAACTATGACAATGTAATTGAAGCATTTGCTTCGAGGTGTGCACGAAAAGCAAAATTATGGATTCGATCAGTATACGAGAGCCCAGCAATGTAGTACTGTATAAACTTACATTATTATTAATATTAAAGTACACAAAATTACATATTATAATTGTGAACTGATATGTTATTTTTGTGGGATTTTTTGGGGGAGAGATTGGGGCCCCCAATGAGAGTTTTGCCCCGGGCCCCCAAAATTGTCTGGGCGGCCCTGCAGGTAGATCAATGTTATTCTGTGCCTCAACGGGCTCTATGACTACAGCTAGATCACTATTTGTCACCGTCATAGCCTGTGGGGTTGTTTTTGCCTGCACAGGCGATATATTACATATCTCGTAAGAAAGCATGTTTGAACATGAAACACTAACAACTTTTGATAAGTTATCTATAGATAAAAATTCGACACCTGAGTCCAGGATTATTAAGCCACTATTCAAAGCTTTTAAGTACATTTTGTCGCCTTGTAATAAGACATTATATATTGTTGATTTCGACCACTCTATCAATGGGACAATGGCGTATTTCCTGCTGTTAAAATTGCCGATAAAGTCATGAAAGCACATTGCTTGCCTCTAGAATGAACACTAAAATGTTCATCGCCTTGATGTATATCACCAGAAAGAAATAAAGCCATACTTACCTGAATTTTTCAGAAAATATCTTGTTCTCATTCGCATCCCAGTATAAAAAGGTTGTAGCTAAAATCTCGAGTAAAATCTTGAGCACATGGAGGAAAACATGCGCGCGCAATAGGAAATCTTATTCGAACTCCCCCCTCATTTTTCAAATGTTCTTCGAGCTTTTTATTCCCCCGGAATTACGATAAGCAAACATCCATCCATCCGACGCCAAATCCAAATGTCGACAATATATAGGTCGTGTAAGAGACTGGGGCAAGTGAACTCTGGAGAATCCTTAGCACGTCAAGAATAGTGTGCTACCGAGCTGAGGCTCGGCAGCAATTATACATTTTTGAAATAAACTGATGATTATGGCACAATAGAACCATAACTGCATGTCAGCCAAACACCAACTTTGTGAAAAGTTGAAATCTGGGCAGAAAGTGGGGGGGAAAGTGCATTGTCTGGAATAACAATAAAAATGGCTTTTTTCGTGGTTATGATTTTTCTTCAGAACTCGTCTCAGAATGCATCAAATGCTGTTCTAGAGACCCTAGAAATTCAAAATTTCTCCGGGGGAGAGCATGCCCCCGAACCCCCCTAGCATTCTTGCACCATTGTCGGTCGTATTCCGATTCCGAATCTATGTTTGTTTTGCTCGTCGAAAGTCAAAACCCTGGCTACGCTACTGGACTGAGAGAGTGAGGGGGGCCCGCGTTCATGCACCAACCTGCCCGTGACTGGCTCTCGCCGGCCTTGAGTAGAAGGTGTTTTGTAGATGGAATATTCGACCGCCGAAAATGTATATACATTTTCGTTCGAATATTCCATCTACAAACACATTCTACTATTAGTCCTATCGAACGAGATGCCGAGAAAAAAATCTTGATATTTACCCATACTTTATACTGGCATCACTCCCATCATACATACACGAATTTGCGGTTAATGCTCAGCAACTGGACTCTGTAGCTCAGTTGGTTAGAGCGCTGCACTGGAATCGCAGGACCGCAGGTTCGATTCCCGCCAGAGGGCCTAAGTTGCTAAACTGCTTCTGGTTAGGTCTAAAAATGTATACAAATTTTCGTTCGAATATTCCATCTACAAACACCTTCTACTGTTAGTCCTATCGAACGAGATGCGGAGAAAAAAATCTTGATAACTTCACCGAATAGTCAATATGATATACTCAGTGCGTTATACTAATTCCGTACTATAATTGCCATTTTCATACTATGGAAACACTATGGATATACTATGGATAGGAGTTTCGACTGCGCATTCAAATGACGCGTTCTGCGTCGGGATAAAATTGCAGTTGAATCATAACATGTAGCTGAGACTGGAAGAATTAAAATATGCATATCAAAGTATTCAACTGTTCAGTCATTCATTTGTGTTTCACATATAACCACAAATGGTGATTGAACAGTTGAATACTTCGCCGCTATGTATATCTGAATTATTCCAGTCTCAGCTACATGTTATGATTCAACTGATTTATCCCGACGCAGAACGCGTCATTTGGATGCGCAGTAGAAACTCCGAAATGACTTATATATGGAAATACTTTTCAAAAAATTTTCCAGTGTATAAATCAAGTTAGTTTAGTTTATATCAAATGACCAAAGTAGGTATATAAATCACATCTCAGTCAACAAGTGTTAAAATTGTGTGTTTTTGTCATTAAATTAATTACAATTATATGTTAATGATATTTGTTCTTGTATTAGTTTATTAGGTTAAAAGTTTTGATGTTATATAAATTATACAAATTTACAGTTATAAAAATATATATCGTCAATCTCGAACGGCGACATAGCCATCGCATCGTATGCCGATCGCATCTATTGCGGAGCAAAACTGGCAGTTTAAAGGCAGTTTTCCACTTCAAACGTATCGTATCGTATCGTAACGTATCATTTTCTTTTGTGTCGAAGTCCTTAGTTCTAGCCGAGTGCTCAGGAAACAAAGAAATACACTACGTCTCTCTACAAAACGTTTGGAGTGGAAAATGGCCAACGCCAACGCGTTGCTGTTGTACTTTGATATGTGGCTCCTCACTCTTGTGCATGCTGTATATATTTACATTTTTCATGAATTATTTAATTAAGTTGTGATAGTTAAACCTTTTCATCAATAGCTACGTCATCATGAATCGCGATGCATTTTGGTATAGTTGGGATAGGATGTCGGGCACTGATCTGAAAGCTAGAACTGGATGCATCTGTTATGCATACCTGATGACCTCCAAGGGACTCGTAAGCATAGCTAGGGGGGTCCGGGGATGGGGGGGGGGGAGAATTGAAGAACAGCATTGAGGGAGCAAAAAAATTTAAAGGTGTGTAAAAAGCCGAGGAATAAGACAAACATTGTTTCTTCACGCATTCTAAAATTTTTAAAGTTCGACAACGTTTTTAAAAGAATTGGAGATACAATTTGTCTTCAGTAATAATAGATTTCTATTGTCGACTGTTTAACTGACTACCGCATTTTCAGCACCAGTGAACAATAGATTGCGCTATCCAGTCTACTTTTCAGCTCAGTGGCCCAATGACCAATGCAAAGCATTTTCAAGATGGCGTAGCTATTGATGGTTTGCAATGGGCGCCATCTTTGTTGATTTCCAAAACACGCATAACTGAACTATATATTTATCATTCCCAGTTCGTGCCAAGCCAGATACTGTAAAATATCTATAATACGGTGGGTCGCCACCAACCAATACGAACAGGTTTTGTGATAATACCCTGTTTTGTGATAATACGAAGGTAACTAATAAACTTGTCTGTAGTGATAACCAATTTGTATGGTGATAAATTGAAAGTGTTCAGTGATAAACAGCAAAAATATGTAGTGATAGCATTTGTTGCGATAAATTCCTTTGTAATATATATATAGACCCACTAAAACTTTCGAAATTAATTCACGTCACTTATCTAAATGTCCTATCGAGCTTATAAAAGGGTACCAAACTGGGTTTAAAATCTCTCCTCGCAGTTTACATGAATTCATAAAAATTTTTTGTCATGGATTGCTTTCAATGGACAGCATTGGTCGTATTTTCAGTCACTCTAAAGGGCGTAGTCACTAAGATTTTTCTGGGGGTACCAGCTAGCCTCCGGAATGGTAAACTTCCTAATTGCTTATTGAATAAAATTAGGTATATGTAATCAGTGTGATTGGTTGATCGGTAACAATGAAACGCAATAAACTGACTAAATTAGGCCTGTTCTCACGATCCGATTTCGTCGGTCCGATTCTATTCCTGACCTATGTGATTTCATACAATACAGCAACCACTGCTCTTTTCGCCAGGTATGAGCCAATAGTCTTATTCTTGTCAGGGAATCCAGTATATCACATACGTCAAGAGGAGAATCGGATCCGACAAATCGGAATGTGTGAACAGGCGTTTAAAGGTACGTTCACACACAGCGATTTGTCGGGTCGATTTTAGGTTTTGCTGAATGTTAATGACGAATATTTTCAGTTGATGATGTCACCAGATGACGTTTGCCACGTATTTTTCAAATATCATTAACGTGCATCTGAAATCGGCCAGACAAATCGCAACGTGTGAACGTACCTTAAGAATACATTTTCTAAAGAACGAGTAACGTCATCACGATCACTTTTGTTTAAGCAAGGCAATCACAAAACATGTTCAATTTTGGTTTGTATAGTGACCAATGCGGTGAGCTGTTTTTCATTCAACTTCTCCACTGTAACTGGTATACTCTGTGGCGACCAGTGAAACGTGGCGATGACGTCATGTGCAAACGAAGAATTGAATTTTCGAATCTCACGTGAGTTCTGGACATTCCCAGTAAATTATAACACACTCCATATACTTGGCCTTGTCCTTAGTGGGATCTCTTGTATCGTCAAGAGTTGGTTCAAATACTGAGTATGCTGATGGTCCTGCGCATGTGCACGTGTATTTGTTGTTTTCTCTGGATAGAACTGTGTGATATGTCCCAGCATGTATTTTTGTAGAACAAACGGCTGAAATGACCTTCCAGCCCTAAATAATGGGAGGGAAAACATATAAGCTTGTTAATTACTTAATAGGCATTGTTTATAGGTGCTCATTTGTTGATACAGTACAGTAAGCGACGAATTTAGTGAAGAATACATGGGGAAATTACTGTTCGAATAAAAACGACTATTCTCGTTTTTATATATTGGTATATTATTAGTGTTTATATAAACATTAATATTTATACCATAAATCGTCGCGATGCGGTGATTAACACCATAAATCGTTGCGCGCCGGTGAGCGAACAACAGATTAACTTTGTTTATAGTGATTCCTAAATATCTCGCCAAATATAGAGCTTTAAACAACTCGACGGATAGATCAGTACAGTATTTTGTACATTTGTGCAGTATACATTTGTTGTGCGCTCTTTCTCCGATATGTCAGGTTTCAACAAAGCAAATGTCCGTTTCGATAGTAAAATTTTTTGGCATGATGTCGAGATATTTGGCCTGTAATGAGATCGAGGCTATCTGTGCCACATAACCAGTCCAAGATGGCATCCAAATCCTGAAATCGAATGGCATATCGACACACGGCGGATATTTTCATGAAACACGCGGGGCAGATTAGAATGCGTTCTCAAAAAATGCTAAAACAGATTGTTTTTCAATGGCCATGTAACGCTTCATATACCAAGGACTTCTTTTGGCTTGACGAGAGAGAAAGCGTCTGACAATAGCCAGAGTAAAGCATTAGAATGCGTTCTCCTTCGTCAAACGCAATAAACGGTCTCTAACAATATATGTTAAGTGTTAACATACCGATCTCTGATCATGAGAAATGACAGCCTTCTGAAAGTCTTTACTTGAATCGTCAAATTTAGTATAATCACTCTTCTGATTAACGATGCACGCAGATAAGTTTCCAACTCCTTGGAGTCCCTGTGGACCTTGTGGACCTGTCAAACCTGTCAAACCTGTCGAACCTTGAGGTCCCTGCAAACCTTGAGATCCATTAAAACCACGAGGACCCATTTCTTTGGTGAAGTTTCTTAACTAAAACAAACCATCAAGTCTTAAATACTTCCATATTTGTGGAAACATCGCGTTTCTAGTTACTTGGCAAAGCTAAATATCTTCATCAGTGCAAATAATACTACAGTCGAACCTGTATTAAGCGACCACCCTTGGGGAATGGGTTGCTGGCCGCTTAATACAGGGTGGTCGCTTAATGCAGGTTCACTAAGAATAGACTATGGGCGTGGTCAAGTTATCATTCTATTCAATTATACTATTTAACTAGTAGCAAAATATAGCTACACAGTCGTTAAAGACTTAAATTGCAAATTAAACTAACTGTATTGAGTAAGTAAAGAACAGATCAATGCAACAACAAAACAAATTACAGAACCGTTTCGGTAAAAGTCTCCTTTATAACACTGATATAGCCTGTGGTAAATGAGGTTTCGGGTTACTTATTCAATTACACTATACTTTATTCCCAGACGTATTCATATGGATCGGCAATTGAAAATCTGTTTTTTGTAGCATTGAAAGCACCATGTAAATTCAGTCTGGCCATTTAATAATAGAGGTGACCGTTTAATATAGGTTGTGTTTACAGAATATTACTGAGTAAAAAACCAGGACTTCAATAACTGACCGCGTACAGGGTGGCCGCTTAATACAGGACCGCTTCATACAGGTTCGACTGTAAATATATTAAATTAAGTAATAATTTGGCTAATTAACGCTTGTTTGATTTATACCCAATTCACAACTTTGGATAATTCACATGCCTAGTTACTATTGTTCTAGTTTGCAGAAACATAGAATAGAACAAGGTAACTATAAATTAGAATGATCTACATGCAGGCCCGTACTCAGAAAATTATCCAGGGGGGGTGTAAGGTGGTTTCAACCGACTGCCAAACGAACTTGTACCGACTACTTTAAATTTTTGTTACCATAAAAATGTTTTTTTTATCTGTCGACGGGGGGGGGAGTTAAAAAAATTTTCCCGGACTACTAACGTTCTTATATTACTATTTCACCAATAAATACGTTTCTTCTTGTAAAAATATTTACTTACTAAAAAAAAAGCCTTTTTCTTATTCTTTGTGCCGACTTGCTTTGTGCCGACTTGTTTTGTGCCGACTTGTATTGTTTTGTGCCGACTCAAATCTCGCTTCTGCCGACTAAATCTCCAAATTCAATTTATGGGGGGGTGTGACACCCCCCCCAAACCCCCCCGTAGATACGGCCCTGTCTACATGAGTGATAGCTCTTATACATAATTCAGTCTAAAGCTTAGGTTACGGCTTTGCTCTATTCTGTATGATTTTTCGCAAACTAGACCGATAATAGCAAAGCATGTGAGTTATCCAATATTGTGATTTTTGAATTGGGTAGCAACGATGTAAACAACGTTTATAGCCAACTAGCCAAAATGCCACATTTGTTTATGGGTAAAGCTTGGTTACAACTTACAGCGCAAGAATATACAAAAAAAACAAAGCATGTATGGTTTTTAGTGCAAAGTTTTTAACTTTGCAGTATTGTGATGAGGGGCGAAAATTCACACGAGCGATACATAGATACATACATAGATACATACATAGATACATACATAGATAGATACATCATAGTGTAAACTTTCCGGGGGGTGTTTGCGAAGATTCTCTATTAATACAGTATCTGTTAAACTTTGGGGTTGAAACTTTTTTAAGCACTTTCAAGTTATCTTATAGCTCAATTCGGTTGTATTCATGCAGTGTTTAATTAGATTTACGAACACCATTTGGGTTGTGGTATTAAACGTCTGCATCATAACAATCGTTTTATATATAATATTGGGTGCAACTCCCCCGGTAGCTATGAACACGTGCGATCTAATAATATGACGGAACGAAAATACGAAATATTTACCGCACAATGGTGGCAGCTGGGAGTGAGAATGTGATGGAAATACGATCAAATTTATAAATAAACGTTTCCTTTTGGCCTTTTGGATTAGTAGTGCGTTTTGTCATTTATATATTCAATAGACAATACTGAATGGGTCGAATATTCATTATTTCAATATTTTTATTAATTCCGAAGCGTAATTTTCGCCTCGAACATGTCACATATACAAGATTCAAGAGTCAAGACCCGATGAGATGTTGAGATCCCTTTGGCCTTTAATATCGTAAATATCGAATATGTTAGTTATAGTATACAGCATTGGTTTTACAAGCGATCTAACGTAAGTCGACTTGCATACAATTTATACACATTAATACGGCTACTGTATTGTTTCTGGCGAATTTTATAGATAGTAGAATTTGCTATACTCTGTCCGTAGACTCGTAGAGTGTAATTTGTAGAGTCACCAGAGTGTAGTATGAACTGCATAATTTTGAAATATGACATTTGTTATGCAATATTAATAGAACAAACAAATTATATTTCGTTCTGAACCTCTGGTATAAAGGTATTGGGCAATTTGCATTTTAAAATTCTTCACATCTCTGTTGACGGTCCAGTTGTTTACAAATGCGAATGGCATTTTTGTGAGGTGCGTCTGTATATTATATAACTATGACGTATGATGCATTCTATATATTTTCTAGTTTCGCTTAGCCTTTATTTTAGTAGTCTGTGTACAACCGTACTCTCGAAATTTTATATACACAATGAAATAATAAATAAATAGAATTTGAAATAATCGAGGTTGAGTTGACATATTTGTTTTATTATAACATATCGTTTGAACTATTAAATAAAAATAAAAGTAAAACTAATCAAATATTGCAACCGTAAACAAAAGACAATTTTATCTTCTTACTATATAATATATTGGCAAAAACATAAATCACTCATCGCGAATTTAGAATTACAAATGATGAAATGTGACAAGCTTTTCATTGAAAAACTGGCATGCTAGCTTTTCAAAAGCTTGTCACATTTCATCAATTTTCAATGCCAAATAAAAATAGTAAAGGTATAAATAATTGCCAAATAAAATTGCGCGCGTAAATACGTAATATGCAAATATCAACACAACACAACAACATGGATGCACAACAATTACGTACGCACTATAAACCATGTAACAGCGTTTGTCTTTTAAAACTTTGCACTATCCTTGGATCACTAGTCTCTTTCAAAACAGAAAATATTTTCTTTTGTTCTGTCCCAACTTATCGCTTTTGCAGTCTTTCATTGCTTGGGGAATTTGCAGACTGGACAGGAACTGGCTGACCGATTGGGGGAGGGGAGCGCATCGTTTGGCCATAGTTCCTGTAATACAGTGTCTGGAAACACGGCAAACTTGAAAGTTTATAGCCATGTGCGCCGGTGGGTTGATGTTCAGGGTGTACTGAGAGTGCACGTTTTCTTTGTTTTACAAATGTTAATATTCAGCTGTACGGATTTTATTGGCTGCTTCCTTTATTATGCTAAGAGAACAATGTGTTTACTGAGCGTGAAGGTGCACAAACTTGAACAAAAACATAGCACAAAAGGTTTAGATGCGTTTCCAGACACTGTATTATAGGGACTATGGTTTGGCCAATGTATTTCTGGATTTTGTTGCTGCAAATTTTAGTTCTCAATTAAAACGTTTGTGGCTCAGGGGTAATCCGCAAATTTTTTGTAGGATAATAATCGCTTACCTCATCCACGTCGCTGCTTAAAGATGAAACGTTGTAGTTCACGGTTTTTAACTGGAATGGAAAAATATACATACGATAAATTGAACTGATGTCATTGTAAGAATAAGCGGCTTAAGATTGAAGGGTAGCTATAGAAAACTCTAGGGGTCTGGGGGCATGCTCCCCCAAAAAATGTTAAAACAGATTGTTTTTCAATGACCATGTAACGCTTCATCTACCAAGGACTTCTTTTGGCTTGACGAGAGAGAAAGCGTCTGACAATAGCCAGAGTAAAATACTTCAAACGAGGATGAGAGTTTATGAGAGTTGGCAAGCTAGAGCCGTGAGTTTGTACGAGAGTTTCGTCAACTCATGCCCGGTCAAACTAGAACAAGAGTTGCATGAGAGTTGACTGGATATTACCACGCGTACCGGTCAAGCGAGGTAAAACTGCCCTCATTGACAACTCTCGTCCTCGTTTGACGAGGGCTTTATAACGCTGTTTATACATCGTTGCTATCCAATTCACAACTTTGGATAACTCACAATGCCCCAGAGTTACTTTTGTTTTAGCTATAGTTTGCGAAAACATAGAATAGAACAAAGGTAATTAATGTAGATCATTCTAATGCTTAGTTACCTTTGTTCTATTCTATGTTTTCGCAAACATGAACAATAGTAACTATAGGCATGTGAGTTATCCAAAGTTGTGAATTGGATATACTAGTTACTATAAACAAGCTTCTATGTGCAGGGTTCCTTTATATGTAAACATACAGTTTAAATACCTCGATATTGAACGTTGAGTTGATAGTTTGAATTGCACTGTTCAGTTGTTGATGTACAGTATTCATCGTTGATTTTGTTTGGGTGAACTAAATTTAGTGAAAAATTAAAGAAGAAACAATTTTAGTTACACTCATAAAAGAGAGTTCTGCGTGCATGCGTGGTTCGCTCTGTGCCCGGGTAGCAAAATACACGCGGCAAAGACGTCTACAAGTTCAGTCTGTTCTTGTTTCTACAAGTTTAGTAGACTCAAAATGGCGACTAGATGACAGGAAATGCCTGCGATGATTCCGGTAGGAAAAGAAAATACGAGGGCTTTGGAAACTCTCAAAAAAACTGGAATAGCCACACATGGGCTAGATCGATTGATATCGGAATGTCCTTTATGGAAATTCACATGTATATTATTTCACATTTGGCGTGAAATTGGAACATTTCACATGTGAAAATGTTCATTTCATAATGTGAATGTAGAATTTGTACACATGAAATTTGAGTTTCATATTCTTTCACATATGGAAGTAAAGGTTCATAATTATGTTAAAATCAATTTCATTTGTGAAATTATATTTCATATGTGAAATTATTATTGCTGCATGTGTGAAATTGGAACAGCTCACATGTGAAAAGGCATCATAGTACGTGACATTTTCGTAAGGGGTGGCCACCGCCCTAACCGCTAATGTGATTAAATGCTTTACAAGACTTGTCATATAGGAGTGCATTTATGTCTCTTCTGTGTATGCTTTCAGTCCCACTGTCCCAGGTGACTGCGCTATCAACCAGCTGTTGATGGACAACGTTTCCCGTCCAAAAGTATCCTTGATTCTCATTCCCTTAGCAATATACATATGGCCAATGGGTATGAGGAATATGCGTGCGCACGTCTGATGAGTTACTTTGGCTAAAGAGAAGACCATTATAGGACCATTATAGTTTATGATCCAGGCCTAACCAACATACCTCCCCCTCGTGAACCAGTTGTTTTCTCTGAAGAGCGTCCAGTGCGGCATTCAGCGTGTCAAGTTTATCAAATATCTCTCGAATGTTTTTCGTGAACTCATTTTCAATATCGATTAGTCGGGATGTGTTGCTGTCTAAATAGAACAAAGACAAAGTTTATGATCCGATACTTCATCATATTTTACTAATTTTAGTACATATTAAATTGTTGTATGCATAGTATATTAAGATTAGGTATCTTCAATTATGTAATTATAAATTGACTTGCTAATTCAGTGTATATATATATATATATATATATATTAATAAGGTTCGGAGTCTTTAAATTCTTGGTTGATTCATTTATTACTCTACAATATTGTTTCGTGAGGTTCACTCGTCAGGAGTGATTACTGAATGAATATAACAGTTGAGTGCGCGCGGAGTTTGCTACGCAAGCGGGAATTCAAACCTGCCGCTTACGTGCGTCTCACGTGTGCATTCACCTGGGACTAATTGTATCTCAACAATGACTTCTTCCTATGCCTACATGATGATACGAGTTCGTTCCTTTTGTTAAGTGTACATCGGTATGGCTGGTAAATAATGACATATTTCTCTCTAAGGCACAAATTACATCGTTTGCTTGCACTGTTGTAAGATTTTGCTTTCGAAATAATTTGCCACGAAATTTCGTGGTATACATTATTGTCTTTGAGAGTCCATACGTGTTTACTCAGTTCTGTTGAGTTTCTCAAGATGGGTTCGGAATGAGGGTGTGGTTTCTGTATCTAGTTTTAAATTCATTATCAGTGAGGCCTCACGTATGTTTCACACGTGTTGTTATCTTCGCGTTTTACACATGCTTGATATACCAAACTTGGTATATCAAGCATGTGTAAAACGCGAAGATAACAACACGTGTGAAACATACGTAGGCCTCACTGATAATGAATTTAAAACTAGATACAGAAACCACACCGCCTCATTCCGGAACCCATCTTTGAGAAACTCAACAGAACTGAGTAAACACGTATGGACTCTCAAAGACAATAATGTATACCACGAAATTTCGTGGCAAATTATTTCGAAAGCAAAATCTTACAACAGTGCAAGCAAACGATGTAATTTGTGCCTTAGAGAGAAATATGTCATTATTTACCAGCCATACCGATGTACACTTAACAAAAGGAACGAACTCGTATCATCATGTAGGCATAGGAAGAAGTCATTGTTGAGATACAATTAGTCCCAGGTGAATGCACACGTGAGACGCACGTAAGCGGCAGGTTTAATTCGCTTGCGTAGCAAACTCCGCGCGCACTCAACTGTTATATTCATTCAGTAATCACTCTGACGAGTGAGGTCTTGAACCTCACGAAACAATATTGTAGAGTAATAAATGAATCAACCAAGAATTTAAAGACTCAGGCTCCTATTAATATCACCGCTCTATAGTATTGAGCACTGTCTGATAGAAATTATCGAAGTACTTATTTATTTATATATATATATATATATATATATTTTCGCTTACCTCAAAACTTGTCTGCAACAGGCTGTTTCATCTGTAAAAGAATCATCAGGCAGTTGAATCATCAGGCAGAATCAACTGCCTGATGATTCTTTTACAGATGAAACAGCCTGTTGCAGACAAGTTTTGAGGTGAGCGAAAATCTATAATTTGCTCTAACTATATGTTGTCGAGCACTCTTTGCGTTTCGTAGACCTAAACCTACACGTATATATGTAATATATACAGCTATTTCAATTAAGGTCGTCACTGACAATAGTCAAATGTACAATATGAGCGCTAAATGAATGATGGGAATAATCATAGTTTTAAATAAATTTAACACATCAGTAGCCTCGTGGGAATATAAATGGCTACTGAGATGTGTTTAAACTTATCTAAAACCGTATGATTATTCCCATAATTCTTTTAGCGCTCATATTGTACATTTGACTATTGTTTGTGACAACCTTAATTGAAATAGCTGTATATATATATATCAATACAAAGTCATACTAAACAAAACAATGATTCTTTCATTGTAATGTTTCTTTCATGATTCTCAGTTTATGTATAAATTCAAACCTCCGTAAATACCGAAATTGAAATAAAACTGCAGCAGATTTAATTTGCTATATAAGATACATAACTATAAAGTATTCAGAAACATTGTGTAAATTTCCTGATTATGGAACTATCCCTCCATAAAACATTGGTTGGGGGTCCCGAAATTTCCCGATTTTGTTGCCAAAACATATCAGGTGCTTACAGCACGCGAGGGGTGTGTTACCACGCAACATAAGTGTTTTCCAATTTGCGTGGGTGAAACAAAAAAAACGTCTTGCTGGGAATTTTAAATGTTTAGGTGCGGTGGATAAGGCGTGCGCTGCATGAATTGTATATATCGTGACATATCAATTTATTATAAAGATATTGAAATCTGTACAAGAATTAAAAATATTAGGGAAAGAATAGTCAGAACCATAATGAATATTTGTCGATTATTTATTGTTTATGATTTTGTAGATAGTGGATCATTGATTACATAGCCATATAGATTGTATATATATTTTACTGTATTTTATATTATAGATTATATAGATGATTCTATCATATAGATTTATCGATTATATATATGTAGATTATTTGGTTACAGATTGTATTGATTATATATTATGGATTATAGAGATAAAATTATGAATTATATGCATCAGTTATGAATTATGATAATATGGATAATGGTGCCTAAAATCGATTATGTATTATCGCGATCATACATATTTTCTGTATGGAATAAAAATAGAGGATCATAGATATTTTCGATTGTATATTGTAGATGATAGACGATTACCGATTAATTGTAGACCGCTGTATGAATTGCGATAGATGATACATCATAAATATAATATTATTTATTATATAAATATAGTATATATAGTATAGATGATGGCTGATGCATTCATTGTCATTGGTTATCCATAGCAGCGCACAAACTAAAAAATCCACCATAATGTTGCACTGACTCATGTAATATATATAATGCACCACCTCTATATTTCTATTGTTAGAAAACCGGAAAATATAAATTGGAGCACGCAAGTACTTGTAAGTTTGTTTATAATCCTCCATGTAGCACGAGACAGCCGAAATATAGTCATGAATGCTAAAATATAACGTTCACAATTCACGATATAAAGTCGAGTAATATATATAGTATATTTTATATCGTTTCAATCTGTACTAACCATCGACCGCCCTAACTTTTCTGATAAAATAAATGTTCCGGTCAGCGCCAGCGGGGAAATTATCACAAAGGAGCTCAATCGACATATTTTTAGACTACGCGGCTCTCCAGTCGAGTGTTTTCTTCCTATCTTTATGGATACATAGGCCTACGTCATTTAATAAACTCAGAGCAAACATTCCGCGTTTTTTCTTAAGATTTGAACAAACAAATTAACTTATTTGCTTGTCGAGATGACATGCTTGTCGAGATGAGCAGCCATGGCTGCTTAATTAAGGCAAAATATTGTTTTGACTTTTGTCGAAATCGAATTATCATACAATATTTTTATTTAGTAATTTAACGCACGAATGATTACTTTGATTGTGCTGGTAATTTCTACCATGTCCATATTTTGAAGTTTTTTAAAGGCATTTGACACTTTACCACTCTAAATGCTGAATTTTACTTTTCTGATTAGTTTTCACTCTTATTTCAACATCTACTTTCCCTTTTCAATTGGAAATTGACGGATATTTGAAATGATTGTCGCGTTTTGTTTAATATATGCTATTTCCATACAAACATTGTTGGATGGAATTTTTTTGGTTCCCTTCTTGTTCCGAATCGTACTCAAAGACAAAATGTCTGAAATGTTTTCATATTTTGAAAATATATTACCAATCACAAAAACCTATAAATGTCAACAGAGAGTCCCGTATATAGGTATAGCTTAGAGAAAATCGTAGTGTAAAATCCATGGACATGCTACAGTAACTACTAATGCGTTCTGTGATTTCCTCTCCCGATACCATTTACATAAAATTGAGTTATTGACTATTGTAATTTCACTTTTATAAAGAGATTAAATCGAAATGTATTTGAATTTGTACCTTTTTGAGATCAAAACTTTTTTATCATGAAATGTGCACAATCCCGTATATGATCATTCAGGAGTTAGAGATTAAAAGGCTTAAAGTAATGTAGTGTTCAATATCTTTGCATGCCATTAGTGAAGGCATTATGATTTTATGTTCAATTAATGATTTCTTAATTGCTTTTCAGATACGTTAAACTGTTAAACTGTTAAACAGGACTGTTTTTAACATATTATTCTTGGGTAAGATTCTAATAACCATTGATTAAGTGAAAAGCTGGGAACAAAAATGATCTTCATCATAGAACTGAGTCATTGACAACATTGTTGCAACATTGCTCTTCTTTAGTTAAGTGAAATATTTTAACCAAACAAAGTTCAATAAAGCGTTTTGTTCGTCGTGTCATACTATCATAAAGAACGTCACTCTTCCGTATTGGTATATGCATTTGATTCTAAACTTATGTTCTGAATTTTGAACTTTATTGCGATTCAAAAGAATGTCTAGTGACAGCCTAAATCTAACATAAAGTTCATGACGACTGGCTTATATTGTTACATATCTTTGGTTGAGCAGTATATTGTTTAAGAATGTACAACACGCGCGCAACAAGCTGTTTAATCTTTCCTATATCTAACTATCATACAGAAATCTTGACAATTTCTCAACGATCGGCACTGATAAGTTGATAACTAACGGTTTATAGACAAACTGAAGATATAAATTTAAGCATCTATCATCACATTATCGCGCAGATCATTGTCGACAGTCCAAGTAATGTTCCATTTCTTTGGTCGAATAGACGTGATTATTTTGAGCCGATATGCCCATAGTACACAGATAAGTGAGTACTAATCTTATAAATCTCAACAACCATTCCACTCTCAATATAAATCATTCATCTCTATCAAAATAAATTTCTATCAATGCATATCTATACAATCCCTTACCTAATTGTCCTCGAGACTGTTCCTCTGTTTGCGGTGAATTATTGCACGAACATTCCTTCTCGTTGAAATACGCCAATACTCCAAATGCCGTACCAACGAGACAAATAAGAACCAGCAGGCATAGTATTAGAAAAGGTAGCTTCCAACGGGTGTTAGTATTCCTCGATATACCACTCCAATCTTCTGCTGGACGAGGCGGTATATTCGAACTACGAATTCTAGGTTCAGGTCGTTTCTCGCTCTGAGGTTTTTTCTTGTAACCAGCAGCCTCGTAGACTATATTCTCCTTCTTTCTACGACCTGTGCCGGTGTTCAACCCGGCTTTCTTTGCCACTTCGGCAGTGTCCTCATAGTGTGGGTTATCTTCGACAAATCCACCATTTTCCATCGGTTTGCCATTTTTTGCTGGCTCACCAGCACCAAATGTACTAAAAGTCAAGTCATCTGTGCTAATGGCGTATGGATTAAACGCTAGATTAGCGTAATCTGTCATAGTGCTGTCTTCAGAGACCGATTTCTTCTCGGTGGTCATGCTGTATGGGTTGATATTGGTTTATATATGTATTCTTTGCTTAATCCTAGCCACTGCCGTTTATTTGTTATTGTCACAAATCTAAGACTCTTTTACGCTCCTTCCTGTAAGGCTAAAATGTTGCAATCACCATATTAATTGCTACTAAATTTGAATAAGAATTAAAAAACGCAGTATTCAGTAGACTCCCACTTGTGTGGCTTCGGGAACAAATAAATTCAAAAGAATCCATTATGTGGTCTCTGTATTTCAATAGAATGCGAATATAAACTTGGGAGAGTCTCGATAATTCTTGAGCTTTCCTTCATATTTTTAGCTTGGAACTGTTTTGAAATACAGGTGGCCGCCTTGATGAAATTATTGCTCCGTAATAACTCCGTAATAATAATAATGATTTAAGATCAAGTATGTTTACTTATTTGCAAGTTAAGGACTATATGTGCTTAAGAATAAATATTGGCCAATAATATATGCATTTATTCGACGAGGCTGTACCATGAGCATGATATCAAGAATTTTTCAGACCGAGGTCAATCCCAAATTCTTGTGCCAAATGGAAACAACGAAACGTTTTGTAAATTTCGCGGATTTTTTCCAACGAGCTGCTGTGCGCGTTGTGGGACTTGGCGCTACATTGTTCAATTTTTTGTACAGTTCCGTCCATTATTCGACGGAAATGACGTGACATTCCTAGACATTAAAATTGGCTGGGCAATGCTGATCAATATGCATGGAATGAGAATATAGTTTGAATATATAATAATAATTACCAATTGTTCGGCTAAAACTTTTTCGCAATCTCATTACGAGTAATGAATCTAATAATTTTTTATCATCTTAATAGTCTCATCCGATTATAATAATAATAATATAATAAATTTGTTAAAATTTATTATTAGCAACAATGAATTACAAGTACATTATGTTATAGGTATAGCTAATATAATAGTGTTATAATGTTTACATTATTAGATGTTATATCAATATTTACAGGTTATGAAATTTAAAAAAAATCAGTATTTATTAGTTTACACAGTTGTAGTAGTTGCGTGTTGTTATCCGAAGTTATATTCGTATTTAATACCATGTTGTTTATTAAAAAAAAAGTTATTTAAGGGGACCAGATAATTTGTTGTCCTACAAATATTTGTCCTGCAAATTTCCTACAAATATCTTCTCGTCTTTTTGTCAATGTTTGTAGACCAACTCTGCACAGCGACTCTTCATATGGTGAACCAGGGTCAATTATTTTTAGGGCTCGCTTGCAGGCAGTGTACTGTAAAACGTCTTTCGATACTTCGAATTATTCTTTGTTATCGAATTATTTCGCCAAACACAAGATCAAAGTGCTGTGAAGACGAGCACTGTATTCTGTAAAGATGAGTAAAGTCTTCGTTAACAACTTATATTTGAATACATTCTCTTTTTGCTGCGACAAAATTGAAGAGTTGTCCTTGATTCAAGCCGTACACACGAACATGTCAAATCAGTTTTCCTATTTATTAAAAAACTAGCACGACTAGCTTTTAAAAAGGAGAGGGAAGCTTATCAATTTTGAGTCGTGAATACGAGCAAATAGAAATTTTCAAGGGAAAATCGCTCGTCTGTATTGGGCTTGCATATATACTAGAAGATTTGTAATTTATATCCTTTTAGATTAGGAAAATATTTGCCTGAGAATAATGGAAAGGTATTCAAAGATCTTAGAAATCCATTTTCTCCCGGAAAGCACGCACCCCCACAACGCCGTTGGCAGTTGCTTTTTTTATTTTTTGTTACGGTCATTATCCCCCACTGCCCACACCCATGCGCATAGGCACGCATACTTGCTACAGCTTTGGATGACGAATTGTAGAGTATAAATTATTAAAACCCCGAGCAGACGAGCACGTTTTCTATGACGAGTTTATTTGTTCGTGTGTAACGAAGTTTTACGAGCCCGCATATCAATACTCACGTATACCTGTCATCACCATCATCACGTATACCTGGAGATGAGTGTTCAGTGGCGTACTGCGCCTTTCCTTAATTCCTTGTCAAGTTTTCCTTGTCGGTCGTACACACGAACAATCTTCCTTGTTCAAAAGCTGGCATTTGGGCGAAAATACATAATCAGTACGACAATATAGGTAATAGTTTTATTCTACTGTATTTCATCGAACTATGAAGCGGGAAGTCATGGACTCAAATCCCTCTGCCGGAACAACACTCGGGGTTTATTAGAGTAATTAAACTTCAGATGCATTACACCAACCACATTTTGTTCACCATGTAAATTAATTGCCTCGTGCATGGACATGCTTGATGTAGCCAGGCAGTTTAGGGCCGGCTCTACAGGGTGTCCCAAAAAATGTCCCCCTATACAAATTGCTCATCTTTTGTTAAACGCGCGTTGTTATACCTCTGGGAATTTAAAATAGCTTCTAAACCGAACAGCAACACAAAAATGTCAAATTACAAATTCGTCTTACCGTCAGTTCGAGTAAGAATGGTTCATCTGACTGCAGAGCAACGAGTATTTGTCGTTAAACCATTTATTTGTGAAATCGTTTTACTTGCTTCGACCGTCGCGATTAATTATTTGGACGAATAAATACTTCCTCCGTTTATGTACAATTCAATTCAATTCCCAAAGGTATAATAACGCACAAGAGTGATTTCTAAAGGGGGACATTTTTCTGGGACACCCTGTACAATCGGTCCTATTGTTATAATTTGTATGCCTAAGTATGATGTTAAACTCATGGGTGCAGCGTAAACACAATAAAGTCGTATTTTAAGCATGGATAAGTTATTGGTTTCGTTTAGCACATTATGCTGATTGCGTTTAACGCCAAGCCGTGAGCCATTAAGAAGTTGACATACGTGAAACAAAACGGTTTTTATTTATTTATTTTACATTTATTATGTACAAATCAAACGTCGTGGCCCTGTGCATAACGCGTACTGCCCGGCTAATGTGGCAGGCTGCTTATGCACATATGATATGAAATAATATTTTAATTTCTAATATACTAGGTAATATACTTTTAATATATTAGGTAGTCAATTCAACCCGGGCGTTCTGTTTCCCCGTCCAAGGTCCAAACGTATCATGACAGCGGTATTTCGACAAAATATTAAATAACATCGCCCGAAATCAACTCGATGTTCAGTGCTATTTTATCACCGAATATAATGTTTGTTCTATAACATACATGGATATTTATGGCCTTCGCTAAATTACTTTTTAGGAATGTTAGTTCTCTAACATGTTAGAACTCTAAACCCTAACCCCAAACCCTAACCCCAAACTCTAACCCTAATGTATGCTAAATAGTGAACTGCTGGCATGATACGACTGGATCGCGGGTGGGGTAACAGAACGCCCGGGTTAAATTCACATTTGACAATTTGCCTAATGAATATTGATGAGCATGTATACACTTTCGCTGACGGAGATATGCCGTCTTTGAGATCCGTCCAGTTGTCAATAGAGACCTTAAGATTATTCTTTTTACGAATATAAATGAATAAATTGCGGTAAATTTTCAGGTTTTCAACGAGTGGGTATTATTTTCGGCATTTTCGCCTATGAATAATTTATTTCAAACTATATATTCCAATATTACTAGAATATAAGTTTGATTCAAGTGAGACCAAGGTATGCGGCTGTTTTTATTCAGTTAAAAATATATACTAAAATATTTACATTCGTCTGAGCTTTCGTCGGTCAACCGATGTCGGTCATTATCGTTCGGGGCCGCCAAATGATCTCGCGGCGATAAAATTTAGAACAATAGCACTTGTGCGGTATGAGTATAGGTTTCACTAAGTGGGATGGTCCGGCCGATATAGTGGCCAACTCATACAGATCTAGAAGGAATAGACAATTACCAGAGAGGCGACACCACCAGCATAGCAGATCTAGGCATGCAGCGAGCTGCGAATATTGCCAGTGGTTGAGTGGGTTTTGCGGCAAATTCACCCTATACCCATCTCATATTTCGCAGTAGCTGGATAAATATATCACCCAAGAATGATTTTAGACCAACTAAAACATCTTTTCATACCCATTTCTAACCGTTCAAGGTTAACTTGTTTTTCACGACTAGTGGCTGATGACTGCTGTCGTATTAGATTCTATCGTTTGTTTTGTACATGCAAGTACTCCACAGTTTATATAATTTTTATTTTATTTTATTTATTTATTAAAGTTTTGCCCATACATACATACATAGTTTAAAATAAAATAAAGGTTACAGAATTATAGGGCTAGAGGTCTACTAGAAACCACGAAAGGCTTTTGATTAAGACCCCTAGGTTAATTATTTACAATTAATTACATTGATGATCAGAACTTAAGGTAATTTAATGTTATTAATAGAAAAAAGAAGATGAGTTTGAGATATTTTTACAATATTTCAAATAATGACATATTATTACTCTGAGAAAATATGTATCAAATCAAATCAAATCAATTTTTCAAATCAAATCAATTTATTCTGCCACAAGTTAAATAGTTACAAAAGAAACAATAATTAAATAGATGAAGGCAAGGTAGCCCAAAAGAAACCAGAAGGCTTATAAAATTGGGCTCCTTTATCTTATAAACTTACTCTGATATAGATATGGAAGCAACAGTGCAGAGACAATAATTATATATACTAATATCAAAATACAGTAGTTACAATATTAATAATATATTATTTCAAATTAAATAATAAAAGCAGCAAAAAATTCAATTGTCAAGTTAAAAAAATATCAATAATATAAATATTAGAACAGTTACGAGAAAAACAATAATTTTTTAATTTAGACTGGAATAAAGAAACACTTGATGCATTACGAATATCACAACTTAATGTATTAAAAAATTTCGGAGCTTGATAAATAACTGAAGATTTTCTAATGTTTGTCCTGCAAAAGGGGAGATAATACAAGTTAGATTGACGTGTATCATAGTTATGGACTTGACTTGTGCGAAGAAATAGATAATCAAAACTTTTGGGTAATAAATTATTTTGGTATAAATATACATAAATTTCCAATACATAATTTTCAAATTTCAATATCTTCTGTTCAGCAAAGATCGGATCAGTGCGTGCATTAAATGTTTCTTTATTAATAATTCTAATAATGCGCTTTTGAAGCAAGACAATGCGTTTTAAATTTGTTGCGTAGGCAGAACCCCAAACAATAATACAATACTGTAAGTATAAGGATAGACTAGAGAATATAATACAATTTATATAACGAAGACTTCGAAAGGGAAAAACTAGCCTTGTATATAATACCTATAGATTTTGATATTTTCCTAGCAACTTGAGAAATATGAGGTTTCCAGGATAAGTGCTCATCCAAAATAACACCAAGGAAAACAACCTCTTTTACTCTATCAATTATATGACCATTTAATATTATATAGACAAATAATTCACTATTCCTTTTTGTCTAGGTTTAAAGATCATATAATTAGATTTCTTTATATTAATTGACAGCTTATTAGCCTTAAACCACTCAGATAACTTGTCAATTTCACAGTTAATGCTATTTACCAATGAAGAAAAGTGTCATCAGCGAACAAAATCAACTCAAAAATATCAGAAACATTGCCTAAATCATTAATATATAGCAGAAACAGAAGTGGTCCAAGGATTGAACCTTGGGGCACCCCACATTTTATAATTTTGTAAGTGGAAAAAGTGTCATTGTATTGAACAAACTGTATAGACGGTTGTAAAAGTAGCTTTTCATCCAATCAAGAGCCGATCCTCTGATACCGTAATGTTGGAGTTTGTCGAATAAAATATCATGATTTACGGTGTCAAATGCCTTAGAGAGGTCTAAAAAGATTCCAACTGTAAATTCCTTTTGATCGATCGCCGATGTTATTCCGTCATACAAGTGCATCAATGCCAAAGATGTTGAATGGTTTTTTCTAAACCCATACTGATTATCACAAAGAATGGATAATTTGTCTATACGACTCTCTCGTATAGGTAAGACTGATACAGGTCTATAGTTTTGAAAAGGTCTATGGTCACCCGACTTGAATAACGGAATAACACGAGCAATTTTCGTGAGATCAGGAACAATGGATAGATTAATAATATGAGTAATGGGTTCTGAAATTACATTAACAGAATCTTTTAAGGCGGATATCGGAATCTTATATGGTAGCCAGCCGCGGTTCCGGATCGCAATGAATTAATTATTTCCACTACTTCTTCTTGGGTTGTTAATTCAAGGGATAGTGAATTAACATAATTGCCAGATAAGTAAGAACGATAGGAAACTGTAGAATCTGGTATATTCTTGGCTAAATTAATCCCAATATTAGTAAAATAATCACAAAAATTATTCGCAACTTCAATTGGATTTGAGATTTCTTTGTCATTAAAAATAAAAGTTGAAGATAGTTTATTGGCACGCTTTTTCTTATTAATGACTTCATTCAAAATTTGCCATGTTCTTTTAGTGTTTGTTTTAAAATAATCTAATTGTTTATCATAGTAGATGCGTTTGGCAATCCTTAAAGAATTAATTTGTTTTTATAATTTTTGTAAGAAGCCTGATTAACATCTTACACCTTATAGATTTGAGAAGTCCCTTGGACAACCAAGGTTTACTCAAAGTGCATTTCCTTTTCCTGACTCTTTTTTAAGGAAAACAATTATTGTAAATATCTCGATATTTATTTAAAAATCTTTCGTACGCCTTTAGCGGATCATAAATTGAAGTACTATTTAAAACACGAGCAGAAGTGCTTTATCAGATATAAAATACGAGTGCGCAGCACGAGTGTTTTATATCTGATAAAGCACGAAGTGCGAGGGTTTTAAATGGCTTAAAAAACGACCCATCTTATGAGTTTATTGGCGAAGTAATTTTTAAAATAAACATTGTCTAGGCCGAGAAAATCAAAGCTAAAGTTTATGTAAATTAACATGATTTTTTATCACATATAAAACCACTGACACGGTAGTGATTTCCTTTGTCTTTTCCTCATGAATTATTAATGAGTTTTTTAAAGAAATATAATAGACTATTAATTAAAATTTACATATCACACAACTTATCTGAATTCAGATCCTTCATTCGATCGACGAATAGATTTATACTGTTGAACTCTTCAAATTCCTTCATCGTGGTAAATATATGGGTTTCTGACTGATCTTCGTCTTTCTTAAGCAAAACTTTTCCTTGCCGAGTCCAAACAAATTTGTAATGAATCTTTCTTTTGAATTCTTTGGATTCGTTAAAGATGGCGCGGGATCCGACGGTAAGGCTCTCATTAATATACAGCTTGGTATTCTGATAGAAACCGATGTCCTGAGAAGTTTTTGAACTAAGATTACGCTTTTTCTTTTATATTGCATCTCGAATATCACGTCTGGTGAACTTGGCGATGATCGGTTTATGACTTCCTTTATTTGTAGGCAAGCGATGGCTTGTCGATATATCTGATTCAGCGAGATTTAATTCCGGGACGATCAAATTTGCAACTTGCACTACAAGTTTATTAGTATTCTCGGTTGAACTTTCCGGGACTCCATGTATTTCTAACAAATCCCGTCGCAAATAACGCTTCATATTCTCGGTTTCAATATCTGTGGAAATGTGTTTTTTCTCTAAGGCAACGGACTCGATCTTGCAGCTGGGTGTTGGCTTTGCGAAGCTCTTTATTCTCGCTTTTTAGTTGATTTGTCGAAGCAGCCAATTCATCAAACTTGTAGCGAGAAATTCTTGACTTTGCTTTATAGAATCCAAATCAGATTTAGTTGTATTTGTGAACTTCGTGATCGTTTATTTGTTCCATTTGCAGTTTCAATCGGCGATCAAGCAGATCTTCTAGACCAGAACTGGCAGAAGGAAGGGACGCCATGTTGGCTTTCTCGTCCGAAACTGTGTATTCGGCAAATTCATTCTTTGACTCGCTATTTTCTGGCTTCTTCTTCTTAGGAGGCGTTATTATACACCTCTATGTTTCATGCGTATAATGTAGAACACACATAAGTCAAAACTCGAACAAATTAAAATAATTTTACAAAATTTACTGGAGCTCAAAATTATATACGTCTGTCTTCACTGCTCCATAATAATTTGACTCAATAGTACAGTATCTCTATAAATGGCTGTCAAAATTCGACTCAAACGTTTGATTTTCAAAGCATTATACATGTCAACCATCCATAAACTATATATTTCCTTCACTCGTGGAAATATATCGTGCCAGAAACTGCGCGAAACTATCCATATTGAACTGTTTTTCATCATATATTGAGCATCATATAGTCAATTATCAAGGCCGAAGTTCGTGTTGTCTTCCGAAACTGAAATCTAAGGAGGTTAACACAGACAGAGGCCTTTATAAATTCTTCAAAATATTTAGAAGTTCTAGCATTTACAGGAATTGTTCGTGTTGGGCATGACGTTATACGTGTGACATTATTTTTTCATTCCACACGTATGACGTCAAATCGTGCGATATGTTGCCACAACTCCATATTTGGTCAACCATCGAGTTGATATGACGATTTCACCGTTGGCTCTTAGCCAGTCAGAAATCATGATTTCTTTAAGCATAAATAACACTGTATACGGTAAGCTGCTTTAAAAACAGAGAAATAGTTATGCTGATTCAACTAATTCTCTTAAATAGTACATTATGCTCTGCCTATAGAATTAAACAAGATGGTGGCCAAAGAAACGTGGTTACGTCATATGCAAACGAAAAATTGGTAAAAGATTCTCACGTGAGTTCTGGACATTCCCAGTAAATTATAACACACTCCATATACTTGGCCGTAGTGGAACCTCTTTTATCAAGAGCTGGATCAAAATCTGAATAATCCGACGGTCCTGCACATGTGCAGATGTATTTGTTGTTGTCTCTTGATAGAACTGTATGTATTGCTCCAGCTTTTTTTCTTGTGGAACAAACGGCTGAAACGACCTTCCAGCCCTAAAAATGGGGAAAAATCATTCAGAATTATTTTATAGAATCAAGCTCTTGAGACCGCGATACAGATAACTACGATTCGTTATCCCCCTCTTCCCACTCTTCTCATTGATCCCCTCCCCACTCTACCCATTGAACTTTAGCTAGCTCGATAATACTTAATAGGCATTAGCATAGGGTGTATCATGCTAAAGCGTCTCGTACACCTCGAGGAATAATCCCTAAAAGTCCCTGAAAATCCCTAAAACAATCCCTATGAAATCTCTAAAAACCTCGAAAGTCTCTACAAGTCCAAAGATCTCGAAAATATCCCAAAAATATCCCAAAAAAGTCCGAAAAATCTCGTACGTAGTTTTTAAAGTGATGCCCCCCTCGGGGATTCTTCAGACAGATCTTCATTTTAGAAGATATAACCCAAGGCTAAAAAGGGTCAGCTATACAATTCAATAGAATTTTATCGTAGGTTTATTTAAATAGATCATCCAAACTAATCTATAAAGGTGTATACATACAATTTAGATAATATGCAATAATTGCAATGACAAATATCAGTATACATTTAAAAATTGAATAAGGTTCGATATAAGGGTAAACATTTAAATAAGGTGGTATCAAATTAGAACCATTTTCATATATGGAAAATGCTTTCTCGATTCGCGTTTAAACTTATTGTTATTATTCGGCAATGGGAATAGTTTAAGGGTAGAAATCCAAATATTTCAATCGAGGATGTTAATATGGAAATTGATCCCGCAATTAATGCCATTTATAGTAATTTCCCAGATTGAGTTCAACTCCAGCTAAAGTCCAACTAAATTTAATGAAGTTATTTATATACGGTCTCAATAACAATATATGTTAACTGTTATACATACCGGTCTCTGAACATAATCAGTAGAAACAATCTTTAACTTGTCTTTTGAATCGTCGTCTTCCAATTTAGTATAACCACTCTCCTCACCAACGATGCACGCAGATAAGTTACCAACTCCTTGTGGTCCCTGTGGTCCTTGCAAGCCTTGACGTCCCTGCAAACCTTGACGTCCCTGCAAACCTTGAGATCCATTAAAACCACGAGGACCCATTTCTTTGCTGAAGTTTCTTAACTAAAATAAACCATGAAATCTTAAACGTTAAGTTGTTCCTTATTTGTGGAAACACTTGTTAACAAATTGTAACAAGCTTGATGGCATTATCAGACTTGTTACAAGGTTGTTCCAACAAGTCCGTTACATGCTTGATATGACAATATTGTTACAACCTCGAGTTGTCAACCTTGTAACATTCTTGTTGTATCATGGCTGTGACAGACCTGTTAGAACAACCTTGTAACAAGTCTGATAATGCCATCAAGCTTGTTACAAGTTGTTAACAGCTTGTTCCAAACTTTTTACAACAACTGGGACAAGCAGTGCGAAGACAACTTGTTGACAGCTTGTGAACAGATTTGTAACAACTTGTTTGCAGACTTGTTACAATTTGTGCGTTTTTACGCGTGTAGAACAATAGTAGCTAGACATGTGAGTTTATCCAAAGTTGTCAATTGGGTAGCAACGATGTAAACAGCGTCGGTCAAATTTGTCTAGGGGTTAAGTCTGGTTACCACTTGTGGCGCAAGAATGAAGAGGAAACAATGAAGCAATTTATTTTGTTCTGTCCCAACTTATCGCTTTTGTAGTCTTCATTATAACAAGGGGAATTTGCAGGAACTGGCTGACACTGGGGGGGGGGGGGCAGTTTTGTTGTCAACGTATTTCTTGATTTTGTTGGTGCAAGTTTTTGTTCTCAAAACGTCTGTGGCTCAGGAGTAATCCGCCAATTTGTTATAGGATAATAATCGCTTACCTGATCCACGTCGCTGCTTAAAGATGAAACATTGTAGTTCACGGTGTTTAACTGGAATGGAAAAATATACGTACGGTAAATTAAACTGATGTCATTGTAAGTATAAGCGGGGTAAGATTGAATGGTAGCTATAGAAAACTCCAGGGGTCTGGGGGCATGCTCCCCCAAAAAATGCTAAAACAGATTGTTTTTCAATGGCCATGTAACGCTTAATCTACCAAGGACTTCTTTTGGCTTGACGAGAGAGAAAACGTCTGACAATAGCCAGAGTAAAATACTTCAAGCGAGGATGAGAGTTTATGAGAGTTGGCAAGCGAGAGCCGTGAGTTTGTATGAGAGTTTCGTCAAGTCTCGTGCCCGGCCAAACTAGAACAAGAGTTTTTTTTCTGCATCTCACTCGATTGAAATTGACGTAGAAGGTTTAGGTGGATGGATATTTCGAGTGAAATATTATATACAATGTTTTAGATCAGGTCTAAAATATTGTATATAATATTTCACTCGAAATATCCATCAACCTAAACCTTCTAGAACAAGAGTTGCATGACAGTTGACTGGATATTACCACGTCCTCGCTTGAAGAGGGCTTTATAACGCTGTTTACATCGTTGCTATCCAATTCACAACTTAGGATAACTCACAATGCCTACTTCCTTTTGTTTTAGCTATATATACAGACATGCAGGGTGTATCAAAAAAAAGGAGACCTTTAGAAATTCACCTTATTGTTATAATTTGAATGCCTGAGTACTATTCTGAACCCATGGGTGCGTAAACACAATTGAATGGAATTTTATGCACGGAGAAGTTAATTAAAAGTCAATAGGATAATTTCTAAAGGTCTCAGGTTTTTTTATACACCCTGTAGTTTGCGAAAACATAGAATAGAACAAAGGTAATTAATGTAGATCATTCTAATGCCTAGTTACCTTTGTTCTATTCTATGTTTTCGCAAACATAAACAGTAGTAACTATAGGCATGTGAGTTATTCAAAGTTGTGAATTGGATATACTAATTAGTATAAACATTTGTCTATGTGAAGGGTTCATTTCTATGTAAACATATATAGTTTAAATACCTCGATATTGAACGTTGAGTTGATAGCTTGAATTGCACTGTTCAGTTGTTGATGTACGGTATTCATCGTTGATTTTGTTTGGGTGAACTAAATTTAGTGGAAAAGAAGAAACAATTTTAGTTACACTCCTAAAGAGAGTTGTGCGCGCGTGCGTGGTTCGCTCTGTGCCCGGGTAGCAAAATACACGCAAAGACGTCTATACAAGTACAGCGTGTGTTTTTCAGGTTTAGTAGATTCAAGATGGCGACTACATGACAGGAGACGCATGCCATGATTCCGGTAGAAACTCTCAAAAAACTGGAATAGCCAGTATCGGAATGTCCTTTATGGAAATTCACATAATTATATACTATTTCACATTTGGTGTGGAATTGGAACATTTCGCATGTGAAAATGTCCATTTCATGTGTGAATTCAGAATTTGTAAATATGGAAGTAAAGTTCATAATTACGGTTAAAATCAATTTCATATGTAAAATTATATTTCATATGTGAAATTATTATTTCATATGTGAAATTATTATTTCATATGTGAAATTATTATTTCATATTGAAATTATTATTTCATATAAATTATGTGAAATTATTATTGCTGCATGTGTGATATTGGAACAGTTCACATGTGATGAAAGGCATCATAGTACGTGAAATTTTAGTAAGAGGGGACGACCGCCCTAACGTGATTAAGGTGGTCTTTGACAAACCCAATATTTGTCATTTTTTAGAAAAATGAAAAAATGCAATCGTTACAGCCTTCTTTATCATATCTGTATAATTTTAAACGCAAAAGTATACGCAAAACCGAGGTATACAGCTTATCCCGCACCTTGTAAGGTTAATACCATGATTTTACCCTAAGCAAATAATGGTAGCTATGTGGTTGATTCAATTGTCCCTTTCTTCTAGTATATGCTAAAACTTTAAACTCGGTTTTCTCAAGTGATACAAGTTGCCGAACACTCTACTCACTTTAATACTGAATCAATATATCAGCCCAAACATTTTAGTGTTGTATAACTAATTACTAATAAAGCTATGATGTGAACCTCAAAAATCATATAGTATATCATGTAGCAAAGCGAATTTAATTGAACGAATTTTGCCATCGTTTCAAGATAATAAACTATTTCCATCCAAAATATGTTTGAAAATACAAACACTTAATTCTTTTTAAATTTTTGTCCAAGACAAGAGTAAATTTAAGTCTCTTCTGTGTATGCTTTCAGTCCCAGGTGACTGCGCTATCAACCTGTTTTGATGGCTAGCCTGCGATGGACATCGTTTCCCGCCCAAAAGCAAGGCTATCCGTGATTCTCATTGCTAAAGAGAAGACCATTATAAGACCATTATAGTTTATGATCCAAGCCTAACCAACATACCTCCCCCTCGTGAACCAGTTGTTTTCTCTGACGAGCGTCCAGTGCGGCATTCAGCGTGTCAAGTTTACCAAATATCTCTCGAATGTTTTTCGTGAACTCATTTTCAATATCGATTAGTCGAGATGTGTTGTTGTCTAATTAGAATAAAGACAAAGTTTATGATCGGATACTTCATCATATTTTACTAATTTTAGTACATATTAAATTGTCGTATGCATATATAGTATATTAAGATTAGCTATCTTCAATTATGTAATTATAAATTGACTATATATATATATATATATACAGCTATTTCAATTAAGGTTGTCACTGACAATAGTCAAATGTACAATATGAGCGCTAAATGAATGATGGGAATAGTCATAGTTTTAAATAAATTTAACACATCAGTAGCCTCGTGGGAATATAAATAGCTACTGAGATGTGTTTAAACTTATTTAAAACCGTATGATTATTCCCATCATTCTTTTAGCGCTCATATTGTATACATTTGACTATTGTTTGTGACAACCGTAATTGAAATAGCTGTATATATATATTAATACAAAGTCATACTAAACATTACAATGATTCTTTCATTGTAATGTTTCATTGATGTTTCTTTCATGATTCTCAGTTTATGTATAAATTTAAACCTCCGTAAATACCGAAATTGAAATAAAACTGCAGCAGATTTAATTTGCTATATAAGATACAAACACGTTCCAGAGCTAAGTGAAATATTCTATTTACTGAATTTCCGGTCAAATATCAAACAAAACTGCACTTTCAGCACGAAATTTGACTGAAATGTTGCTAATAATTAGTATACTGCATGTATAGTACGATTTTAGCAAACAATTTATCTATAGACTAAAATAAAGTAAATATCTCTAAAATTTTAACATGTAGATGATAACATGTAGAATGAAAACCTTGCCAGATAATAAGAAATTTCGAAAATATTGCATGAACTTTATCTCAACGACAATGCCAATGCAGCTAGGTTTTTGTCAATTCACGCATATTTAGCCAAAATGGAGAAGAGAAATTAAACAAAAAACCTAGAATCTAGCAATACAAGAAAAAACGTTGCTAAAATCCAGATATATTACTCTTTTTTTCAAATTATTAATTATTTGAGTTTGGCACTAGTCTTTTTCTATGGCTTCAAGGGAACACTTTATGCTTGATACGGGAAAAGTTAGAAAAGTTTTCGAGTCGTCCACAAATGATTCTAGATTACATAGTTTAGTGGTTGATGGCAGGCTGTCGGTATAGATATTAAAAAGAAATGGCGAAAGCACTGAGCCTTGAGGGATTCCATGTTCTAAGGCAGCATGCATAAGTCGATGTTGCAGTACCAATACGAACACTGTTAATTTTGGGGTGTCAATTTAACACCAAAAAGTGGTGCTAAAAAATTAGGTAAAAAATGACACCTTTTTTGGGTGCTATTTTAACACCGCTGTTGATGGTGTTGATTTAACACTAGTTACGGTGCTAAAACAACACCTTTTGTAGTGTTAAAATAGCACTGATTTAGGAGTTGTTTTAACACCCGAATATTCTCATCAAAATAGCACCTGATTTAGGTGCTATTTTAGCACTAGTGTGAACAAAAACTTGCTCATTGCTACAAAGCAAATCCAAAATATATACTCCACTTTTTAACAAAGAGACAACACAATCTGAAAATATATGAACATCCTTTAATTGAATTAATAATAATATATTTGCTGATTCCAAAATTACTTTGCAGCTGAACATTAAAATGGTAATAAATTTAGGCAAATCTTGCCATGCTCATGCAATGTTCTCACCAATTACCTATTGAAACCAGGTACATCTATTATTTTACCCTGGGCAATGCCAAGCAATTCTAGTACTATGCTAGGAGCATGTCAGAAGAGTTATTCTATGTCACTCCAATGCTTAACCCATTAACAACTAACAATTTTCCTTAGCAGGTGAAGTTGTCTGGCATTAGACAGAGTAAACTTGCAATATAAGATGCACAATCAGGAATTTATACAAGCACTTTATTCTACTGCCGTTTTTCAGATGAAGAAAATTAATTATTTACAACCGTTTACGGGTAGCAGAAAGGTGCTTCTATAAATCCCTGATAATCATTGTGGTTTAATGGGTTACAAATTTGTTATTAGATAAAGTCAACAGTTATAGAGTCTGATGATTACTACACTAATTTCCCCATAGTCTATAGACATGCCAAAAGACTGCAACTCCACATTTTCTGAGAAATCCGAATACCTCTATTCTTTTGCTCCTGTCAGTATGGCCAATATCAAACACACACAACTTGACGCAGACCATTAACTCCTTGCGTTATCTTCCTCAGCAATACAAAGTTGCTCTATTACTTTAGTCGTGATGCCAAGGTGAACCATACATAAATATCAATATTTTTCCAGCTTCACAATCACATATAATTAGGTTATCTATAAAATACATTGAAAGTAAGGTACATAAGTAAATACAAAATTCAGATTAACTTAAAATATTTGCATCATTCTAATGAATGCAATTAAACAGGTGTCTGCCAATAATACATAATTATGACATTCTCTTTCATTAGGCAGGACATAGCTGACTGAACTACTATTTGACGAGATCAGACTATAAAAAATAATCAATTCTCACACAATAATAAATATTCTTGCAGTGAGTTCCATATCAAAATACACCCCTAGTGACCCCACTAGAAGTGGGTAAGGTCCAGTGTTACTATAGAGCACACAGGTTATAATTAGAATACAATTAGCTATTGCTTATGTACAGTTAGCCTCCTGAGATTCCAAAACTCCCTTAGGCATGATGCACAGGTCTATGTAAATGCTTTCTTCACCCTGCTCTCCTGGGCAGCACACTTTGGAGGAACAAGCAGGGTATAGCTGAGTTAGGAAGAGTCCACAAAAATCATCGAGAGCAGTGGTCAGTAAGCCACCCCCCCAAATATGGGCATCATATATTGTTGGTTTGTGCCGAAAAGCATGGAGGGAAAGTTATTATATATTATAATATTATACCTCACAATAAGTTTGTCCAATCAGAGAACTAGGCTTGTACCACATGACCATGGTATTTTTCAGTGAATACCTGTACCGAGTCGTTTCCCCGGGGCATGGTATTCGAGTCGAATACCACGCTTGAGCTGGGAATTTGAGTTTTTAATACCCGCTCGTACCCAGGCCGTCATCTAATTTCATCGCCTGTTTTCTAGTATCTAGTACAAGTAAAGTCATACAAGGTTCGGTATAATATATCATTTATAGACCTTTCACTCAAGGTATTCCCAAAAAATTACCCTTCGGGATGAAATATCCCTCGGGCTTTGCCCTCGGAATATTTCTCATCCCTCAGGGTAATTCCAAAAATTCAAAAATTTCATGTATCCACTCAGCTACATGCATTTACATTGACCTCAATGACCTGTAGGTTTTATTGAAGCATTTTAAATATACCTCATTAAATAACAATTATAATATTATGGAAGTTGCACATTATTTAAAATTGTCAAGACATTTTCTCAGGGTACTAATAGACTATACATTGATTCATTGAAACAATGCTCAACTTATGAAACAATCACATAATTCATATATAAAAACATTCATAACTTTTAAGTCTACTCTAATGTCAGAGTTTCTATGGTATAGATTAATATAATTGTTAAGTAGGCCGTAGTTTATATTATCGTTTTGATTCTGAACTAAATTGATAAGTACAAGGGAATTTTTGCCGCGTTAAAATTCAAATATTTTCTTACGGCGACACAACGCACGCAACATAAATATTTATGAATACATCCGTAAATTTTTGCCTTTATAATTGCTTTATATTACATAAAAACATTGAAATATCCTTACCTGAATATTATACCAGCGTTCCTGAGCTATAACTCTTGAAATTCTTGTGGATTTCGAGAAGAAAAAGCAAATATATTGCTTGTATTTTCCAACATAATTTTTCAAATTAAAATTTGAAATGAAAGTGACGCTATCCCAGAAAACTTTGCGCGCGTAGTAAGGAAATTAGACACCAGTCCGTCTTTCCGTGCTTATGTCATTTCTATGAATTCTTTCAGGAGAGACAACTCCCAACCAAAAAACACTGCTCGTATTTTGTACCATTTCAGATTTTTGTGTCATATTTTAGACTCTATGCTTTAGGAATATAACGTTCTCTGTAAAGTTTCTCTTAAAGGTATGCATCAAACTAGATGCGACACAACAAAACACCATAGAGTTTGTGTATATAAAATGTCTATAATCATGTAGTATCACAAGATATTATACATGGCGATTTTGTAAAATTTGACTTAAACACCCATAATATATTTAACCCTAAAAATCGTGTTAATTTAGCACCTCTATAGTGGCCTATGTTTAACACTTTTGATGGTGTCAAAATAGCACCCAATATTTAGCGCTATAAAGGGTGTAAATTTAGCACTTTCGCTGATGAAAGAGGTGCTATTTAGGACCCAAAAAAAGTGTCAAAATAGCACCCCATTATTTACACTATAAAGGGTGTAAATTTAGCACTTTCGCTGATGAAAGAGGTGCTATTTTATTGCCCAAAAAAGGTGTTAAAAATTTCGGGTGCTGAATTAGCACTTTAAAATTGACACCCAACTTAACGGTGCTATATTGGCACCCAAATCGGTGCTAAAATAGCACTTTATATTTAACACCACCTCCTGGTGTCAATTTAGCACCAATACAGGTGCTATTTTAACACCCTCAAATTAACAGTGAACATATTGTGATCTATTGGACAAGTAGCTTTTGAACCAATTGAGGAATTCTGATGTTACTCCTAAGTCCATTATTTTTTTTAGCAAGATATCATGTTGAACACTATCAAAAGCTTTTGATAGGTCCAAGAATATAATAATCGAAAGTTGCTTCTTATCTATTGCCTCCAGTAAAATATCCGTTACTGCGATGTTGAGTGTTTCGGTAGAGTGCAACTGACGATTACCACTTTGATGTTTCGTTAGTAATTGATGTTCCATCAAATAATCTGTAAATTGATTTAATGCTACTTTATCGCAAAATTTTTGACAAACTCGAAAGTAATGATACAGGTCGATTGTTCGAGGCATTATCTGGATCACCGTCTTTGTGCAAAGGTATAACCTCCGCCAACTTCCAACTCTGCGGATACGTAGACGTCATCAGAGAACAGTTTATAATATCAGTTAGAGGATCTATAATTATTTCTATGGTATCTTTGAAACATTGCACACTCACTTTGTCGGGACCAGGAGCTTTGTTAGACGGAGATCTTAAAATTATTTTGCGTACTTCTTCTCGCGTAACTAAGCTAAATTTAAATCTCTCAGCATCCGATACATGTGTCAATCTTGGTGATGGGGATGTTATTAAAATATTGTTTTGATCTGCTAGTTCTTTAACTTTATCAGCTGTAGTTTTCCCCACTGAGATGAAGAAATTATTAAATTCCTCAGCTGCTAATTCAGGGTCCTTACGGTAGTTGGATTCTGTAATTTCTTTAATAGGAAGGCACCCTCTAATAACTTTCCACATTGATTTCGAATTATCCTTATTCTTCTCGATTTGACTACAGATGTACTTAGATTCAGCTTTTCTTATAGATATTTTGACAGCATTTCTAAGTTGCTTATAACTGGTCCAATCTTCTGAATTCTTTGACTTACGAAAAGATTTTAAACGTCGGTCTCTGACTTTCATTAATTGTTTTATTTCTTTACCGATAAACTTGTGCGGTCTTCCTTTGATTTTTATATACTTCATTGGTGCATGTCTGTTTAAAGTGTTTAAAAATAATTCATTAAACAGGTCAAGCTTTGAGTTTACATCATGGACTGAGTATATCTCATGTAGAGGAAGTTGTGCGGCTTCTCTTTTAAAACATATCGGGTCATAACTTTTATAGCTTCTCACATGTATATGTTTAGATTTGGGCTTTTTGGTCTTTACTTTGAGTATACAATATACCAAACAGTGGTCGCTTATCCCTGTGCTCATAACACCACTGGTTTTAACTTTGGGAAGGGGCGTAATCATTATAACGTCCAGTAACGATCTAGTTTGTGCGGCAATCCTCGTCGGCTGTTCAATAATTTGACTCAAGTTAAGTTCGTTACAAGTATCTAAAAGTGCCTTCGCATCGACGCTCGAATTATTGAGGAGATTACAGTTTAGGTCACCCATTATAACAATCTGTGGCTGCATCATGAATGCTTCGATGTACATTGGTTTAAGTTCGTCTTTGATACATGCTACAGGACAATTTCGTGGCTTATACGTTGCACAGACAATTATAGATTTGTTTTTGTTCAACTGTATTTGCACCCATAGTTGGTGGAGGCCCGAATCAGATATATATGAAAGGTCATTAAGAACTTTTGACTTTAAATTGTTGCGTGTATAAATGCATACACCGCCTCCTCTCTTGCGTTTCCGGTCTAGTCTGTGAAATTTGTAACCTTGTATTTCAACCTCAGCATTTGAAATAGACGAATTCAGCCAAGTCGATGAAATTGCAAGTACGTCTACCTTGTAAAAAAAAGGATTAACTTTGCGTGTAACGGAGAGAACCTCGCATTTATCCGGGTTGAAACTAATGTTATTTTGTCGACTCCATAAACTAAGTTCTGTTAAGGTGTCTTGCAATGCTTCACAGTCACCAAGAGATGTTATGTTCCTGTACAACTTGGTGTCATCTGCGTAAAGACCAATAGATACGCAGTCGGGAACAACCTCCGGTAGATCGTTTATAAAAATAACAAACAGCATAGGACCCAAAATGCTTCCTTGAGGCACTCCGGATGTAACACGTTCCAAGCTAGAAACAGCACCGTCGACAACTACCCTTTGAAATCGATCTTGTAGATAATTCCTAAACCAACTATGCATACGACCTGAGACGTCAAACGCTTAAGCTTTTGTAACAAGATCTGGTGATCCACAGAATCAAACGCCTTCGCAAAATCTAAGTACAGCTCATCTGTTTGGACATTTTTGTCAAGATTCTTTCCAATATCATGAAGGACTGTTAGCAACTGTGAAACACACGAGCGGTTACGTTGGAAGCCATGTGGTAAAGTGGTGATGAGATGTTTTACCTGAGCTCGTAGGCCGTTTCCAACTAAACGTGCCAAAACCTTGTTTAATATGCATAGTAGAGAGATGGGTCTGTAGTTGGAAGCTGGTGCTAGAAGACCTTTTTTTGTGTACTGGAGTAATATTTGCCATTTTCCATTCCAGGGGTAAACAAGCAGTTTCTAACGAACGGTTGAAAAGGGAACATAAACTAGGAGCGATTTCGTTGCTGCAAGCTTTCAGGATACGAGCTGGAATTTCATCAGGTCCACTTGCTTTCGTAATGTCCAAAGCATTTAGACAATTTGAAACTTCTTCGACCGTCACAATAGTTTCAGACAATAACTCAGATAGAGGGTGATCTTGCAAGTTCGAGTTTTCGATATTTTGCTCGGGACGAAATAATGAAGCGAAATAGGAATTGAAGAGCTCTGCTTTACCAGATGGTGTTGTTGCTGTAGTACCATTATAGGAAATGATGGGGCTTGATTTCCATGTTGGTGTAGGATCGCCTTGTGATAACTGCAAAACAATTTTGGGTTGTCCTTGAAGGAGCCTTCAATTTTCTTGAGATATTTGTGATGTTTTGATCTCACCAAGTATTTCACTTTCTGACTAAGTAGGCGTAGATTACGTTTGCGTACATGAGATTTGTCTTTTCGATATTTTTTCAAGGCTTCGTATTTCTTTCTCATGAAATGGCGAACTTCACCGTCAATCCATGGTGGTTTACTTTTGTCTTTAACTGTTCGCGTAGGAATGAATTCCTCTACGGTGGTGAGAAACAATTCTTTCCATTTCAACCAACAATCGTCTATGCTGTCCGTTGATGAAGAAAAGTCAGGTAGGACATTCCAAAGAGAATTTCGAAGATCACTAAATATGATTTGTGGTAGATGATAGCCTACATCATAAATATAATATTATTTATTATAAAAATATAGTATATAGTATAGATGATGGCTGATGCATTCATTGTCATTGGTTATCTATCCATAACAGCATACAAACTAAAAAATCCACCATAATGTTGCACTGACTCATGTAATATATATAATGTACCACGTCGTGCACTGTCGCCCATATTAAACTTCAAAACTTGTAGCTTCATGTTTTTGCGAGAGACCTTTATATTTCTATTGTTATAAAACCGGAAAATATAAATTGGAGCACGCAAGTACTTGTAAGTTTGTTTATAATCCTCCATGTAGCACGAGACGGCCGAAATGTAGTCATGAATGCTAAAATATAACGTTCACAATTCACGATATAAAGTCCAGTAATATAGTATATTTTTATATCGTTTCAATCTATATACTAACCATCGACCGCCCTAACTTTTCTGGTAAAATAAATGTTCCGGTCAGGACCAGAGGAACTTATCACAAAGGAACTCAATCGACATATTTTTAGACTACGCGGCTCTCCCAGTCGAGTGTTTTCTTCCTATTTTAATTATGGATATGTACGTCATTTTATAAACTCAGAGCAAACATTCAGCGTTTTTTCTTAAGATTTGAACAAACAAATTAACTTATTTGCTATATGATCATTCAGGAGTTAGAGATTAAAAGGCTTAAAGTAATGTAGGGTTCAATATCTTTGCATGCCATTAGTGAAGGCTTATGATTTTATGTTCAATTGATGATTTCTTAATTGCTTTTCAGACACGTTAAACTGTTAAACAGGACTGTTTTTAACATATTATTAGTTGGGTCAGATTCTAATAACCATTGATTAAGTGAAAAGCTGGTAACAAAAATGATCTTCATCATAGAATTGAGTCATTGACAACATTGTTGAACTATTGCTCTTCTTTAGTTAAGTGAAATATTTTGACCAAACAAAGTTCGATAAAGCGTTTTGTTCGTCGTGTCATACTATCATAAAGAACGTCATTCTTCCATATTGGTATATATGTAACAATATAAGCCAGTCGTCATGAACTTTATGTTAGATTTATGCTGTCACTAGACATTCTTTTGAATCGCAATAAAGTATCAAAATTCAGAACATAAGCTCATAATCAAATGCATGCACTCACAACTTGTTAATAAATTGTCGAATTGCAGGACGATAACAAGTTGTTCCAACAACTTGTAACAAGTCTGTTGAGTGAACAACCTTGTAGGAAGTTGTCAACAAGCTGTTGACAACTTGTCAACAAGCTGGGGACAAACAATGCGAACACATCCTGATAACAAGTTGTTGAAATAGCATTGTTAACCGAAGGAGCCAGAAATTTCACGCGATACTGACCAGCGTATACTTCAAAGAAACCATATAAAGGACCAAACTTCATAATTACAAGTGGCTTCATGATTACAGACATACTTGATTTTTGAAAAGAAATAATTGAATATATATAGCTTTATTTGAATCCATATTTTAGACTGATATCAACTTGCCATATATAACCGTTGGACCATCAGGCCCTCCGCATATGAACATGAAACTAACTCGGTCGAAACTCGAGTCTCTTGTCTCTTGATACAAAGGACAATTGAACCTTGCAAGAAATGTATGAAAGATGCTGATTGTACCATGTCTGATATTGGTGAAGTCTTCCGGTTTGAGGGAATGACCAGAATGCCTGACAGAAACCGCAAGGTATTCTCGTAATTCTACCAACCAGAAGTGTTGTAAATACTGAAACTTTTCTCTAAAGTCCAACAACTCGTCCAAGAAATATTCGGTCGTGCCCCGAGCAGGTCCGTGAATCCAGACGACGCAGTGGCGTTAGGAGCAGCAATTCAAGGCGGTGTTCTTGCCGGTGATGTGAAAGACGTTTTGTTGTTGGATGTTACGCCACTCTCCCTCGGAATTGAAACACTCGGCGGTGTTTGTAGAAAACTTATCCAACGAAATACCACCATTCCTACCAAAAAGAGTCAGGTATTCTTTTTGTGCAATTATATACAAAATGATGAAGCATGAAATAGTTATTTTTGAAAAACTCGCCACAAAAGTTGTTGCGAGATGATTTGGACGCCAAAAGCTATCGGGTACGTGCAACACCGTTGTTTGGTCAAGCGTCAAATCAAGGAACCAAAACGCGTACAGTATATAATGTTTCGCTTAGTGAATGAGTACATTTTTGTCTGCGTAAATATATGCTCCTTCTACCCTTCAAAGAAAGGGGTGCGAAATTAAAAAGCTTTTTCATTTTTAAAGCGCAATTAAACTTCACAAGCTCCAACATACTACTATTTGAAAGCAAGCATTGAACATGCGAAATTTTTCACGATGTTTACGTTTAGAAATGTTACTTTTTCTCGTTAATTTCGTCACGTTTTGGGTGTGTAATGTACAATTTTGAGCCAAATATGTCAAAGTTTGATACGCCCTTAGGAAAAGCTTTCTTTTGAAACTTTGACATATTGATTTAAAAGTTTACATTACACACCCAAAATGCGGCATGATTTGGTTGAGCAGTATTAATATTGTTTAAGAATGTACAACAGGGAACAAGCTGTTTAATCTTTCCTATCTAACTATCATACAGAAATCTTGACAATTTCTCAACAATCGGATAACTAACGGTTTATAGACAAACTGAAGATATAAATTTAAGCATCTATCATCACATTATCGCGCAGATCATTGTCGACAGTCCAAGTAATGTTCCATTTCTTTGGTCGATAGACGTGATTATTTTGAGCCGATATGCCCATAGTACACAGATAAGTGAGTCCTGATCTTATAGATCTCAACAACCATTCCACTCTCAATAGAAATCATTCATCTCTATCAAAATATATTTCTATCAATGCATATCTATACAATCCCTTACCTTGTCCTTGAGACTGTTGCTGTGTTTGCGGTGAATTATTGCACGAACATTCCTTCTCGTTGAAATACGCCAATACTCCAAATGCCGTACCAACGAGACAAATAAGAACCAGCAGGCATAGTATTAGAAAAGGTAGCTTCCAACGGGTGTTAGTATTCCTCGATATACCACTCCAATCTTCTGCTGGGCGAGGCGGTATATTCGAACCACGAATTCTAGGTTCAGGTCGTTTCTCGCTCTGAGATTTTTTCTTATAACCAGCAGCCTCGTAGACTATATTCTCCTTCTTTGTACGACCTGTGCCGGTGTTCAACCCGGCTTTCTTTGCCACTTCGGCAGTGTCCTCATAGTGTGGGTTATCTTCGACAAATCCACAATTTTCCATCGGTTTGCCATTTTTTGCTGGCTCACCACCACCAAACGTACTCAAAGTCAAGTCATCTGTGCTAATGGCGTATGGATTAAACGCTTGATTAGCGTAATCTGTCATAGTGCTTTTTCCGGAAATCACATACTATTGCGTTACTAATGTATTACTTAATAGTTTAAAGTTTATATATATAACAATTTCACTTTTTCAAATGAAATATATAACAACTTTACTTTTTCAAAATGAAAATTTACGTTACTGTTATTTGTGCTAGGGGGGGCACAGGGGGGGCACAATTTTCCGCAATGAAATTATTGCTCAGTAATAACTCCGGTAATGATTTAAGATGAAGTATGTTTACTTATTTGCAAGTTAAGGACTGTATGTGCTTAAGGATAAATATTGGCCAATAATATTATACAATTACTTTATGGTTTCCGTGTTTGGATGGTCTGATCCAAACACGCGGGAATGTTGCGAGAGTTAAGAAAAGCGCGCGAAATCTCGAGCCGAAGGCGAGTGATTTTGCGAGCTTTTCTTAACTCGAGCAACATTCCCAAGTATTTGGATCAGGCCATCCAAACACGGAAACCATAAAGTAATTGTTTTATAAAATAACAACAACACGATACTCTTCCGTGTTTGGATGGCCTGATCCAAACACGGGTTTCGACCAATCAGAGCACGCGTTATATACATGTTATTTTATAAATGCATTTATTCGACGAGACTGTACCATGAGCATGATATCAAGAATTTTTCAGACCGAGGTCAATCCCAAATTCTTGTGCCAAATGGAAACAACGAAACGTTTTGTAAATTTCGCGGATTTTTTCCAACGAGCTGCTGTGCGCGTTGTGGGACTTGGCGCTACATTGTTCATTTTTTTTGTACAGTTCCGTCCATTATTCGACGGAAATGACGTGACATTGCTAGACATTAAAATTGGCTGGGCAATGCTGATCAATATGGAATGAGAATATAGTTTGAATATATAATAATAATTACCAATTGTTCGGCTAAAACCTTTTCGCAATCTCATTACGAGTAATGAATCTAATAATTTTTTATTCCAAGGTTCCGTTGGTCGATAACTGGATATAGAGCATGTACATGCACCAACACATGTTGTCCACACATATCGACAAACCTACGTGGACAATGATATAGGGTTATTTAGGTATAGTATCACATATTAATGTGGCAGTGCACACATGACCTGTCATATAGGTGGCCATACTTGATACTGACAGTAACATATTTGCAATTTCAAACATAAATTTGCTAAAAAGGCATTCTAAAGTCTCGTTTTCCTATATTTACTATACCAAAGCTAGAAATTAACGTTTCTTACCGTGGATTTGTGTTAAGAATGAAGCAATAAACCCACGGGAATCTTTCAGAATGTGAAATAAATTATATAAAAATATTTCTGAGCTCTGTCCAGTCACCAGTGCGCCATTGCTAAAATATAAATGCCGAAGACTTTTACTGTAGTTTATGCCCTAAATAACTTCAGGTTTTAAGCATTTATTCTTCGATAACGATATCAAATTGAATCCAGTTTCGAAATACTTTTATAAAGACCTTTAATATTATTTATAAATATAAAATACTAAAATTCGGTCGAGTCAGAAATTTCGCGGAGGTCAGAGATTTCGCGTCCAGACGCGCGAAATCTCTGACCAGAAACTTCACAAGCTCCAACATACTACTATTTGAAAGCAAGCATTTAACATGCGAAATTTTTCACGATGTTTACGTTTAGAAATGTTACTTTTTCTCGTTAATTTCGTCACGTTTTGGGTGTGTAATGTACAATTTTGAGCCAAATATGTCAAAGTTTGATACGCCCTTAGGAAAAGCTTTCTTTTGAAACTTTGACATATTGATTTAAAAGTTTACATTACACACCCAAAATGCGGCATGATTTCAGAGACGTAGCCAGGTTTTCCAATCAAGGGGGGCCGAAAAATTTTTTGGGGGGGCCAACTCAAAAACGTAAATTATAACCAGCATGCCCATTTTGTATGTGTCGACGGGGGGGAATTAAAAAAATTTTCCCGGACATCTTACGTGCTCATATGTTCCGACTTGTATTGTGTCACGACTTTTTTTGTGCCGACTCGTATTTTTGGTGCCGACTCAAATCTCGCTTCTGCCCACTAAATCTCCAAATACAATTCATGGGGGGGGGTTAGACACCCCCCAAACCCCCCCGTAGATACGGTCCTGGCTGAAATACGCCCAAATTCTCAAAACATAATGTAGTAAAAGTAAAATATTATATTTGCATGACGTATAGCGTGAGAAAATAATAAAAATATTTTGTTAGTCACAATTTTATCAAGGGGGGCCGAGAATTTCGCCAGAGGGGGCCCGGGCCCCCCCTCTAGCTACGTCTCTGCTTGATGATTTGGTTGAGCAGTATTAATATTGTTTAAGAATGTACAAGTAGTACAACAGGGAACAAGCTGTTTAATCTTTCCTATCTAACTATCATACAGAAATCTTGACAATTTCTCAACAATCGGATAACTAACGGTTTATAGACAAACTGAAGATATAAATTTAAGCATCTATCATCACATTATCGCGCAGATCATTGTCGACAGTCCAAGTAATGTTCCATTTCTTTGGTCGATAGACGTGATTATTTTGAGCCGATATGCCCATAGTACACAGATAAGTGAGTCCTGATCTTATAGATCTCAACAACCATTCCACTCTCAATAGAAATCATTCATCTCTATCAAAATATATTTCTATCAATGCATATCTATACAATCCCTTACCTTTTCCTGTAGAATGTTCCGATGTTTGCGGTGAATTATTGCACGAACATTCCTTCTCGTTGAAATACGCCAATACTCCAAATGCCGTACCAACGAGACAAATAAGAACCAGCAGGCATAGTATTAGAAAAGGTAGCTTCCAACGGGTGTTAGTATTCCTCGATATACCACTCCAATCTTCTGCTGGACGAGGCGGTATATTCGAACTACGAATTCTAGGTTCAGGTCGTTTCTCGCTCTGAGGTTTTTTCTTATAACCAGCAGCCTCGTAGACTATATTCTCCTTCTTTCTACGACCTGTGCCGGTGTTCAACCCGGCTTTCTTTGCCACTTCGGCAGTGTCCTCATAGTGTGGGTTATCTTCGACAAATCCACCATTTTCCATCGGTTTGCCATTTTTTGCTGGCTCACCACCAGCACCAAATGTACTAAAAGTCAAGTCATCTGTGCTAATGGCGTATGGATTAAACGCTAGATTAGCGTAATCTGTCATAGTGCTGTCTTCAGAGACCGATTTCTTCTCGGTGGTCATGCTGTATGGGTTGAAATATAATAGACTATTAATTAAAATTTACATATCACACAACTTATCTGAATTCAGATCCTTCATTCGATCGACGAATAGATTTACTGTTGAACTCTTCAAATTCCTTCATCGTGGTAAATATATGGGTTTCTGACTGATCTTCGTCTTTCTTAAGCAAAACTTTTCCTTGCCGAGTCCAAACAAATTTGTAATGAATCTTTCTTTTGAATTCTTTGGATTCGTTAAAGATGGCGCGGGATCCGACGGTAAGGCTCTCATTAATATACAGCTTGGTATTCTGATAGAAACCGATGTCCTGAGAAGTTTTTGAACTAAGATTACGCTTTTTCTTTTATATTGCATCTCGAATATCACGTCTGGTGAACTTGGCGATGATCGGTTTATGACTTCCTTTATTTGTAGGCAAGCGATGGCTTGTCGATATATCTGATTCAGCGAGATTTAATTCCGGGACGATCAAATTTGCAACTTGCACTACAAGTTTATTAGTATTCTCGGTTGAACTTTCCGGGACTCCATGTATTTCTAACAAATCCCGTCGCAAATAACGCTTCATATTCTCGGTTTCAATATCTGTGTTTTTTCTCTAAGGCAACGACTCGATCTTGCAGCTGGGTGTTGGCTTTGCGAAGCTCTTTATTCTCGCTTTTTAGTTGATTTGTCGAAGCAGCCAATTCATCAAACTTGTAGCGAGAAATTCTTGACTTTGCTTTATAGAATCCAAATCAGATTTAGTTGTATTTGTGAACTTCGTGATCGTTTATTTGTTCCATTTGCAGTTTCAATCGGCGATCAAGCAGATCTTCTAGACCAGAACTGGCAGAAGGAAAGGACGCCATGTTGGCTTTCTCGTCCGAAACTGTGTATTCGGCAAATTCATTCTTTGACTCGCTATTTTCTGGCTTCTTCTTCTTAGGAGGCATTATTATACACCTCTATGTTTCATGCGTATAATGTAGAACACACATAAGTCAAAACTCGAACAAATTAAAATAATTTTACAAATACTGGAGCTCAAAATTATATACGTCTGTCTTCACTGCTCCATAATAATTTGACTCAGTTGTACAGTATCTCTATAAATGGCTGGCAAAATTCGACTCAAACGTTTGATTTTCAAAGCATTATACATGTCAACCATCCATAAACTATACTATATTTCCTTCACTCGTGGTTATATATCGTGCCAGAAACTGCGCGAAACTATCCATATATTGAACTGTTTTTCATCATATATTGAGCATCATATATTCAATTATCAAGGCCGAAGTTCGTGTTGTCTTCCGAAACTGAAATCTAAGGAGGTTAACACAGACAGAGGCCTTGATAATTCTTCATATCATGTGAAAACTGAATTTATAAATTCTTCAAAATATTTAGAAGTTCTAGCATTTACAGGAATTGTGTGCTCTCTTTTTAAATATATATACCTGAAAAAATATTTCTGCTTCTCAGCGATTGTTTTTGTTCGTGTTGGGCATGACGTTATACGTGTGACATTATTTTTTCATTCCACACGTATGACGTCAAATCGTGCGATATGTTGCCACAACTCCATATTTGGTCAACCATCGAGTTGATATGACGATTTCACCGTTGGCTCTTAGCCAGTCAGAAATCATGAATTTCTTTAAGCATAAATAACACTGTATACGGTAAGCTGCTTTAAAAATAGAGAAATAGTTATGCTGATTCAACTAATTCTCTTAAATAGTACATTGTGCTCTGCCTATAGAATTAAACAAGATGGTGGCCAAAGAAACGTGGTTACGTCATATGCAAACGAAAAATTGGTAAAAGAATCTCACGTGAGTTCTGGACATTCCCAGTAAATTATAACACACTCCATATACTTGGCCGTAGTGGAACCTCTTTTATCAAGAGCTGGATCAAAATCTGAATAATCCGACGGTCCTGCACATGTGCAGATGTATTTGTTGTTGTCTCTTGATAGAACTGTATGTATTGCTCCAGCTTTTTTTCTTGTGGAACAAACGGCTGAAACGACCTTCCAGCCCTAAAAATGGGGAAAAATCATTCAGAATTATTTTATAGAATCAAGCTCTTGAGACCGCGATACAGATAACTACGATTCGTTATCCCCCTCTCCCCACTCTTCTCATTGATCCCCTCCCCACTCTACCCATTGAACTTTAGCTAGCTCGATAATACTTAATAGCCATTAGCAGAGGGTGTATCATGCTAAAGCGTGATATAATATAAAAGTCCCTGAAAATAATCCCTAAAAGTCCCTGAAAATCCCTAAAACAATCCCTATGAAATCTCTAAAAACCTCGAAAGTCTCTACAAGTCCAAAGATCTCGAAAATATCCCAAAAATATCGCAAAAAAGTCCGAAAAATCTCGTACGTAGTTTTTAAAGTGATGCCCTCCTCGGGGATTCTTCAGACAGATCTTCATTTTAGAAGATATAACCCAAGGCTAAAAAGGGTCAGTTATACAATTCAATAGAATTTAATCGTAGGTTTATTTAAATAGATCATCCAAACTAATCTATAAAGATGTATACATACAATTTAGATAATATACAATAATTGCAATGACAAATATCAGTATACATTTAAAAATTGAATATGGTTCGATATAAGGGTAAACATTTAAATAAGGTTGTATCAAATTAGAGCCATTTTCATATATGGAAAATGCTTTCTCGATTCGCGTTTAAACTTATTGTTATTATTCGGCAATGGGAATAGTTTAAGGGTAGAAATCCAAATATTTCAATCGAGGATGTTAATATGGAAATTGATCCCGCAATTAATGCCATTTATAGTAATTTTCCAGATTGAGTTCAACTCCAGCTAAAGTCCAACTAAATTTAATGAAGTTATTTATATACGGTCTCAATAACAATATATGTTAACCGTTATACATACCGGTCTCTGAACATAATCAGTAGAAACAATCTTTAACTTGTCTTTTGAATCGTCGTCTTCCAATTTAGTATAACCACTCTCCTCACCAACGATGCACGCAGATAAGTTACCAACTCCTTGTGGTCCCTGTGGTCCTTGCAAGCCTTGACGTCCCTGCAAACCTTGACGTCCTTGCAAACCTTGAGATCCATTAAAACCACGAGGACCCATTTCTTTGCTGAAGTTTCTTAACTAAAATAAACCATGAAATCTTAAACGTTAAGTAGTTCCTTATTTGTGGAAACACTTGCTTACAAATTGTAACAAGCTTGATGGCATTATCAGACTTGTTACAAGGTTGTTCCAACAAGTCCGTTACATGCTTGATATGACAATATTGTTACAACCTCGAGTTGTCAACCTTGTAACATTCTTGTTGTATCATGGCTGTGACAGACCAGTTAGAACAACCTTGTAACAAGTCTGATAATGCCATCAAGCTTGTTACAAGTTGTTAACAGCTTGTTCCAAACTTGTTACAACAACTGGGACTAGCAGTGCGAAGACAACTTGTTGACAGCTTGTGAACAGATTTGTAACAACTTGTTTGCAGACTTGTTACAATTTGTGCGTTTTTACGCGTGTAGAACAATAGTAACTAGACATGTGAGTTTATCCAAAGTTGTCAATTGGGTAGCAACGATGTAAACAGCGTCGGTCAAATTTGTCTAGGGGTTAAGTCTGGTTACCACTTGTGGCGCAAGAATGAAGAGGAGACAATCAAGCAATTTATTTTGTTCTGTCCCAACTTATCGCTTTTGTAGTCTTCATTATAACAAGGGGAATTTGCAGGAACTGGCTGACACTGGGGCGGGGGCAGTTTTGTTGTCAACGTATTTCTTGATTTTGTTGGTGCAAGTTTTTGTTCTCAAAACGTCTGTGGCTCAGGAGTAATCCGCCAATTTGTTATAGGATAATAATCGCTTACCTGATCCACGTCGCTGCTTAAAGATGAAACATTGTAGTTCACGGTGTTTAACTGGAATGGAAAAATATACGTACGGTAAATTAAACTGATGTCATTGTAAGTATAAGCGGCGTAAGATTGAAGGGTAGCTATAGAAAACTCCAGGGGTCTGGGGGCATGCTCCCCCCCAAAATGCTAAAACAGATTGTTTTTCAATGGCCATGTAACGCTTCATCTACCAAGGACTTCTTTTGGCTTGACGAGAGAGAAAGCGTCTGACAATAGCCAGAGTAAAATACTTCAAGCGAGGATGAGAGTTTATGAGAGTTGGCAAGCGAGAGCCGTGAGTTTGTATGGGAGTTTTCGTCAAATCTCGTGCCCGGTCAAGCGAGAACAAGAGTTTTTTTCTGCATGCAGAAAAAAACATCTTGTAATTTACCTTATCACAACCCGCAGTACCCGCATCTATATACATGAACTTGTGGTTAACGCTCTGTAGCTCAGTGGTCGGAGTGCTGCACCGGAATCGCAGGGCCGCAGGTTCAATTCCCAAATTGTAACATTACACTACTTAAGTCGGTCCCAGTTGGTCCGAAACATCCTGTCTAAAAAACGTATAATAAACGATACAAAAATTGTCAATAAAAGAAATCAACATTGCAAAACCCAGAGATATATTTTCCTCTTAAAGCAATATGCTCAAATGTAAGATGACATAGCCATACACGACTGCGCAAAACCTCCTAACTTTTGCTCTGCCGCATTCTGCGTTCTATTTCCACGTAAGTATTCTCGAGTAAAGTCAACTCAGTTGTAAAAATGCAATTTCTAATTGGGTCTTTATGATGTTGAAGGTTGGGGGGCGTTTTCTTTAAATAACTGCATTTAAAGAAATTAAAATTGCAGCAAAATATTGAATTCAAAACTAGAGTGTTTGAAATCTTATATATATATTAATGAAAGGGCCTATAACGAAAGAGGTAGAGAAGACTCTGAAAATGCCATTTCCGACGATCTACAGATTCAAGTTTTTTTCAAAATTTTCCCCGTCGGTGCCAACCATGGTGGCGCCTTGTGGGAGTCGACACCCTATTTTTTAACAACCCTTCTACACCCTGGCACTACACATATTTTTACATTACCTTGTAATTCATGTTTTGATGTGGTCAAACAAATATAAAAAGTCGGTCCCTGAACAATGGACACCCCCCCCCCCAAACTGTTTTGGAATGTGCGCCCCTGGACTTAAGGCTCTTTTCCACTCGTCGCAAGAACCAACTCGCAAGCTCGCTGCGAGTACTTTCATCCAATCACAATGTTCGACAGTTTATTTTAATTACATGCAAGAACTCGCAGCGAGTTTGCGAGTTGGTTTTGCGATGAGTGAAAAAGAGCCTTAAGAGTTCCCGTTCAGGTCTAAAATATTGTATATAATATTTCACTCGAAATATCCATCCACCTAAACCTTCTAGAACAAGAGTTGCATGACAGTTGACTGGATATTACCACGCGTACCGGTCAAGCGAGGTAAAACTGTCCTCATTGACAACTCTCGTCCTCGTTTGACGTGGGCTTTTATAACGCTGTTTATACATCGTTGCTATCCAATTCACAACCTTGCATAACTCACAATGCCTACTTTTTGTTTTAGCCATAGTTTGCGAAAACATAGAATTCGCAAACATGAACAATAGTAACTAGGCATGTGAGTTATCTAAAGTTGTGAATTGGATATACTAATTACTATAAACAAGCGTCAGCCACATTTGTCTATGTGAAGGGTTCATTTCTATGTAAACACATAGTTTAAATACCTCGATATTGAACGTTGAGTTGATAGTTTGAATTGCACTGTTCAGTTGTTGATGTACGGTATTCATCGTTGATTTTGTTTGGGTGAACTAAATTTAGAGAAGAAACTATTTTAGTTACACTCATAAAGAGAGTTGTGCGCGCATGCGTGGTTTGCTCTGTGCCCAGGTAGCAAAATACACGCGAAGACGTCTACAAGTACAGCGTGTGTTTTTCAGGTTTAGTAGATTCAAGATGGCGACTACATGACAGGAGACGCATGCCATGATTCCGGTAGACTATTTCACATTTGGTGTGGAATTGGAACATTTCGCATGTGAAAATGTCAATTTTATGTGTGAATTCAGAATTTGTAAATATGGAAGTAAAGTTCATAATTACGGTTAAAATCAATTTCATATGTAAAATTATTATTTCATATGTGAAATTATTATTTCATATGTGAAATTATTATTTCATATGTGAAATTATTATTTCATATGTGAAATTATTATTTCATATGTGAAATTATTATTTCATATAAATTATGTGAAATTATTACTGTTGCTGCATGTGTGATATTGGAACAGTTCACATGTGATGAAAGGCATCATAGTACGTGAAATTTTAGTAAGAGGGGACGACCGCGCCCTAACGTGATTAAGGTGGTCTTTGACAAAAACCCAATATTTGTCATTTTTTAGAAAAATGAAAAAATGCAATCGTTACGCAAAACCGAGGTATACAGCTTATTCCGCACCTTCTTAGGTTAATACCATGATTTTACCCTAAGCAAATAATGGTAGCTATGTGGTTGGTTGATTCAATTGTCCCTTTCTTCTAGTATATTGTTATATAATATGTAAGTTATTCTAATATATATGCTAAAACTTTAAACTCGGTTTTCTCAAGTGATACAAGTTGCCGAACACTCTACTCACTTTAATACTGAATCAATATATCAGCCCAAACATTTTAGTGTTGTATAACTAATTACTAATGAAGCTATGATGTGAACCTCAAAAATCATATAGTATATCATGTAGCAAAGCTAATTTAATTGAACGAATTTTGCCATCGTTTTTTAAAATTTTTGTCCAAGACAAGAGTAAATTTATGTCTCTTCTGTGTATGCTTTCAGTCCCAGGTGACTGCGCTATCAACCTGTTTTGATGGCTAGCTTGCGATGGACATCGTTTCCTGCCCAAAAGCAAGGCTATCCGTGATTCTCATTGCTAAAAAGAAGACCATTATAAGACCATTATAGTTTATGATCCAGGCCTAACCAACATACCTCCCCCTCGTGAACCAGTTGATTTCTCTGAAGAGCGTCCAGTGCGGCATTCAGCGTGTCAAGTTTACCAAATATCTCTCGAATGTTTTTCGTGAACTCATTTTCAATATCGATTAGTCGAGATGTGTTGCTGTCTAATTAGAATAAAGACAAAGTTTATGATTGGATACTTCATCATATTTTACTAATTTTAGTACATATTAAATTGTCGTATGCATATAGTATATTAAGATTATCTATCTTCAATTATGTAGGCTAATTATAATTGACTTTCTAATTCAGTGTATATATATATTGATAATATATTTATGTATATATATATATATATAAACAGCTATTTCAATTAAGGTTGCCACTGACAATAGCTGGTGCTAGAAGACCTTGGGTAAACAAGCAGTTTCTAACGAACGGTTGAAAATGGAACATAAAACTAGGAGCGATTTCGTTGCTGCAAGCTTTCATGATACGAGCTGGAATTTCATCAGGTCCACTTGCTTTCGTAATGTCCAAAGCATTTAGACAATTTGAAACTTCTTCGACCGTCACAGTAGTTTCAGACAATAACTCAGATAGAGGATGATCTTGCAAGTTCGAGTTTTCGATATTTTGCTCGGGAGTGGAAGGACGTACGAAATACTGAAGCGAAATAGGAATTGAAGAGCTCTGCTTTACCAGCTGCATGTGTTGTTGCTGTAGTACCATTATAGGAAATGATGGGGCTTGATTTTCCATGTTGGTGTAGGATCGCGATGTGATGTTTTGATCTCACCAAGTATTTCACTTTCTTACTAAATAGGCGTAGATTACGTTTGCGTACATCAGATTTGTCTTTTCGATATTTTTTCAGGGCTTCGTATTTCCTTCTCGTGAAATGGCGAACTTCACCGTCAATCCATGGTGGTTTACTTTTGTCTTTAACTGTTCGCGTAGGAATGAATTCCTCTACGGTGGTGAGAAACAATTCTTTCCATTTCAACCAACAATCGTCTATGCTGTCCGTTGATGAAGAAAAGTCAGGTAGGACATTCCAAAGAGAATTTCGAAGATCACTAAATATGATTTGTGATAGATGATACATCATATTATCATAAATATAATATTATTTATTATAAAAATATAGCATATAGTATAGATGATGGCTGATGCATTCATTGTCATTGGTTATCCATGCATATAACAGCACACAACCTAAAAAATCCACCATAATGTTGCACTGCAGACTCATGTAATATATAATGTACCACGTCGTGCACTGTCGCCCATATTAAACTTCAAAACTTGTTGCTTCATATTTCCTAGAGACCTCTATATTTTCATAGAGACCTCTATATTTCTATTGTTATAAAACCGGAAAATACAGTATAAATTGGAGCACGCAAGTACTTGTGAGTTTGTTTATAATCCTCCATGTAGCACGAGACAGCCGAAATGCAGTCTGATGAATGCTAAAATATAACGTTCACAATTCACGATATAAAGTCGAGTAATATAGTATATTTTTATATCGTTTCAATCTATACTAACCATCGAACTTTTCTGGTAAAATAAATGTTCCGATCAGGGCCAGGGGGAACTTATCACAAATAAGGAGCTCAATCGACATATTTTTAGACTACGCGGCTCTCCAGTCGAGTGTTTCCTTCCTATATCTTTATGGATATGTAGCTACGTCATTTTATAAACTCAGAGCAAACATTCAGCGTTTTTTCTTAAGATTTGAACAAACAAATCAGTTAACTTATTTGCTTGTTAAATGTCGAGATGAACATAATTCCATTAATATTATACGAATGGCTGCTTAACTTCACTAAGGAGTAAGGCAAAATATTTTTTTGACTTTTGTCGAAATCGAATTATCATTTTAACGGTAATTTAACGGTAATTTCTACCATGTCCATGTTTTGAAGTTTTTTAGAGAAATTTGACACTTTACCACTCTAAATCGCGCTGAATTGTACTTTTCTGAATAGTTTTCACTTAATTTCAACATCTACTTTCACTTTTCAATTGGAAATTGACAGATATTTGAAATGATTGTCGCGTTTTGTTTATATGCTATTTCAATACAAACATTGTTGGATGGAATTTTTTGGTTCCTTTCTTGTTCCGAAATCCGAATCGTACTCAAACAAAATGTCTGAAATGTTTTCAAAACCTATAAATGTCAACAGAGAGTCCCGTATACAGTAGGTATAGCTTAGAGAAAATCGTAGTGTCAAATCCATGGACATGCTACAGTAACAGCTAATGCGTTCTGTGATTTCCTCTCCCGATACCATTTACATAAAATTGAGTTATTGACTATTGTAATTTAACTTTTATAAAGATTAAATCGAAATGTATTTGAATTTGTACCTTTTTGAGATCAAAACTTTTTGATCATGAAATGTGCACAAGCCTTTATGATCATTCAGAGTTAGAGATTAAAAGGCTTAAAGTAATGTAGTGTTCAATATCTTTGCATGCCATTAGTTAATTGCTTTTCAGACACGTTAAACTGTTAAACAGGACTGTTTTTAACATATTAGTTAGGTCAGATTCTAGTAACCATTGATTAAGTGAAAAGCTGCGAACAAAAATGATCTTCATCATAGAATTGAGTCATTGACAACATTGTTGCACTATTGCTCTTCTTTAGTTAAGTGAAATATTTTGACCAAACAAAGTTCGATAAAGCGTTTTGTTCGTCGTGTCATACTATCATAAAGAACGTCATTCTTCCATATTGGTATATGTTCTAAACTTATATGCATTTGATACTTTATTGCGATTCAAAAGAATGTGTAGTGACAGCCTAAATCTAACATAAAGTTCATGACGACTGGCTTATATTGTTACATATATTTGGTTGAGCAGTATATTGTTTAAGAATGTACAACACGGAACAAGCTGTTTAATATTTCCTATCTAACTATCATACAGAAATCTTGACAATTTCTCAACGATCGGATAACTAACGGTTTATAGGCAAACTGAAGATATAAATTTAAGCATCTATCATCACATTATCGCGCAGATCATTGTCGACAGTCCAAGTAATGTTCCATTTCTTTGGTCGATATACGTGATTATTTTGAGCCGATATGCCCATAGTACACAGGTAAGTGAGTCCTAATCTTATAAATCTCAACAACCATTCCACTCTCAATATAAATCATTCATCTCTATCAAAATATATTTCTATCAATGCATATCTCTACAATCCCTTACCTTGTCCTTGAGACTGTTGCTGTGTTTGCGGTGAATTACTGCACGAACATTCCTTCTCGTTGAAATACGCCAATACTCCAAATGCCGTACCAACGAGACAAATAAGAACCAGCAGGCATAGTATTAGAAAAGGTAGCTTCCAACAGGTGTTAGTATTCCTCGATATACCACTCCAATCTTCTGCTGGACGAGGCGGTATATTCGAACCACGAATTCTAGGTTCAGGTCGTTTCTCGCTCTGAGGTTTTTTCTTATAACCAGCAGCCTCGTAGACTATATTCTCCTTCTTTCTACGACCTGTGCCGGTGTTCAACCCGGCTTTCTTTGCCACTTCGGCAGTGTCCTCATAGTGTGGGTTATCTTCGACAAAAGGTTCGGGTTGAAATCCACCATTTTCCATCGCTTTGCCATTTTTTGCTGGCTCACCACCACCAAACGTACTCAAAGTCAAGTCATCTGTGCTAATGGCGTATGGATTAAACGCTAGATTAGCGTAATCTGTCATAGTGATGTCTTGAGAGACCGATTTCTTCTCGGTGGTCATGCTGTATGGGTTGATATTGGTTTATATATGTATACTTTGCTTAATCCTAGCCACTGCCGTTTATTTGTTATTGTCACAAATCTAAGTCTCTTTTACGTTCCTTCCTGTGAGGCAGTAGACTCCCACTTGTCAGTTGTGTGGCTTCGGGAACAAATAATTTCAAAAGAATCTCTGTATTTCAATAGAATGCGAATATAAACTTGGGAGAGTCTCGATAATTCTTGAGCTTTCCTTCATATTTTTGGCTTGGAACTGTTTTGAAATACAGGTGGAAGCCGCCTTGATGAAATTATTGCTCCGTAATAACTCCGGTAATGATTTAAGATCAAGTATGTTTACTTATTTGCAAGTTAAGGACTATATGTGCTTAAGGATAAATATTGGCCTATAATATATATATGTTATTTACCGGTTGCGAGGTCCGGATGAGAAAAACTGTGCTCAAGACCGAGGGCGCAGTTTTTCTCATCCGGACCGATGCTGCCGGCAAATAACGTGTTTATTTTTTATCATAATTTATGTAAAATTTAAGAATTTATTAAAATTGAAAATTCCAGTGTAGCGAAATAATTTGAGATCAGTGCAATTGTGAAATCAAAGCGAGGCTGACAAAACTTGAACGTTGAAAGAAAACACGAAGACGAAAAATGAGGAAAACTGGAAAGAAACTCACAAAAAAAAAATGTACACAATATTTTTCGATATTTTACTGTAAAAATGTACACGATATTTTTTTGTAATTGAATGTAATTTTTTTCTGATCGTTTCACGATAAGAAACATATAGCCTCAACTTTGTTTGCCAAAGGCCAAGGCTTTAATTTTTTTGGTTTACAATATGTATACGAAAAGTACTTGAACAAATGGGCAGAAAAATCTTGTTTTCACTACAGTTGGTCCATGTTTTTAAGTTTTATGTAGTGCTTAGTATGAAGCCTTTAGAGTTGATGCAATTCATTTTTGTACTCTAACTATCGTTAGGCTATAGCTTTTTGAACTTTTTGGGTAGATTTTTTAATCTAAAAATTGTTTCACTCCTGTGTTTTGTCGCGTAATCCAGAGCGACCCGGATGAGTTTCAGAGCGGGCCGAATGAGTTTCAGAGCGGGCCGGATGCAAAAATCCGGACCGCTCTGAAACGCTTGCTAGCCAATCAGATTGCTTTATTTTCATAGATAAAAAATAAATGCATTTATTCGACGAGACCACAGAAGATATATACAGAAGGGCCACTCAGCGGTGCAACGTGTCCTCGGTTTTTTATGCAAAAATATGCAGTTTACTGGCCAGGAAAATGGCGGATCAGCCAGTTCAGCGTGCTTATTGGCCAGAAAAAGCAATTGACTGGCCAGAGAAATGGCGGCCAACATGCGTAATGCGATATGCGCGACCCCAAAAAATTCAAAGGTTCCCAAGAGAGTGAACCCTCTATATAATATTTACTCTATGACGAGACTGTACCATGCGCATGATATCAAGAATTTTTCAGACCGAGGTCAATCCCAAATTCTTGTGCCAAATAGAAACAACGAAACGTTTTGTAAATTTCGCGGATTTTTTCCAACGAGCTGCTGTGCGCGTTGTGGGACTTGGCCCTACATTGTATACCTATCATCACCATCATCACGTATACCTGAAGATGAGTGTTCAGTGGCGTATCGCGCATTTTCTTAATTCCTCGACAAGTTTTACGAGCCCCAATATTAATCAATACTCATGTATACCTCACGTATACCTGGAGATGAATGTTCAGTGGCGTAATGCGCATGCATTTCCTTAACTCCTTGTCAAGTTTTCCTTGTCGGCCGTATACACGAACAATATTCCTTGTTCAAAAGCTGGCATGACTAGCTTTTTTAAACAATGCTCCTTGTCAAGGAAAACTTGTCAATTTTTTGTCGTACACACGAGCAAATAAAACTTGTCAAGGAAACCATCTTCGTCTGTGCGTGGCTTATTATAAGTTGCTTCAGTTGGTTTACAGACGAGCAAGTTTTCTAGGACCAGTTGTATTTGCTAATTGCACGTGTGTACGTACAATAAATTTTCTATGACAAAGTTTTGGTTTTCTGACCGCCATGATGGCTTGTAGTACAACAATAGATTGCTGGCCAACCGTCATCTAAGTGTTCAAATTACTTTGACAAGTTTTCTTTGTTGACCCATAAAGACGAGCAAAAAGCTAGCATGGCTTTTGAACAAGTGTACTTATCATAGAAAAACTTGGCAAAGTTGCGTATACAGATGAGCAAGTAAAACTTAAATATCCGGCTTAAATAGGATAAAGAATGCTTGGAAACTCGATGAAAAACAACAGAAATCATTGTATATGCAAATTATTGTTTATGCAAAAAGTATGATTGTTTATTGTCGCATGCATGCGTATTGCTAATTAAACCAAGATATTGGCACCGAATAAAGATGTATACAGAAGGGCCACTCAGCGGTGCAACGTGTCCTCGGTTTTTTATGCAAAAATATGCAGTTTACTGGCCAGAGAAATGGCGGATCAGCCAGTTCGGCGTGCTTATTGGCCAGAAAAAGCAATTGACTGGCCAGAGAAATGGCGGTCAACATGCGTAATGCGATATGCGCGACCCCAAAAACTTCAAAGGTTCCCAAGAGAGTAAACCCTCTATATAATATTTACTCTATGGTATTGGCTTCGGTTGGGCGAAAATACATAATCAGTATGACAATAGGTAATAGTTCTACATGTATTCTATTTCATCGAACTATGAAGCGATGAAGCGGGAAGTCATGGATTCAAATCCCTCTGCCGGAACAACACTCGGGGTTTTAAAATATCAGAGGAAAAGGTGCTTCTTTTGTTTAAAAACTTCCAATTAGGAATGATTTGAATAGCTTCAAACACGACTACAAAATATTGTCTTCTATGGCCACGAGCATATTATTTTCTATTGTCAGCAGTATACGGTTGAGTTAGCTACCAAACAATATTAATTATAGTAATTAAACTTCAGATGCATTACACCAACCACATTTTGTTCAACATGTAAATTAATCGCCTCGTGCATGGACATGCTTGATGTAGCCAGGCAGGTTAGGACCGGCTAGACTGATGAAAGCTTTGGGATAGAACGAATTCAGAAAGATTTTTTATCATCCGGCGCAATAGGAGTGGAATTTAAGAGCATATAGGACTTCAATTCACAATGTAATACGTACGTGAGTAAAATATGTCTTAATTTCTTCAGTTTGACCTTTTTAACTAGTCTTATATCTGTTACATGGTTATACCCATGCTATATGGCATTCTGTAGTCAAGTCTTTAAAGTATAGTATTATTTTACTGTTCTTAAAGACGATGTGGCGTTTAACAGTTATTTTCAGACCTCTGCATGTATCAGTAATGTATGGTAAATTGTCTTTGATCATCAACCATGGTTAACACGCCATCTTTAAATTGGGCTATCTTTAAATTCTCACCAGCTGAGAATCGTGGTTTTAAAACTCATGGTTTTTAGGGTATGCATTTGGTTTTGATCTTTGTTCGACTATATTCGGTTTGACTTTGTATCTATTTTCACTTTTGCCTAAAGTTTGGGTCAAACGTTTTGGAATTACTATTTAAAATAGCGTAAAATTTATATAAAATGGTTCGTTCATTAGTATTCTTTATATAAAATTTTGCGTTTATTAACATCTCAAATGTGTTGGTGAACAGACCCATGTTTCTCCTGGGATTGGTTTTAACTATGGTTTTAAGTAGGGCGAATTTTACCAGGTATAAAACCTCTGCTCGTAATCAAATAGGCACATGCATATTAGGTAGTCAATTCAACCCGGGCGTTCTGTTTCCCCGTCCACGGTCCAAACGTATCATGTCAGCGGTATTTCGTCAAAATATTAAATAACATCGCCCGAAAGCAACTCGATGTTGATAAACCCTAACCCCAAACCCTAACCCTAACCCCAAACCCTAACCGCAAACCCTAACTCTAAACCCTAACCCCAAACCCTAACCCCAAACGTACTCTAACCCTAATGTATGCTAAACAGTGAACTGCTGACATGATACGACTGGATCGCGGGAGGGGTCACAAAACGCCCGGGTTAAATTGATTACGCACATTTGACAATTTGCCTAATGAATATTGATGAGTGTTTGAGCATGTATAATATATGCACGATACTTTCGCTGACGGAGGTATGCAGTCTTTGAGATCCGTCCAGTTGTCAATAGAGACCTTAAGATTATTCTTTTTACGAATATAAATTAATAAATTGCGGTAAAAAACATCTTGTAATTTACCTTATCACAACCCGCAGTACCCGCATCTATATATATACATGAACTTGTGGTTAACGCTTGGCAACTGGACTCTGTAGCTCAGTGGTCAGAGCGCTGCACCGGAATCGCAGGGCCGCAGGTTCAATTCCTGTCGGAGGACTTAGAGTTGCATTTTTCGCAGCCGTTCCCGTTCAGGTCTAAAATATTGTATATAATATTTCACTCGAAATATCCATCCACCTAAACCTTAATTTTGGCGGAATTTTCTTACCTCTGACGACCAACCTCAAACCGCAGTTTGAGATTTGAAGTAGAATTTTCAAATCTCAATTTTAAGGTATCTAATAGCGTTGTAAAAACCTGTTGTTGCTGTAAAGGCTCTCCATTCACCTCAGATAGTTAGCATATTAAATTCAAGTATAAATTCAAATAATACATACAACAATCTTAGCAAAGCTTCAAATGTTACTCAATAAATTACTGAATATATTACTTCAGTTATACATGTTTATGAAGCTCATTCCATGTCCCACTTCTACAAACACAGTCCGACAGTCGTTTCTCTTTTCATCCAAATTATGGAGCTGTAGCTCCCGTCAAAACATAATTCATTTCGTATACAGTAATAACCCGCGTATAGAAATCGTGAATTGATATCCCTGATCTAAAAAGTATGACTGGATGGCGCATTTGCTATGCATATAATTATAGAGTCGCGAGTCAATGGCGACCATATTGGTGTACCACCACAAATATACTGTGGTGTTGCTGACCTGATGTTCAAAGATGTACTTACAATTTCTGGTTGTTCTAGAACGTATTAAAACAGGTTTTGGGATGGTAAATTTTCACGTTTGTAAAGGTCTGTAAATATTCTGGGCATTTCTGGCTATTCTAAATATTCAAGAATTGGGCATTGAATTCAACGGAATTATGCTATATCCACTCATAGTTTTTAGATGCAATTTTCTGGATTGTTCTCAAATTTCCTATTATTTTAATCACATTTCGCGCGCTTTCCGCTATCTTGGATATTGTTTTCTAATATGGATGTGACGTCACAGTCAGCTAAATTTTGGGTTAGTGGACAGCCTAATCCGAGGATTATTTAATTCACAGGTTCTGTAATATAATGCAGGTTTTCACAATTTATATACGCGAGTTTTACTGAAACATTTTTCTCATCTACCAAAGATCCAGCTTGAATAAATCTCAAACGTCGTCGTCGTATAGCGATTTGTTCGTCATATAGCCTACCTTCACAGCGGCATGTTCTATAACCCTGATGTACAGTGTCGAGCGTGCAATCATAACACACGAAATATTACCATGGGACTTAATGTGTTGAGGTTCCACTACATTTCCAGTAACAGATATTGCATTTCTGTCCCGCTACACAATAACAAGCGTATGTTATATTGCTAAACGTCTCCTTGACTTCCAAAATGGCGTTGCTGACATTTAAAGGATTATATTCAATGCAGCATGTCACCCCGACGAATTGAAACGCAACATTCTAAAAATGAAAAGTTAAAGTCCTGTTACACGAGGTATTGCAATTGGTCCGATTTCTACCCTATTTTCTACCCTATCTTCAAATTGCTCCATCTTTAAAGACCACGTAAAGTCCATTCTGCGCATGTGCTATGGGGGGTCCCGCGATGTAAACAATGCCCAAATTTCGCGTTGTTTCGACTAAAATTCGACATCTTCTAAATCAGAAACTCGAATCTGTATTTATTTAAAGTATAGCGAACCAGAACACATCATAATTTTTTAAATATAGCGTGTTTAAAATGTAAACAAACGGACGTTATTTTAAAAGGAATATAAATCAAAGAATGACTTGAACTGGCTCGTCCTTTTTCATCTTTCGAATGTCTTATGGATGGTGATCATGTTATACTTTTGTAATGTCTTGTTATGTATATACCATATGGCATATGTATAGCTTATTCTCTTCTCTGACCACGCCCGATCATGGAAACCAGCTTGTAGTTTTTGAGGCTAGCGTGCGTAAATTAAGTTTGTATGTAGTATATTTGTATGTATGTAAGGTGAACTATCCAGACGAACTAGTGCGATCTATACATGCTAAGGATCCTGAAACAAACGATACCATCTTGCAGGTCTTGCTGCAAAAATCGCCTAACTACGGGTAACAAAGCATAGGTTTTCCCTCTTAGTTCGTCTATAATGCCGTATTCATACACATACTCTTAGACAGATCATCCGTCAAGACGGACTACGCGCACAAGTTTCACGCAAGAACGTGGCAAACAGCTATAGCGCGTCGCCTTTCACCACTAAGTTCCAAGTTAAGCCCGGTCGGGCGAGTTCAGTGGCTGGATGGGTTACCACCTGGGCACAGTCTTCGTGTCGACTTGCAACAACTAGGGACTCATGTGAATAGAGTTGTCGTAGTTGATCTCTCCCGTGCTTCGAGGGTTTTTCTCCGGGTACTCCGGTTTTCCCCCCTCTTCAAAATCAACACCTAGTTGCATGTACAGATCACAAAAGGGATATGAACTAATATAGCGGCTGCTAGAGGCGCCATTTGTAAGCTTACGGTTTACCTCGGTCTGTTCGTGTCCGTGTAATGTCTCTGTAGTCGTAATGTAAATGGTTGTTGAAAAGCCCTGTAGGGAACAACTATTAAAATATCTATCTACCTATCTATCAATTCATCGAGACGCCAAGCCACCGGCTCTAGCATAGCCTGCGTAGCTGGCGGTTTTAAGGTGTTGGGAGTTGAGGAACGTGCAGAAAAAAGGGCATGAATCGGGCTATTGTGCAGGATCCGTGTGGACAGAACTTGAGGAAAGAAAAGATAGTTCCTCTGATAATTCATCCGTGTGCAATCAAGCAAATGCATCATCCGCTGCCTCCTCCACAGCGTTGTCAACATGAATAACAAGTTTTAAAGCAATTTTGAACGCAACTAAAATTAATGCAAAAGTTTATCCAGAAGGCTCAAAAAGCTCAAACAAATTGAAACAAAACAACCACGATTATTTTTTTGGATCTTCGTCAACAGTGGCGTAGCCAGCCCGCCGATTTGGTCCCGCTATTCAAATCATCATTCATTTCTAGATCTTTAGAAATTGATTGTTTTCACCGTCAATGAACACGAACAAATTTGCATAGCGGGACTAAATCGGCCGGTTGGCTACGCTACTGTTCTTCAATGCAAATAACATAATATAAGAAAACACTATTTCAACTCAAACGTCCTTCTATATACTTTCATATTTTTTCAGTAGAAAAAGAATTGAAGTATATACTATAGTACTATATATTTATTTTCACTGATGAAGATCATATGGCTTATTGTGGATCAAAAGCTTCGCCAAATACACTATCGTGGTGTTTCCACCAGACGACAAATAGCTTCAAGATTCATTTGAACTTACTTTATTTTCATTTATCTGTACTTTTTGCATATTTTTCACGTTATCCACTTCAGTGTTGTTTTCCATTTTGAAAATACATTTCCTCGTTTCTTCAAGGAGTTTCCTACTAATATCGTCAATCTGAAAAAGACGTATACATATTGTCCTTGGCCTAATCGGCAAGTATAACTTTATTTATACAGGATATCTGCAGTATCCCAGTTGTCAAAACTGCTCTCCCTATATAGATCGTTATATTCAGCAAAAGCTAGCTGCGATATATTTTTAAAAATCAAAGTATTTTTCTTACGAAATTGTTTGTTTTTTCGCTTCGATATGTTGTTGACACTCGTCGCGAGTGTTGCTCTAACTTTTAAACTGTTTTCACTAGAGGTTCAATAAGGATCATTCCTTATTTGTCTAGTGTTACTACAGGAGGAAACCAAAACTATACTAACTCTATTTATATACTGGATAGCTCCATTGCTTCTAAACTGTTCTTCCTAAAGATCCAGTAAGGGCCATCTCTTAGTTTTATAGCCACTATACACTGAATATGTTCTCCCTAGAGAACATCCAGTAAGCCAGTGAGGACCCTCTTTTGTTATTCAGTTTTACTACAGAAGTTAAACTAACTTTCTTTATACTAGATACAATTGGTGAAATATTGTTCTGGAGGAAACAGGAGTAGCATGTCAGCGATTAAAGACCTTGTTAAAAAACAATTTTTACCTTTGATTGAACATTCCTTATTCTATTCATGCATCTCGTCTGAATTCCACTCGCCTATAAAACAAAGGCAATTGAACGCTCCAATCCTTATATTTCGATATTTACGCCCTTTCATGCATGTTAACTGACTCTTTCGTAAATAATGACGCCATTTTTAATCGAGATGCATTTTGATTGCCGAATAGTGCTATCCACCGGATAGTGATAAGCTGTGAAACTATGGATATATGTCGTTTAAAGATACTATGTGGTGAATTTGTCATGAACATATTTTAACGAATCAATTTTGTTCGCTTATATTTATTGTTCCCAGCTCATTTCTGTCTTGTGACTATTCTGAAAACTAGTCTGTTTTTTTGCAACCAAAAGCATTCCTTTTTGTTTCATTATTTGATTCACAGCTTTTTAAGAACATTCATTCAATAACCATGGATGACCCGCAATACAATACAATACGATAGGATATGCGATGCCCTGATTTCCCATTTCCCATTTTGAAGATTGCCCAGTGTCATAGACAATTTTCAGAGAATTAGTGGAGCGTATAACATTATACACACATAGCCTCGACTTCGTTCTTCGATTCCTTCTTGTCTGCGTGTATAATGGTACGCCCCAGTAATTCTGCAAATGGTCTATACAATACACAGCACCAGTGGTGTAACTTAACTTTTTTGACCACTTGCGATCAGGGCAAGTAGGACATGAAAAATGGTTGCCCTGAATAAAATTCACTTGCCATTAGATCTAGCTTTGGTTCACATAATAACAAAATTTGAAGCAAATGATTTTCAGTACGCATATGTTGATGGATAACTACAATTTGCATTATAGTACACCAATTTACACCAATCATCATTTTCTTATTTTCCTTAAGAATTGAAGTTGAATTTAAGTCGAGGCACAATATCCGTCGTACAATGGTCGGACAATGTCCGTCGAGTCATGTTCATTTCTTTCATATTTTACTCAATTAATGATGTACTGGGGATAATAACTTAGAGATGGCCAGCTTGTTCTGGCAAACCTAAAACCGAAAGCAACTTGCCCGATCGGGCAACCAAGAAGAAACTTCTACTTGCCCGTAAAGATTTTCACTTGCTCCGGGCAAGCGTTAAGTTACACCACTGAGCACCGTACGACACAGCACCGTACAAATGAATTGCAATTTCAAGATGGCGTTTATAAATTGGGCGGATATCTTACCTTAGTAGAAAGCTTTTTCCTCAGCTCATGTAGTGACGCCTCGTATACGCTGTTATCGCTGCAGTTCTAGAATAGAATAGATTGTCATATTATACATAATCCTGTACAAATATATCACAAATAGTATACATTATATGTATGTTTTGGTTCATTGAATGTCGGAGAGTGCTCAATACCATAATAAAGATATAGAGCAAATGTATAGTATAGGTTGGCTTACCTCAAAATCTTCACTACCGTCAGTTTCACTCTAATCGCTGGAATTTTTTCAAATCCTTACTAAGGAAATACTTTGCATTAAAGTTGGAAATAGTATGAAAATGGCAACTAGTATATGGAAATTATATTAATTCCCTATTGTATCCCTATTGTATACCAGGAAATTATATTAATTCCCTATGGAGATACTCAACCTCGTACCCAGGGTATTTGCTCTTGGGGAGCGACCCTGGGTACGAGGTTGTGGAGATACTATGGATAAAATATGGAAATACTGTGGAATTGACATTTCCATATTATTTCAATAGTACAGATTTCAAAATGTTTTTTCAATGTCTTAGGGAGGGTGACTTAGGGTAATGAAGATGTTGAAGTAAGCCAACCTATACTAAATATACATTTTAGTTTAGTTTCGATTACCTCAAATTCTTCGTCACTTTCGTTTTACCTACAGTGAGAGTCACTTGAAGATCCTAACCGTAGATGAAACTGTTGCTTGTGACAAAGACTCTGAGGTAAGCGAAACTATACTATTTGCTCTATCTTAATGGTATCGAGCACTTTCTAACATTTTGTGAACCAAAACACACTAAATATACATTATATATGTTTTGCTTATAGATCATAATTTGAGAAATACCTTTACCTGTCTAGATTTTCGTTGGTCACGAACAGAACTTTCAGGTGAATCACCTTCTGACTAAATTATTAGACAAAGTATATGCAGAGGTTACAGCTGCCGCAAGGGAGATAATTATTACAAGACTTCCTATATACACCCGGAAACCCTTCTGAAAATCATTCCGTTAAGCCATATTAAAATCGGTTTCTGAAGAGGTGCCGATAAACTTCTCTATCTTATAAGCCCCCTTCCAGTGGCGCCGGCAAAAGAGGCGGCTGTCCCCCATTGTCTCAAAAGTCAACGTCTGCTTACAGTCGTACCGGATGTTCTCTTGCGAGGAATTGCATAGCAATATTGTCACGCAATATTGCAATTTTGATTTGGAGATTGCTCTGAGCAATTTGCAACCGACGCGAACAAATTGCAAATTGAAATTCACAACCAGGTGTGAAAACAAAGCCTCTGCTTGGCTTCTAGCAAAAGAAGAAACCAATCAAATGCTCCAAGCAATTGGATTGGAGCTTCCTTTTTGCTAGCAGCCAATCCGAGGCTTTGTTTACAAACCGGTTGTGAATTTCAATTTGCAATTTGTTCGCACCGGTTGCAAATTGCTCAGAACAATCTCCAAATCAAAATTGCAATATTGCAAGAGAACATCCGGTTTGACTGTAATTGTACAGTTGAAAAAAAGAAAACACACTCAAACAGTGACAAAAACGGGGAAAAAAGATTTCTGAAAAGTATTTTTCCCCCTCATTAATAATAATTACTGCCCTCTCCCTAATTACCCCCTCTCCCTAATTACCCCGCCCCCCTCTCCCTAATTAACCCCCCTCTCCCTAATTAACCCCCCCTCTCCCTAATTACCCCCTAATTAGCCCCCTTTGTTTCGGCTAAATCAATAATTCCACTCTCTATTAAGCCTTCCCCTCATGTACATGTTTAAAGATACAATTCTAAATTTTCGAGAAAAGAACTTGAAAAAATAACACAAGCACGAATCTTGAATTGTGGTCAGAGGACTACAATTACGTCTAATATGCACTATTTTCGCATCAACAGTCCCCCTTCAGTACCTATACGCTATTAGTAGAATCATACTAGTATACTATTGCAACTGCTGTAATTTGATTGGCTACGCTACTCGCTATCTAATTGTCGATAGAACAGCCATCTTGCTGATTTCTACTAAAACAATTAGATTATTCGCTCTCGATTTCTATGAGATGAGATGATAGTTCATTCGGATTTCGCCCTCATCAACTATCACCTCATAGAAATCTTGAGCTCATAATCTAATTGTTAATTAGTCCAGTATTGAGCTCATTGCCATGCTGCACTCGTCAAGCTTACCTGTATTAAACTGGTTTGTAATTTTTGGTATTTCGTCTGTAGTTCTTTCACCTCGCTGATAAGTTCCTTGAGTTCTGAATATTTGCCTTGAGCTTGTTGCATTGAGGGAGCTATCGAGGGACCTAGGAAAACAATTTACGTTCTTTTACTCTAAGACTCCATTCACAAGGGACCGGATGAAATCGGGATATGATTTTTTTTTTGTCACATAGAATAAAACTCATAGAATGAACTGAATATGACTGAACTGATACTGGTTTGTCAATCGGAAAAAAAGAACACTTAAAAAGTGTTTTGAGGGCACAATCTATAAATTACTGGTGGTACGCCAAAAGAATACTAGTGATGTTTGAACTTTGATGTTGTTTGGCTCTCGTTGCTGTAAAGTCTGTAAATATTTTTTTTTTTTTTTTATTTTACAAGTTTTGCCATTGAGAAATAAAGATATACATATAGAACTTTTAAAAAATGCACTTGAACAGAATGGCTGGAATTACCACACAGAGAAGAAGTTCTCCAATAACGGGGTTCCAAAACAGTTGAAGTAATTGTACAATATTAATAAACATTGAGAAGTGAGACAAACATTAGGACAAACTAGTCAACAAACTGACAAACAAACAGACGACAAATTAAACAATGGAAATTAGCGGGGAGTTAACAAACAAGTAAACAAACAGACAAAGAATAACACTGGACAAAAAACGTTAACGAACGAGACAACCCGCTAATTGATCATGCACTATCGTAAAGTTAGCAACATGGTTTCGTTGACAAGCTAGTTAACGAACGAGTTGTGTGACATGTTGTGTGACAATATGTCATATGGCTTCAATTTTATTGCATTATTTAACAATTATTCGCCGAAGGCGAGGTGAATATCGGTGAATAAAAACCGAGACGAAGTCGAGGTTTTTATTCACCGATATTCACCGAGCCTGAGGCGAATAATTGTTTTAGTAAAATTACATAGGTGATTATTTGGAAAAGAATAGAAAATGCACATTTCAATAATATTTTAATTGAATATTTACGATAAAAGCGGCTTAAAAACGCTTTAGGTGATTATCGCGTATTAATCCGAGGTAGCGCAACCAATCAGCGTTGAGAATTTTCAATAATCACCTATGTAATTTTACTAATAATAGTTGTAGCTAGATTAATTACGAAAATTTTTTATTGTTTGATATTTCTCAATCGCGAGATATGTTTAAAATAGTAGCTAACTGTGTAAACAATACAATAAATAGCAATGCTATTAAGTGGTACGCCAAAAAGATTTCAGGTTTTGAACACTTTTCACCAAAAATATGCGACATAGAAAATTTTTCCTCTGAATTAATTTGCGAAGAATGATGTAAATGGTAAACAACTTTGTTTTCCGTCTTCTGCCCGAACTTGAAATCTGATTCAGACCGGCTCCAAAGTTCATTCCTTATTTTCGAGTTTGAATAATGGTCGCGTATCGCGTGTCGCGGGTTTTAAGTCGCGGGTCGCGGGTTTTAAGTCGCGGGTCGCGGGTAAAAGGTCGCGGGTCGCGGGTAAAAGGTCGCGGGTAAAAAGTCGCGGGTCGTAATAAAACTTCAAAATGTATTTTCTTGAGTCGCGTGTGGAAAAAATCATTTTATTACTTATTTATTAGTATTATTTCGAAGCGAGCATTCATTCTTTAGTGGCAACGCTAAAATTGGTATGACAGATCCAAAAAAATGCGTCACTGACAGATCCAAAAAAAGGAATTCAGTGCATTTTTTCTTAAATTTATTCAAAATTCATTTTTAAAAAATCATTTGTATGATGAATAAATTACAGGCAATTGTACTTCTACTATTATAATTAGTTATGCACCAATTTAATATTTTAGAACAACCATATTATCGCAAATAATAGATACATGCTGGAACATTTTAAGTACTGTAACTAACCAACAACCTGAATATTTAAGTTGTTCTTCTCTAACACTTGTTTTTGGAGAGCACTGAGCGACGCGCAGAATCCTGACGACAAGTGCACTAAACCAGTGAATAGCGGATTTTTGCGCCTGATATGGTCAGAAATTGGGTGGTAATATGTATTACTGAAATCAACACTATAAATATAGGAATGTGTAACAGGATCCTTTTGTACTATCCGTCTCAGTCAACGTGCTTCACGATAATGTTATATGGTTCTTGTCTATATTTATCTACAAACTCGCAGTTGCAGCCATAACATCTTCGAACATTTGTTGGTAAAACAATAAGTTCGTAGTGGTGGGCGACAGACCTGAATGCCATATTGGGGAAGGAGAAGTAGAGGTGGAGGGAAGCTGCGGCCGAATGTAAGGCAGTTGTGGGAATATTGGTCTGGTCATAATGCGCCTATCAATGTTAAGCCGGAGGGGGGGGAGGGCGGGCATGGGTAGGGGATTTGATAACAGGAGTCCTATCAAGAGTGGGGAATTTGCTTACATGAAGTAGACCGACCACGGGGTCATTTGACTATCGCATTCTTGGGATCGGGACACTGGGTCGGGATCAGAGTGTCGGGATATTTGATCATATATAATTTCCAAATTTCGATGGGTTGTTTTGACCAGAGGCCTGGTACCCACTAGCTTTTCCACGCGGTACAATATATCGGAAATGGCAGATAAAACACATAAGTTGGGCGAATTTAGAGCAAATACCAGATACATGGCTTTGTGTTAACTGTAGAGAAATTTGGTGAATATTTAGAACTACTGAACTGTCCTGCTAACAGAGATCTCTGCCAAGATCTGAAACCTTTTTGGTCGCGCATGTGCGAAAATTACCATGGCTGTTGATCAAACATCATTTGTGTGCGTATAAATTGGACATCTTGACCTCAATATCACGTTAAAGTTTGAAAGTTATTTTTACTTAGACGTGAGGTCATGCCGGCAATCTATATGGACATATATAAAGGTTTGAGTGATGACAAATGACAAATCGTTTTAATAGACCAAAATCACTTCTGCTAGCATTGAAAATGTACATATTGTTTACCATTTTGTTGGTTATTATTCATATTTTTTATATTAAAGAATATTAAATAAATATCTTTAAACACACAAAATGATTTCACTGAGTCTTTGGGGTATTTGAATTAAAAACCGTGCCCGAATAAGGGCAGTTAGATACAATTTGAAGCAGTACCACTGCTGAAGTACGGGATATTTGACAAAAAATCGTATCTGAAATTCAAATCCCCTACCCATGCCCGCCCTCCCCCTCCTCCGGCTTAACATTGATAGGTGCATAACGATATAATCATTTTACATTAAATAATACTATTAATAAGATACCGCACTATACCGCGCTTAACGTGGCTTTGTGTTTGGTGGCAAAAATATGCAATTTAGCATCATTTTCTGGTGCTAGGTTTCATGAATTCTGCAAAAACAATTTATGCGTCTGCACTCTCATATATTCAAATTCTCTCCATACTCAATTAAATACCAAATCGCGGATGTAAATAACAATTTGTGAAACGAAACTGAATTGAAGCACAAGGTCTTTCGTTTAAGTTCAAAAAGCGATTTGCGAAATGAGTCGTTTCGGCATCAAGAAAATGCGTCGCAAAATGTGTCCGAACTGCCTGTAAATTTCGAGACATCGTCACCTACGAGTATTTGGAAGTCAAATCCCAGGAAGACTGGTAAGTATTTTAAACCATCTTCGCGGAAATAAATTGTATGGAATATTTTGTATAATTTGCATTACAAAACTAGATGTTAGTATTAACGACGCGTTGTAATAATACTCGAAATAATACTAATAAATAAGTAATAAAATGATTTTTTCCACCCGCGACTCAAGAAAATACATTTTGAAGTTTTATTACGACCCGTGACTTTTTACCCGCGACCTTTTACCCGCGACCCGCGACCTCTTACCCGCGACCCGCGACTTAAAACCCGCGACACGCGACACGCGACCATTATTCAAACTCCTTATTTTCGAACTTTGCTTTCAACAATGCCGGAAATTATTAAATTGATGTGATCGGAAATTGCATTCCAAACATTTATAATTTGGGGGAATCTCACAATAGCGTGAATGATAAACAACTTGTTTGTTTCTGGGTCCAGTACCAGTTGTATATATACTAAGGCAGGATTGCGCGTTCTGCGTTGCACGTCTGCGCTGGGCCTAAATTGCAGTTGAATCATACATAACATGTAGCTGAGACTGGAAGAATTAAAATGAAATACGCATATATTAAAGTGCATATCAACTGTTCAATCATCATTTCTGTTTTCCGATATAGCCATATATATGTTTGATGTGTAAAGTAAAATAGAAAAAGGATTATTCTAAGGAAATTTTATCACTGCACAAAAGCGCGAAAAATGATAAAATTTATATAAATTTAGCGACATTTTAGAAAACGTTCTGACTGCCCTGCATGAGTGCATGTACTCTGATTCTGCAATTTAAAGTTTACCCCCATGCATGTCACTAATTATATGCGGGCAAATGAGCCAAAATCGGCGCTAATGAGCCCAAATCTGCATTCTGCATATTCTATTTCATGCAAAAATATACACATTTTTCACATATCGCATTTTATCACTGCACATAATCTCATTTAGCACTGCACAAATCTCCTTTATCACTGCACAAATTGGTTATCACTGCACCTTAGAATAATCCCTGATTTGAAGCGATTCAACCGTGCGAAAACTCCTTGTTTTCGAGCGACTTTGTGCATACTCAAATCACATTGCAGTTCATTCGTACTGATTGAACAGTTGAATTGCCTTTGGCTTTGATATGCTTATATTAAATTCTTCCAGCCTCCGCTTCATGATGTTATATTCAACTTAACTGCAATTTAGGCCCAGCGCAGAACGCGTCATTTCGATGCGCAGTTGAAACTATACGAATTCGTCATATAATATTTTTCAGATGTATTGGTTCATGGGCTCCATTATCCCTAGTTTCGCGGCTTTTCACGCATTTTTGCAAATGTTGAAAATCTCTACCTATTGTGGTTGAGTATAGAGTTCCGCATGGCGGTGATAGCGCTAAGTTTATAATATTTTAAACCTATAACCTCGTACTCATTCCACGTTTAACTTAATCATGAAGGTTTCTGTTATATTTTGTAATTCTCAATAATTCACGAAGAAACTCGAATGAAAAACAAAGGAAATCGTGACCGCAAAGGAGCTCCAATATCTGATACAAATCCTGCTGATTTACATAAACTTTAAGGTCATCTTCTATCCCAAATATCATTCATGTCTTTAGGATTATTGAAGAATACGAACGTTTTCAACAAGACAAAGCGCAAGCTATATACTGCGGCATTCGCTTCCGTGTTCACGTGTTGTATAAAATGTACAACTATACTCGCCTTCGGGCTGGTGTAGTGCTTGTGTATCTATAAAACACGGCCACTCGTGCTATTTGTAATATATGTAAATCAGCAGGATTTTGTATCAGTTATACAAACTCATTCACAAATGTTACAAAAATCGTCGGTTTTGCAGTATTGAGCAATTTTTGGGTCGGATTAGGATTATTGTAAAAAATAGTGTCCCGTCGCCACTTAAAGTGTTGAAAAATGGCCGGAAAAAAACATCTCTGTTTCTTATTTGCAAGAACAGATTAAATTCTTTGTAGGTCAAAGTCCAAAAAACGCGCACATCATTTCGAACGGGATCTATCAACTGCTCATAGGCTGAATTTCATTTGAAACCGGTGAATAATTGGCTGGTAGAGTTCACCTGGAAATATTTTTCTTACAAGTCATTGAGAAAAAATATAATCAGGCAACTGCATATTGCAGAAATCGAACCTTGAAACACCTAAGAAAGTTCTACCGCGAATAACGTGCTGTCGGTCGAATTTTTTAATTAATGTTCAGCAGTTTAAATGACTGTATTTCAATTTATCTTTATTTCATATTTTTCAAAACAATCAGCTGATAAAGTTTAAACATTTTATGAACTTGACCATAGATTTGACCGAAACTGGCATAAAACGAATGCCGAACGGTGATGATGTAGAGAGTTTATCAGCTTTGTGACGCGCTTTCGATACAAAGAAATTCTTCATGCAAAACAAAAGGGCTAAAGGCCAGAAAGGGTATCTTCAACAATGTTGTCATTCTTATCGCGACCTTAATCTCAGCCGAGCGTTAACCTTTCAGAATTACTGGAGCATTATATCTTGTGAATATTATTTAGTCTTGTGAAATTGGTATGTGAAATTTTTGAAGTTTCTGTCTGTTTTTAAAAGAATGAATTCTCGAGGCTATGCGTGTATAATGATACGCTCCAGTAATTCTGCAAATGGTTTATAGCAGACTATAAGCAGTTTACTGCATTGTTATTGCCACATTTAGCTGTTTGTGTGGTTATTTAAACAATTTTCAAGCATTTATTAAAATAATAATTCCATAAAGCTCAAGTTTGTCGCGTCATAGATCTTAAATTCTCTAATGCATTTGCACGCATTCGCGCAAACCGAAGTGGGGAATCTTTGTCGGAAGGACCTTTTCGCCTTTTTTGTTTTATACTAATCTCTTGACGAAAGGCCTTTTAGTTCAGACACCAACTACGGCTGCTTATATTGTAGAATACTACCTTCACTGGCCACCATGTTATCATCTATTAAATATACTACGAATATTAACGCTACTGATTATACTGCTCCGAATGCATTACAAGGCTAAAAGCAATCGTACATTTGATCAGTGCATTCGGATAGTGTTTCTATTTCAGAGCGCCATGCGTCATCACAAGAGTATGGTATCATATATTATTCATGGTAAAAGCACTGCAACACCGTATTGTTAACCACATAAAGGGTTGTATATATTTTAAAGCCCAAGTTGTATTTTCTCAAGCCCTATGAGGCTATGACCCATGCCAGTTGTACATTCTTAATCCCCCTTGGCAGTTTGCAATTTTGGCTGCAGTCCCTAATAAATTAGATGATTCAAGGCGGATATTTGAAGTTAGGACAAGCGAAACGAGTTCACTTACCAACTGACTGACTTGCGCACGTCGCGGTAACGACCAACTGATGTTTCCAAAACACGTACACTGATATCACCATAGGTGCAAGCAAAAGTACCGTAGTTAAGAAAATGATACCGCCATTGTGGCACTTGGTTTGTTTGGAGCTTCCAGCATTACGCGGAATACGCGAAAGCTCCAATGGCCTTGCGCGTTCGTTTTGGGGAATATTACGAACGCCTTCAATAATTATTCTTCGTGGAGCTTCGTTGTCGAAGCTGCGTCCATTTTGAGCTGGACAACCGTTTTCATAATTTCCTAATCTTGAAGGGTTTAGCGGTTGATCAATTCTCCTTTCGATCATATTGTCGTCGCAGTAGCCTTGATTTGTAAAAGTCGTCGCCGAAGGGTTGACTCTGGTTCTATCCATAATGTAGTTGCTTTCGTTGCGTTTATAACTCCTATTCTGCGCCGATGAAATCCCGAATTATTTGTGCTCACGTTTGCAAGAAACGTAGGGGTTTTCGCTGGCTCTATTTTGGCATTGTCATTGTAATATGATACTTCATACTTGCATGGTAATCTTCGCAAACTATTTAGTGTACCATGTCCATGAACTGGATTGTTGAATGGATTCTGGGCTCAAAGCCCTGGTCAAACGAGGATGATTCATGAGAGTTGATGAGAATGAATGAGAGTTGCAGCTCTCGCTCGCGTTTGACCGCCAACTCTCATCAACTTTGCGCTGGTTCAAATTTTGATGAGAATTGATGAGAGTTTTCCCTAGTTTGACCGGTACGCGCGGTAATACCAGGCAACTCTCGTGCAACTCAGAGCATGCAACTCTTGCTCTTGTTTGACCGGACAATGGGAGTTGAACAAACTCTCGCTTGCCAACTCTCATCAACTCTCATCATATACTATAGCATGTTAATTTGCGCAATATAAATATTAAATATTATTACCACGAAGGCTTAAAATAGACGGTGTTTGGTTTTACAAAAAAATATGAAAATGTAGCTACTTGGAGTCGAAAACGAATTTTTCTTTTCTAATAATATGTTGTGGTTAAATTATGGAAATTTACTCTCTGAAAAATAGATCGTCCAGGGGGGTCCAATGTTAGTAGTTTTTTACAATAATTAAGCTGTTGTGATTTGTGTCTGAACAACCTGAAAAAAAGTTTTGAAAAAACACTTCAATTTTAGAGCCCTTCATCAAGAGGTTATTTGCGTTGGGATGCTTTTCTATTGAAAGTGATACTAAGAAATTATTTACTATAATGATGAAAACAATGAATATTACTGATTGGATATATTAATTATCTATATTTCGCAGTATTCAAAAATGTTTGTTTGCTTTTTGCAAAACGGCGTTGGAACTGGGAAACGGCAGCATTGCCTGGTGGGATTGAGAAGAGAGCTAGCCGTCGTGAAGGGAGGGGGGACACTCTCCCCTGAAAAATGTTGTCGGCAAATGAAGCCGTATGTCGGCAAACTAAAAATATCACCGTAAATAAACGATACGTTCAAGAAAGGGGAGAATTCTTTATTATAAATGTCGTCAAAAATGTGGTCAAATGATGCATATCAGTAAGTAAAGAAATTCCCGTCAAATAAAGATGCGATATGGAAGCTGCGTTATCTGTCCGTCGGCTTGGTTTGGAGAAAATTTAAAATGCGGCATTTTAAATATGATTAAGCAAATTATTTACAATCTCAACTGCTGTTGTGCTGCTGTTACCACATTTTTTCTAACTATTTTTGTGTTCTAAGATAATTAAAACTCGGTGTTATAAGTATTGACAAAACAATTTTGTTATTTCTGCATCTTTTACATGTAAATTTTTCTCTAAAATATGCATGTTTAGGGGGAAATGTTTGACAGTAAATCTGCAGCTCAGAAAACTGGAAATGGCATTTCTCGGGCATTTCTCGGGGGAGCACTCCCCCGGACCCCCTAGTTATGCGAAGCCCTTTTGCTACGGTCACATCTCCCCCATGTCCAACAAAATCCTCGTCAACGTAAAGATATGCCGAATTCCAAAAATTACATGAAATTAAGTTGTCAACTATAGGAATGACCACACCCAGAGATGCTTACCCCCTCTTCTTATACCGCTTCGCGACGGCCCTGATTGAGAGAAAGGTTTAAAAGTACCATGAAAAAGAAGGAAGTAAGATGAGAATGATATTGAGAGAGAACGCTTAATAAATGAGAATGGGATATGTTGACTTCTAATGACAGATGTGCATGTTCGCATACTTTCATGTCACGAGTTTTACCGTTGTGCAAAACAAGCTCTAGAACAGACACGTGATGAGTGATGGCTGACACTCGCTGTGACTGTAGTCTTAGCTCGAGGCTTCCTTGAAATATGAACTTATACACACCCATCACATGAATATACTTATTTCTCACGTGCGGATTAAGTACGTAAAAAATCTAGACACTCGCTGTGACTGTTTCTTAATAGCTCGAGGCTTCTGTGAAATATGAACTTATATACACTCATCACATGAATATACTTATTTCTCACGTGCGGATTAAGTACGTAAAAAATCTAGCTAGTTTAGTCTGTGCCTTTAGGGGCGTGAATTAGTCAAATTCTCAAATATTCATAAAAATGAATACAATAAAAAATGCAGGGTAATTAGTAAACACTCGCGTTTCAAACGAGTTAGAACAGTGAGTAATCAGGGATGTCTTAATATATACTATAAAACTAAATGTTTTTTAATTTTATTATTTTTTTGTTTTGCAAGAAGATACACGCGCATTTTTGCATGTTTTGCGGCACCTTGTAAAAGTTTGTTTTGATATTGTCATTTTGCAAGATGAGAAATTATAAAGTATATAATGTTAACAGAAAATCAGTTTCAAGAAAAGAATGCAAGAATTGTTTAGATATATAACTAAATAGATGAAGGGACGCACGCGGGTGGCAGATGCGGTTAGCGCGCTGCCCCTTACCTCTGAGTTAAGCCGGCTATACAGCAGGTCGAGGGCATCATGGATTTACTCAGGTTGGGTAACGCCAGTGTCCTTGATAAACTCATGTAAGTTGAGATTGGTTGGTTCTCTCTTGTGCTTCCAGGGTTTTTCTCCAGGTACTCCGGTTTCCCCCCTCGCTAAAAACTAACCCTTAGGGATGAGATTAACCTTGACTCAGAACTAACCCTCGGAACCTTTGTCAATTGGGTTGCAAAACCTGTTAAGGATTTCCGTCCACCTCAGAGTGGTAAATACAATAAACTAACATAAACAGATATAATAAACTATACACAAACTAGGTTGATATTTAAATGACATGGTTGTTGACTGGACAATTCACAGTTGTATATAAGAAAGATGTTTTTGTTTAGATGATAGGATTTGATATATTTTATAATGGATTATAAGCTCTTGCCTATCAACTTCTTTGCTAGATAGAGTTTATTCATATCAGGTTTAAACTATATTCTTCCCATAGACTATATATAGTCATGCTCCATATCTGAAATGCATGTTCGTACTGAAAATTCCCAAGCAAAAAGCCCCTAATTTGCCCTGTCCCAGTTTAGTGTCCACCTATACACACGTAAGCATTTCACATCAACAAGATGTGTTCACAAAAGACTTGTAACAAGCTTGTCAACAAGTTGTAACAACGCGTCGTTTTACCAAGTTGCTACAAGGATGTCATTCACAACATGTTAACTAGTTGTTGAATTGCAAGACGATAATAAGTTGTTGGAACAACTTGTATAAGTTTGTTGAGCGTTGAGTCACAATCTTATAGCAAGTTGTCAACAAGCCGTTGATCAACAAGCCGTTGATCAACAAGCCGTTGATCAACAAGCCGTTGATCAACAAGCCGTTGATCAACAAGCCGTTGATCAACAAGCCGTTGATCAACAAGCTGGGAACAAGCAGTGCGAACACATCCTGATAACAAGTTGTTTGAAGCAACATGCATTGGTACAAGTCTGCTGCAGGTTTGTTACAACTTGTGCGTTTTTACGTGTGTAGATTTTGATATCCCAAAGATATCAGAACACGGGCGAATTTCAGACTCCGCGTTTCGGCTATTATTCATCACAGTCTACATTGCCAATAATAAGCTACGCAGTCAGTCTGTTTAGTAATCTTGTTTTTACAGTAACATGTGTACTCGTCATCGTCATCACTTGATGGGACCATGTAACGAACATCTGCCGTATTTTCTAGCGTGGTTGAGCACGTCACTGCGACTGTGACGCGATCCTAGAACGAAATGCAAAAAATCTATTTTAATTTCCAGAATGAGTTATAGAGCCTTAATTGAACCCACTTTATCATTACCTCCTTGTGTGTGTGTGTGTTTGTTTGTATGTGAGCACGCTAACTCAAAATTTGTGGAGCTAATGTCTGAAGGCCAAGGACAAACCGATCAAATTTTGGTTCAATTAGTATGAAAATTGGATGAGCTGTGCGCAATCCTTCTGACAGTTCTGTGCACAAAGTTTAAGTTAATATATAAATTATAATGTTCTAATCATTACCATACATGATATTTCTTTAAGAGGGGGCGTATATTAGATAAGGCCAAGGCCAAGGGCTTCTATCATAGAGAAGAACGTCTTTTCCTACATTTGGCAGTTTTACCCTTCTCATATACAACACTTTGCAGCATTTGCAGAATGTGTAGTTCTGGATGTCAGAAATTGCGTTGCAAGTTGCAGCAAAGATTGCCTCGTGTAACTTGGCCTAATACCTCGGTGCTTTTTGGTACATGTACAGTGAACAATGTGCTATTTTTGCTTTGTTTTGCTTGTTTCAGCAAACACTTCGGTTCGTCGTTCTGCTCTGTGATTCTTTCAACCTTGAAAAACAGAAAGATAGTTCACTGCCAAAGCTATATATATGGCCTATGGGCTATGGGTAATTTAAATACTTTTTGCATAAAACCTTATAACTATAATAAGTAGTACACGCCTTTCCATTTAACAGGATGCTATAAATCTCGTTAACCCTTTAATGCTTACAAACGTTTTCTTTGATTTATTGTTCTCCCTTTGTTATTCCTTCGTTCGGCATTCCTCGTTTTGTTCTTGATGCCCGATATATCGGACACTGCGTTAAAAACTGCTTCAGTAGTAATGGACAGATAATAAATAGTTATATCCCAAATTTTCTGGTTTAACAAAATCTATTCACAGTTAATATACTATACCTTTGCATTCGTTTGCTGAAATTGTCTTACTATATTTTCTTCTGTTTGCTAGAAAAATAAGCATATGATATTGCGTTTGATGTTTTCATTTTGTTGACTTCTTTGTAGGCGTTGGTGACACACTGTTCAATACACACATGCACTCCTGTCAGCTCTGCGATTCTATTCATTTTCTGGTTTCTTTCTGTATACATTACTCACTATACTCTATATAGACAAATAAGGGATGCCTCTTACTTGACCTCTACAGCTCCAGGGAGAACCTCAGTTTAGAACTGATAGAGCTTTCCGTGCAGTACAAACAAAATTTGCTTTAGTTTAGTTTGTATCGATGATAAAGGTTTTTTTTAGATGAAACAATTTCGACTTACATTGTAAAGTCTCTCCAAATTTTCTTCTGTCTTTTTATATGCGTCAGGAAATCTATCACCCTAATATGTCGTAAAACTAAAAGTCAAGGTGGCTGCATGGAAAATTTTTGACACTATGGCAATTACGCGGAAAGAAATAAGATCGAAATTTTACAAAATGAAGTTTATTAGACCATAACTGGCAGAAGTATATACGGCCCGCAAAAATAAATGAACGCTATATTGAAATACCTCCATATAACTTTATTAATGAATTGGACAATCTCAGGGCAAAAATATACGGGAATTTTTAAAGCACTAACCTATGGGGAAGGGGTCATAGTGGCGTGTAGTAAGTATACTTCAAAACTTGTTTCCTGAACGTTCAATATCTACCATCTTTGCACATTCAGGCAAAAACTTAAAATGCGTTTGCAACAGCTTATTTCAGGGCAGTTTAAAGTCAATCATTCAGAAATAGTATCTTGCGTGATGTAAAATAACGTACCGACTTTCTTCTGCAATCTTTGCTGTCTTCATCACATTGATGGTCATCATTAAGAGTTCTTGAAAAATTGTCCTAAAAAAGTAATCGAAATAATCAAAGTTTAAAAATTCGCTATTCCCGTGAGGAATGCAGCAACACCTCAGTGCACCTACAACAGGACATTCGTCGCTGGCCTTTGCTCGAAACATCGAAGAACTTTTATTTTTTCCTGTTGTTTTGTTTAACGCTAGATGTACACACAGGAAACCAACACTCGATGTATTAAACTTACCATTTTGTTTCCCAAATCTTCGATGTCTTGTTTTAACTTTGCCTTCAAGTCGTTCAAAACTTCTGTGAAGTTTTGGCGAATGGCATGTCCTAGAAAGAATTAAAGGAGGCTTTATTTCAATATTTCATTCAATTTGACTTGATTTGGCCAATGATTGATGTATAGACATGCAACTATACTCCATTTCTATAATTGCTGTTGTGCTATTTTGTTTTACAGATTGATAGTTAGCCGTTTCTTTTGCTGGCATAAGTTGTAAAAACCTATTTCGAGAAACATTTCTGGCTTTTTACGCTAGAAGAACACCCGTTCGATTAACTCAACCGCACAAGTTGCAACAAAACCTACAGCCGACTTGTACGAATTCTGTTTCAACAACTTGTTATCAGGATCAGGGCCGGACCTACGGGGGGGTTTTAGAAAATTCTATTTCGAGTTTCAGTCGGCAGAAATGCTATTTTAGTCGGCAGACAAAAATATTTTTGATGACTAACAACAATGTAGTCGGTACAAGTCACTGGTACAAGTTCGTTAGTCAGTCGGTTGAAAGGACCTTACACCCCCCCTGATAAATTTTCTGAGGACGGCCCTGATCAGGATGTGTTCGAACTGCTTGTTCCCAGCGTTCCCAGCTTGTTGAGAAGTTGTCTACGGCTTGTTGACAACCAGCTACGAGGTTGTTGACTCGACAGACTTGTTACAAGTTGTTCCAACAAAATTCATAAAATAACAGCACTGTTGTTCGTCGTCAATCTCATTTATATCGCAATATTTACATAATCTATCACTGCATGCATGAACCATTGCTATATATATGCATCGACCATGCAGTTTCAACAGGTAATCTATGATCTGAAACTGTCCATTTTGTTACTTTATACGTACGTGATGGTCAAACAAAAGCGCGGTATAAAAATTTTGCACAGAATTTCGTGATACTTTCAGCGAAGTTTGCTCATAACTAAGCCGCTCGCATTGGTATACAGTCTCTATTAAGTGCCCTCTGGTTATAATTAGTTTTGGTTTATAATATTTATACTTAAGAGTTGGTTTCACTGAGAACGTTTGTGACTATAGGTTCACCAGGTTGTGATCTGGCAGTTGTCAAAGTGTCCTAAGAGGAAAAACAATACCTTTGATATAATCCTTGCTGAATGAACATTGGCATTTGGTATCTTCGCCAAGCACCTGATACAAAACAAAGCAACTCAATCCCGTCGAGAAAATTCCGAATAGAATAACAATTAGCAGGAATGTACTTTTCTCGTAACAATATTTTGCTTTGGCTTGCGATGATTGCGAACTAGGAACGCGTTCTTCTTCCGTATGCGTAGAGTACGCTCGAAGAAATGCCCACATCTCTTCACGTTTGTCGTCGGTGAAAATGACAGACGCCGGTACTTTGGCTTCGCTTTGCGCATTCATTTGATCGTTGTGCTGATTTCGTTCTTGACCATCATTCGGTAGTAAATTAACCGGCGGAGATCTGCTTGAAAGCGGCTTCATGGTTTCTGCTGAACGCGTATTATTCTGTCTCGAGTAGTTTCGTTTTGATTGCGCTATATGCGCAAGTTATGTCAATTTAATCCTTCATAAAATTACGTTAATATGTAATACATACACTGATCTGAAAATTAAACTGGATTGCGCAACCCATGGTGCAGAAAATGAATTTCCAGATCATTGTTAATACCCAATAAGCTCTCTCCTCCGCAGAGGATTTTTGGTATATATTTATCATGTTTATGAGCGTTGTATATTACATGTAATTGCGCTATAATTTCGAGTGAATATACCTATAAGGAATAAACTAGAAAGCGCTAAAATAATAATAATTTGTTTAATGAAACCGTTTTGCAGAGAAAACTGAATTACACGGTATTATGTAGACTTAGTAATCCTATTTCTAAAATATTTACAACAATATTTTACAGTTACATAATTTTTAAAACGTTCAGTCTTTATTAACGGTATATGAACTCGCTCTCTCCTTAAATTATAATCATGATCCAAGTCTATCGGACGGTTACATACTATTTGAGACAGTGGATTATAACCGGAATCCTGAGATAATTTCAAATTGTCAATAAATGTTTTACTAAGCTTGACTCTCCGTGCTTCTAGAGTCTCAAGGCCAGAGCACGAGACAAAGTTAAGCCAAGCAATTTAAAGGAAGGAACGGACTCAACAGGAAGACCGAACACATAAATCGGATTTATAGTGAAGGTAGAGTATTCCAAGAACGATATTAACATTTCCTTACACTTTTTGGGGTTAAGCCATGCCCCTTGCAGAAGAGAAATTACTGATTTCATCAACAACGATTGGTGTAATAGAGCAAAATATGTGAAAAACCGCTGAAAATCGGAATAAATAAATACAAAATGAGCCTCTGCGGAGGAGAGAGCCCAATAAGTACATGCTAACAGCATAAGGTGGGCTCCATTCTACCAATCCGTGGACATAGCATATGTCAGCTCATTGTTCCAAGTGCAGCTAATTGGTCGCCAGCTAACGTCGAACACAATTTTGGCAATTCCTATATCAGGCCTTCCTTTTTGGGAAAGGAGAGGGGATCGAGAGGAGAATTGGGAGCGGATGAGAGAGGATAAAAGGGGATAAAAAATCGCACCCCATCCCTTGATCCCTTAAAACATGCTTTAGGAATTGCTTTCCACCGAGTAACTCCGTGTGATAGGTGATTATGAGACCATATATACACATGGGAAAACCCGAACAGTATATTGTCAACATAATGTCAACTCAAAGCGGCATATTCCTCAATTTCAGATTCGACTAACAGTAGTAACAATAAAAAATAGTGACCAAACTAATTTCAACATATTGTTTAATGACATATTGTTTAGAGATCCCACTAAATACTACCAACCATTATATTAAATATTATAGTAATTCACCAGTCATTAATAATATATTTGAGTCTTAAACTGACTAGAAATTTTAGCACTGATAAGGTGCTACGTCATTTCCATAATAAATAACAATCGATGGAAATTTTTTTATACCGTTATCTAAGATTTTTTAGTTTGTTTTTTAGGATCGTTCGATTTACTCATGAATAAACAGTCAATTTTATTTATAAGTCAATTTTCTTTATATAATTGATAGCTCTATCGGTTCTGTGTAAACTGTTCTTCTGACAGACACATGTGTCATGCAGCTGTGTGCATGCATGTGTTAGCTTGTCAAATGCGAATTCAAGGACCGTTCACTATTTATACTACCTGGGGTTGGTACCGAGACGAAACTGAAAACATAACAAAGAATTTCTCTACGATGCTTTGTACGTCTGCATGCAATTCACTAATTCGGCTTGTGCAGTCCAGTGAGCTCCATATATATCTGGAGTAAGAACTTCTAATGTTCGGCCAATAGGCCAAGTGAAGCCAAGATGGCGGCAATTGACGTCCAAACTCATGAAGGTCATAAACAGTTTTCATATCATTTTATCCAGCTAATTCCAGTTGTTTCTAACAGATCGCATCGCTAATCAAGTTATTAGTTCATAAAATCATGATGTTATTGTTTAAATCGGAGTAAAAACACGAAATTTCGGCACACTCCTTGCCGGCTGGTGCAAACCGCGCGGTCGAAAACAATAGAAAGGGATTGGCACTGGACGTCAATTTCCGCCATCTTTGGCTTCACTTTTTGGACATAAGTTCTCACTCCAGATATATATAATTATATAGAGCTCACTGGTGCAGTCACGCTAATATATGACGTCATTGTAAATAAGCCACGATTATGGGTGGCAAATCGTGGATTTCACGAAGTGCCGTTTTCGTTTATATCTTGCGAAATACCGAGAGTTATAAGATAATCTATATCTCTCTAGAATCCTTGAACAACGGTGAGTATTTTAGAACTCGAGTTATTCAGGAAAGTTGGCGTACGTATTGATGTCAAAAATTGTCAGCCATCTTGAATTTGATTTTAATTAGTTTGAATTTATCCACTGAAAATGGTGGAATTTGCCCCCCAAAAAACCGGAACTTCGCCAATTGCATCAGTCACACTATCACTATCATTTACATAACAGGTACATGGCAGGGTACACGCAACAGCTTACGCCAATTATAGCGGTCCCTTACATAAATCATTTGCAGTTACAACAATCAATACAAAGAAATGACACTGGAATTTAACTAAAAACAACACAATTTTGAACTGGACAGACTACGACATTTATTACAAGACAAACATATAGATTTGAATGTTCGTGGATCTTCAACGTCGAAAATATTTTTTGAAGCCGATTTATAATAACTATATATAGACCGTTTTTAAATTCATTGAATGAAGTGGATCTTCTTGTCAAGTTCTTCCGTAAAATGTTCCACACTCTGGTTGATCTGGTCATTATTTTAACAAACCTGCAACAGGAGACATGCACCAATGCTGTTTCAACTTGTTATCAGGATGTGTTCATATTGCTTGTTCATGTTGCTACAATTAGGTTGTTGTCTCAACAGACTTTTTGACAAGTTGTTCCAAGTTGTTCCAACAACTTGTTAAACAAATTGTGACTTATGAGTGGCAACCTTGTAGCAACTTGATAAAATGACAACATTGTTACATCTTGTTGATAAGGTTGCTACAAGTCTGTTGTTGACAAGATGTGAGATGGTAACATAAAGAACAATTCAGCGTTGTATTCCTGAGTACGACTGTGAATTGGAATATACTAGCTTGTACTATGTTTTGGTAAATGTTACATAATATTTATGCATCCTGAAATATATTGTATATATTTTGATTTAGTAAAGGAAATTATTTTCCAACCAATTTCTGTATGATATACTTACCCCAGGCACAATTAATGAACGATCCCTTAAATATATAGGTCCTAGATAGATGTCAAAGTACATCGCGTGTACTTCAGAATACATTTATAACCCTTCAATGTTCTAGGCTTGTGCATACATTGACAGGTGTAAGAATTTCCATTCTGTATAGAACTTGCTATCCCATTACTGCTTTCACACTTCAAGTTCAAATATAGCACACTCTGGAAAGAAAATATAGGGAGGTAAATATAATAGAATAGGGTTAGGTACGAAAAAAAGTCGGCATTTTATCAACGGGCCATGAAAAATCCACATTGGCCATTGCATCAAGGCCATGTTACACGAGCAACGCAATTTCGGACACAGAGCGGTGCTAGATAAAAAAGTATACTCGCAGAGAAATAGTGATCATTCATATCGAATGTTGTACTTTCCCGATATTTTTCTTTCTAGAAGGCAACAAAGAAATGCATGAATAAGAATATCGGTGGAGTGAAACGCGGCCTATGTTCACCGTTTTTCTGTTCGCATACATTTCCGCATAACATGGCTCTGTGCAGAAATTGCGTTGCAAGTTGCAGCAAAAATCCGTGGCCCGCGTCACATGGCTTTTATGTAGTTAGTCCAATATTCGTTTTCGATGTCAATCTTTCATGTATGTGTAAGTAAGTATTGGATTCCAACCAGCAAATAACAATTAAATTAGCCGTTTTGGAAAAGAGAGTACTGAGAGGTTGGGCATAGAGCAATGCATTTTGGGACTGATTCTTTATAGGGAAGTCAAAGCGCCGAATAAGAAATAAGAAATTTAAACAAAAGGAGGTCCTAGGGATCATAATTGACGAAGAATTAAAATGGAACGAACACATTAATGCACAATGTAAGAAACGTTCGAGTGCAGCTATAGCTCTCATATAAGAAGGGCTAAAGCATTTGTATCTCAAAATGAATTAGTTCGTATGTACAATTCTTTAGTAGTTCCTTGTTTCACATATTGTTCGTCCGTCTGGGATGACGGAAATCGAACGAATCTTGAGAAACTGTACAAGATGCAAAAAAGGGCCGCTCGTGTCATAACTATAGTTCAAACTACGAAATAAGGTCCAAAACAATCTTTCGGATTCTAGGATGGATTCCAGTTGAATCTACTCTTAGGAAAAGGGAAATTTTAATGACGACATGACGTTCAAGGCTACCGTCGTATTGCGCCGGAGTACATCACTAACATGTTCTCACACCACCACAATAACAATTACCAAATGCGGAGCAACAGGCGCAAGCTAGTGTTAGGTAAAGGTACGTTTACACGCTGCGATTAGTCGGGTCGATTTTAGGTTTTGCTGAATGTTAATGACGAATATTTTGAGTTGATGATGTCGTCATGATGACGTTTGCCACGTATTTTTTAAATATCAGTAACGTGCATCTGAAATCGGCCCGACAAATCGCAGCGTGTAAACGTACCTTAAACCTAATAAAAACTTTATGAAAAAGTCCTTGTCCTACCGAGGAGCTTGCGCCTGGAATAACTTACCCAATGACCTTGTCAACGGGTATGAGCAACTATCAACAAGTCACTTTAAAATTTTACTCGACAACTACTTCTGTAGATTGAATGGCTGTTGATAATGCTCATAAAAGCAACATGATTAATTTTCTTCAACTTTTTCATTTATGTATGTACGTCGGTCAGAGTTTTGATTACAGATTAAGGATCAGGCAATTAGTATTTACTTGCTCCAAGTAACTGGATTGTTGATCCTAACCCCAAACAAGGAATCACGAGGCCATAACCGTTGATCATAAATTGTACTGAGCTCGTTCTCGATCATTGTGCAGCGGGGTGTAGCAAACGCCAAGTAAAATTTAGAAGAGTGTGTTTTCTCTAACGATCTCATAACGAATCACTATTTCCAATATTGTACTCTTTTCTATACTCGTCAATTATTTTATAGTACATTCCACATATACTGTACCGTGCTTTTTATTGTAGGTATCGATAACGCCACCTTCCCACCCCGATCATGAACGGATCTTGTTTCTGTGTGGTTCTGACATCCACTGATGGTTAACCCTCGAGGTCCTTGTTTGCCTTGGACTCCCTGTGGACCTGGTAGTCCTGCTATCCCTTGGCTTCCATTATATCCTCTTGGGCCCCTCATTGTACTGAGCTGCAAGAAATAGATATAAATCTCTTTCCGACTCCCTCTCTAAACTGCCTATACGTACATGCCTCCATGAGGCTTACTCTGTCATGGTAACACGACGCGATTTAAAGCGAGTTTAGGCCAATAAAGATCCAAGGGTCTTGCGGGCTCGGCGTAAGTCGCAAATAGGTATGTTATAGTTTACTGTATGTGTGGTGTATTAAAGGGTCCGATACAATTTGAGGTTTGGGACGAAAGAAACCCTCGCCATCCTTGCACCATGTTTGATTCAGCAATCATTGCACGAAATAGAACAATGATGATTCTACCATGTGCTACGCTTCCTGCAACAGACATTTTGCGAGACTCAAATGCGACGATTGCAAGATATATTGCAACATTTAGCAGCAACAAAATTGAGAGGCAAGTTGCAAGACAGACACATAGTGAAAAACAACTTCCTTAAACTTAAGGCGAGTAACGAAATTTGTGTAACGCGCAAGAAAGGCCGCAATTAGGTTTCAACGCATACCAAATAAGAATGCTTAGGTATGTTATCGGCTCAGGCGCTGCAAGCAGGGCCTTTTTTAAGAAATCATCAGTGGGGGGGCATCATCGAAAGGGGACGTAACAAGTAGGTGGTGTATTATATGTGTATGAAGGCGAAGGGGGGTCTGGGGGTCCTCCCCCAGAAAAGTTTTGTATTCTTGAGTCTCTGTGGCTTGATTTCCTGCGTTTTCAGAGACAATTTTTGATATATCCCATCTAAACGGGCCAGGTTTTGTTGTGAGAATACAATAACTTTCCTCTAAACTCAGTTTTTTTCCATTTTTGGCTTATACTTTGGACAAAAGGGACCTTCACTGGGGGGGCAAAAATAGCTTACTGGGGGGGCGAACATGGGGGCTGGGGGGGCTTTTGCCCCTCCAGTACATTAGTTAAAAAAGGCCCTGGTTGCAAGGTATACCTGAACATTTCCGATTATAACATGTATTAAAATTAGCTTTTGTAGTGTTGCAAATTCAAAGATGCAGCGATTATGTTGCTCTATTACTCACTTACACTTAACAGCGGCGTATATGATGCAAATGAACATTTAAGAAGCACTATTTCAAAGTCCATGCACTTTGTCTTTGTTTGGTCCAGAAAGGGACACCTCATTTTTAATACCAAAAATCGTCATATACTGTTGTCAATAAGCTAAGGCATAAGCATTTACCTTATCCCATATAGAAGTATTCATCCGTTCAAATTGAAGTATGTTTTTCTGCAACTACATTAAATAAATTAAGGTAAATGTGAATATACAAATCATGCGTGACTACCACACATACCAGAATGCTTCGCAAGGATCTTAATAGAGAAAAGATAGCAAACACTTGTTGCTATCTTTAAACAATTTATTGAAACTCTAAACATACTGGTTATTCCCCTGAAAACATTGCAGATTGTATTACTGAAAAGTCTTGCTTATACCATTGATGTAGTAAAATTCCTTGTCTCTGACATCTCTTTGTTGGTTTCATTGACAAACTACAAAACATAAGATTTCCTATACTTTAGAAAGCAATTGCATTAAAAACGAGCAACTTGCATGTACATCAACAGTGGCGTAGCCATGCAGCCCGCCGATTTGGTCCCGCTATGCAAATTTCAAATCATCATTCATTTCTTCAGAAATTGATTGTTTTCACCGTCAATGAACACGAACAAAGTTGCATAGCGGGACTAAATCGGCGGGCTGACTACGCTACTGATCACTAATAAGACAATATAGACGAAGCAAATTAATGCATGACATCACTTGTATGCAAGAGAATCCTACAACTATAATTGTTCCCATCTATATAAAGAAGAAATAAACTATAATTTTCTTTTCACAATAGCGTAATCTCATGTATATATATACATATTATAACTTGCCTTTTCAATTACAATAGATAATTTGTCAAGCTTTTGCAGTGAATTTGTCACATTTGTCGTTAGGTCATCCTTAAAGTTGTCAAACTATGAAAAACAGAATATGAGTAAGACAAAAAGTAGAATTATAAATACAAAAGTTTAGCTAACGCTTGTTTATAGCCGATTAACGGAACTTTGTCGTTGGATATAACTCACATGTATGCCTAGTTACTGTTGTTCGTTTTGTTCCAGTTTATATACATAACATTGATATATTTCCTTAACAGTATAAGCATTATAGAATTTTCTAAATTGGGTGCAATTTACTCCTATAGGTTATATACACATATGCATCCGTGTGTAGAGTTTCTAAGCCTGGCCAAGAGTTGAGACGGAAAACCGGTTGGCATTTCCGCTTGGTTCACATCAACTTCTCCAGATCAATAACACTAATAT